>JAQHUG010000438.1:265345-297555 GCA_028555095.1 Dicrostonyx torquatus | reverse complement strand
TCATTTTGCAATGACTTTCTCAAAACCCCAAGAAAATGCTGCAAAAGGGGAAACTGTGATGTTTCTGTGAAAGCCCCAAACATCATCTACTTCTCTGTAATATCAGATCCTCCTTAGCTGAAATTACTGTTCATTATTGTAGCAAATTAGTTTTACATGTCTAAAACAATATCCCAGTTTTAGCAATCATGTCAAAACAATCAAAAATCAGTATTAGGAGCATAATATTGGTAGCATTATATTTATTGTTTCAACACTAGCCTTTCCCATTTAAAAGCTTCTCTAAGCCTATTATGGCTATACAACATTACTTTTGTCACCATTCCTAATGAATTTATTTCTTTTCCAGCCAAAATATTGGGAGGCATAGTCCACACAAGTTCATTTGTCTATAAGCATCCAATTCCAGATGAGATCATATGGTTTCCTCTCTTTGTACTTCTACAATGGGGAGTTGATTTGATTAATCACAGAGCTGTGATTCGTCCTATTGTTCCCAGAATGGCTCACTTTGACAAAGGCTGCATGAACTAACAGGATTTTATAACTTGACCCATCTTTCTTATCCTTTCAGAGTCTATAAAATTTCATTCAGTCAATTATGGTCCCCAAAGACTAAGGTATATTTACCCCCTAACTTAGCTTTTTTCTTAATCTAATTTTGTGTTACTCTTGTATTTCTTATAACTTTTCATCAAATTCATGATTATCTTTATGTAATTGGGGTTTGATTATTTGTACCATGCAGGTAATCACATACTTGAGGGATGAATATTTTAGAAAGCATAATATATCCATTCATCTTGGTGTTATTTTTCTGCCATGCCTAACAAAACACATATATTTGCTGTTTAGTATTTACTTGGTATTAGTAACTGTAATGCCATATTTTTTGTTGTATAAAATATACACAATAAATCAGTAAGGTGTCCTTAAAGGCTTAGATTTGCTCAAGTGTTTGATAAGGAAACAGATAACACAGGTGCTGATTAAATCACTCAAGACTATGATGAAGTTTCTCCTATTGTGTTTGATAAGAAGAAATTTACAAGCAAATAAAACCTGAAAAAGGTAAATACTACCTAGGCTAAATGTACGACATCCCCAAAGGAGCAACTTCAAACAAGGGATTTCTGTAGTGACAGAGGGCTTTCTCACAATAAAGATCTGGGGTCCCAGTGGCATGAAGAATTGCACAGAGAGAGGCAAAGGCACAAAGATGCAAAACCAATGAATTGTCACACCCACATGTTGCCACTGGGTGTGTATAATCAGAATAAATCCACTCACATGTCGCATTTCCTGTTGAGATTAGTCATTGGAGACAGGAAAGTACTCATGGGATTTTTTTTAGGCCATGTTTATTCAAATAACACTTTAAATGAATGCTTAGATTATATTGGTTTCCTAAGAAACACTGGCATCCACTGCTTTTTCCTCAAATCTAATACAAACGCAATGTATTAAAAGAACTAATTGATTCCCATGTGCTGAAGCTTGTAGCAAAGCTTTATTTAAAATGTTGTTCTTTAGCATCATCTTTCCTTGGCATTCTGGGAGAACTAGAGCATTAGAAGATACAGTGAGTCCACTGAAAAGTCCCTGAATTCATGTCTTCTGTATGAGTTGCTTACCAAATTTGTATGTTCATAATGGAAATTTTAGGAAGTCTTTTTCAGAGAGAAAGAGATCATGGACCAAGAACAAGGAGAGGAGGATGCAAGAGGCCAGTCACCCAGCCCCACAATCAGATATGGAATAAGAAGGAAAGAAAAGATATACATAAATAGAGAAAGGTAAAAGGCCAGATGCGAAAGTTAGATGGTATAATTTAAGAAAAGCTGGCAAGAAATAAGACAAGCTGGGCATTCATAAGTTAAAAAAAAAAAGTCTCTGTGTGATTTATTTGGGAGCTTGTTGGCAGACCCCCAAAGAACAAAAGAGCAAAGTGTAAAAACAAAACAAAAAAGAATAAAAAACCCAACAACTGAACTCTACATAATGAAAGCTGGATAAATAGTCTTAACAAGTGTCAATATCACAGCTCCTTCGTTTTCAGTAGAGACAGAGCCCTGGGATTCATTTGTGATTGAGCTTTCAAGTCCGGTTAACAAGGATTTGAATAATTTGAACATTTATCAGCTGATAATAGGAAAAAGTATGCCAGTTGGATGTTGGTTGTATGAGGATGTCAAGAAGAGATGTCCCCTTAACTGATTCGTAAAATAGTTTAATATTCAATGACAAGGAAATTGTGTGTCCAAATATCTAGTTTTCAGAAAAAAAATTCTCATAATACTCAGGGAATTTTAGTGATCATACTATTGAGTACATATTATTGCAACCCAGATGTAATGTATAATAAAATTTTAAAGACATACAAATGTAAATATGAATTCAATAACCATTATTGGTTCAGTTCATTTGGCAGTGTGACTGAGAAGAAGCATAGTAAGGAAGGAATTGAAAGCACAAAATTGGTGGGCAATGGGATCAGTTGTGCAACTGGCATATGCCTAGTTCTTTCTAGAATTAGGTTATGATAGGCAGGTTTGCACATGTGGTTTGCATGTCAACCTCTGTTTAGATGTACCCTCTTATTAAGCTTATACCATCCTGTTTCTTGGTTCTAAATTAGCTTACCAAACTGTCAATATTTTCATATTAATAAAAAGTGAAGTACATGTTTTCATATGACTGCTCATACTAACTCATTTATGATATCCAAAAACTTATTTATATTTCAATTAATGTATTTAATTAACAAGTGTGTTTTACATTTTATTCCTGCGCTCTGCATATTTTAACAGGTTTCAATTTTGTAGTTCATTTAATTATAGTAATTACTTGGTGATAGTTGCTTAAGCAGCCACAGAACAGTTGGAAAGATCCTTTTAGAGTTAGGCACCAGCTTGGTGGTTATCAGAGAACTCTAATTGCAATTAAAAAGGAACATTTGCTGGCAGTGAAGGTTTGTTTTTTTCAAACACATTTGCACAAGAATGCGCAGGTGGGGACCTGAATGCGTTACTTTTCATAAACCAAAGATTTTCACTGAAATGATACTATAATTTTGGAAAGTCTTCCTTACATAAGGACATGTATCCTTATGTAAGTTGGTGTCTTAGAAATGAATGAGTTAAAAATAACAGCCGGCCTTGCCCAAATGTAAAACCCAGCTGTGACATTTCCTCTTGTGATGGCAGAGAAACAAATTTTAAGGGTATGAATGTTTTCAACTTTTGAAGAAAACATATATAATGAAGGCCCCCTTCATTTTAACATTCATGGTATAGAATTGATTCCCTGAAATATTGCAATAAATATTCATCAGAAAATGGATTTGCCCAAATGAAAACCATCTGAAGGAAAAAGCCAATTAGACCAAACATATATACCATCCAGAGTTTGACGTCTGTATTCAATGTCTATGTTGAACGTATGTTTCTCCAAAGGTAAAGGGTGCTTCATTCTTCTGCGTGACGTAAAATAGGCTTTTCAAAGACACTGCTACAATGTGAATTGGGTCACTTCTTGAAATCTCCAACATATACCATAGATTTTATGTAACTTTTAGTCCATTGGCTAGTCGTGGACAATTGAAAAGCTGCGCTCTTACTTTCAACAATATTGAATGGACACCCTGGCCCATAGAAGAATGTGGGCTTTAGGGATGAAGAAACATATGTCTTTGTTAATTAACTAAACAATAAATTTAAACCTAGCATTCCTATAATTTGAGCAATATATCTTAGAATTTTATTGTCTCCTTCAAAGATCAGATTGCCTAAAGCATTTTTTTAGTGAGAATTCAAAAATATATTTTAGAAAAATGACATCGTTTAAAAACTGATTTAGTACTCATTTTATATAAGGAAGTTGTGTGATTAAAATCCACTGAGCACTGAGATACTTTAAGACAACGCCATGAATTAAAAAAAACTTGTCTAACACCACCTCTGAAAGACAGTTGAGATTTACAAAATGTCTGTAAATTACAGAATGAATAAGAACTAAAATGGATGAGCATGTGTTGAGCATCACTGGATTAGTGGATCAGTGCATCACACAGCATGTCTCTGGAAGCAGAAAGCTTCTTATTCCTGTATAAAACATCATAACAATCTACATGACTAGGAGACATAAAAGTGAAATAAGTGTGTGTGTGTGTGTGTGTGTGTGTGTGTGTGTAAAAGTGTAAAATAAAATACAGTTGACTAACCTGGTGAAAAGATTAAATATTGCTTACAGTTAGATTTACATCCAATAAGTATTTTGGAGACAAAAATAAAATCCATTCCCATTGCTTACTGGGAAAATCTACTGAGTCTCTTCCTAGACCAAATTTGTGATTATTATGTAGCATAGAACTCAAGCAAGATTTCTAGAACCCTCTATGAGTAGTGGAGAAATGACATCACTAATGTGGACAGCATGAGTCTGACCGACGTATTTGTCATTTAGCTATGTTTGGCAAGCACAGGGTTATATATGGTGCTATATGTACCACATATATAGTGCACAGTAGCTATATACTGAATGACATCATGCTTTTAATTTCAAATAAAAGAGTTGATCAAATGCCTTGAATCCCATTTTACCATTTACAGTGTCTCTGATATTATCCTTTGACTAAGTGCTTCTGTGCTCTTCTACGTGGCAGGATTGAGTAGAATTTTTAGACGACTATTATATGACATAGTTAGACTTTAAACAATTCCATCACATGTGGGATCTAAGAAAATGACCAAAGAACATGGAACGCATGAGTTAGTATGAAACTTCACGTCCAAATGAAGTCACACTATTTGTCCATGGCTTATGTGTTTTATTGAACTGGTACAAAAATGGTTAACAATTACTCTTATTGTTTGTCTGGTTTTAAAGTCCTCATGTGGCACTGACTTATAGGAAATTGCAAATCACAAACTGTGTGAATTTTTCCTTAAGGTCCTGAAGGACATTATGATGTTAAAACAAAGTCACAGAGAAATCAGTTGAAATTTGGCTATATTAACTTCTTATTTGGTTGGTAGAGCTAATTAGTTACAAATCTCCACTGTACTGTGCTTCAAGTTCAAATCAGCAATTTCATTATGATGCTCTTAGCTACTCTAGAAAAAAAGGAAATTTCTTTAGCTGTATAAAATTAAGAAATGGTATCTTCAGGTAAAATCCTATTGTATTATATCTTTGCATATTGTCTTTATTAATAGTTATGTCATCCATAAACACACAAACTGCAAAATTTTATCTACTCAGATGTCAGTAACTTGCTCTTAAGTATACATTATTTCAAAATAAGAATCAAAAGTGAAAGTCTGTTGGATATAATACTCCTATCCTCATCTTGACAAATTCTGGAAATTTGATCCATATATTCTCAGGCATTTGAGCTAGTTTGATTACACAGTGGAAGCTGATACTTCAACAGTGATGCTTTCTAGTCTATGGAATAATTGGAAGCATGAACCAGCAGGTTTCAAATGATTCCAGCTGTGTTAAGTACCGACTGTGCAACAGATTTGCTTTTATATGTTGTTTTGTAATCGGAGTGATGTGTAAGGTGAAAATCCCCAGATGGGTGCTGCTCCTATGGGCAAGAGACAAAGAACTACATTAATAGCAAACACTAAGAAGAACAGAGTAATTTTAAATGTGGCAGACGGCTGAAAGAAGTAAAGTAATATAAAATGAAAGGTGAAGTCATTTCACAGACAAAATAATGAGGACTAAGATCAAAGCAAAGCATTTTACATATTGTATTCTTGATGTTGTTAATAGGCTAACTTTTCCCAACTTCTAATAATAAAAATTATGGCAAATTAAAGGTAGATTAATGCAAAGTCTTCCCTACAGAAAATTTAAAAAATAGTTTAAAACAAAATATTATAAGCAAAATTAAAAGAGCAACCATCTATTAAGAGAATTGAGTACTTCTATCAGAACAGAGCTGATATTCTTAGACAAAAGAAGTGAAAGAAAGTTTTGGCATGTCTGAAGAATGTACTCCAGACCTGGATGATATCTGCATCCTTAACTTCATAACCAATTGTATATTAAATGTGGGTTCGTACAGGGCACAAACAAGGAAATCAAAGGCCTATCTCTACTGTCTTCCTAGGTGATACAATGTGTTATTAATTATCACAATGTTTTCATGTGGTAGTTAACCCAGTCTTTTCTGCTGCTTCAAATATCAAATTATTTCTATGGTTTACAATTTCTTTGCTGAAAAATGAATTAAATAGGTCAAATCATCTCAAAGGCACATTTGAAGTTTGAGCATGTGAGAATCCTCTGAGTTCTAATAGACACTAAATTTGTCTTTCTGAAGTTAATATAGTAACCAGACACTGCATTAATCACTATTCAATTATTATTTTGCTTCTTTTTGTGTAACATATGCTAGATTCTAAATTACTTTCTACTTTACTAAAGAGTGCATTAGGAATCTTGCATGACACATTTGTCTCTTTGCTTGCAAAGTATGTCTCTCAGAAATATAACAAAAAGTGAATTGATCATGATATTTTTAAGAAAGCTCTCACTAAGTATTCAATTTGAATATTGTTATGGTTAATACTGATTGCCAACCTTTAGAATCTAGACTCGCCAAAGAGAAATACTTTGAGTGTGTTTCTAAATTAGGGAAAGTGACTTATTCTAAATTCAGATGAAACCATCATATAAACTGAAATCGCAGGTTGAATAAAGAGGAGGAAGCATGCTGAACACAAGCACTCGTTTCTCTATACACCCTGACTGAAGATGCAACTGGACCAGCGTTGTTTCATGCTCCTACAGTTATGCCTCCCCTATTATGACAGACAGTGCCCTCAACTTCTGAACCCACATAACCTTTTGCTTTCTGGTTTAATTTGATTTTGCCCATGTTTTGTTACATTCAATGAGAAGAGAAAACAACCTACTACAGATGCCAAGACCTGAAGAGGGGAATACTGATCCTAATTATCGTTTTTCACACTTCCCGTCCTGTATTAGATCCATGATTGGATGGACAGACCAAGTGACAAAAAAATAAGGAATCCAAATGGGAAACAAATGTGTTTAAATAGCAGGGCAATATAACTTAGTAAGAAGTCTTTAAATGATCTTTGTAGACAAAAAATAAATGGAAAGTATGACACCAACATAAAGTTTAGTGACAAGATTAGAGAGATCTCCTGGATCGTCATTTACTGAACGGCTACTCGGTTCCGCATCTCACCACTACGCAAAGTTCATGTAGAGAAATGGAAATACATGTAAGATGACTTCTCACTTTGAGGAAATTACCTTAACTATTATACTGTAAACACTAATGCCTCAGTATGCAAACTCCCTGCATTGACATTTGAGACTGAAAGCAGGTCTATGTTTTGGACCATACTAACGATTCACCTGGGTTGGCCCTCTGTCAGCTGGAGAGGATGCACAGCCCCGCCAGTAACAGATGGTCTTGAGGATCACTGCTCCTAGTCCTACCCAAATGTCAATAACCCTTACCTAAAGCAGAATTCAATTGTCTAAAATAGAGACTTTAGGTGTCAGAATTAATATATTTTGCTGTCACTACTTTCACAGTGAAGATAGAGTGAAATGACTGAGTTCATATCATTCCAAATAACCTGAAGATTGTTATTAATTTTATAGTATTGCAAAGTCATTTTCATACTTATTTTTGATTTTGGAGCAAAAATATGGGCAATTTTCATATAAACTCTATGATCTTTCATTCAAGAAATCTGAATATGTTTGGACCAAACATTTTTCATCTAGGTACCATAAACAAAATAGTATTTCAAAGACAAGAATGAGAAAAAGGTGAATTTTAACAGTGGGGAATGAAAAGCACAGAATAGAGGATGTGTCTGGTATTTCTAAAAAAAAAAAAAGAAAAAAAGAAAAAAAGGCAAAATTTTGAAGTTTATTTCATACTTCCAAGATATCATCAAGACACTAACCTCGTGTGTGTTTGTGTGTATGTGTGTGTATGTGTGTGTGTGCGTGCGTACTTGTTTATGGTAAAGAGACCCATGGAAACAATATGCACCATCTAAAATCGACTGAGAAACTGAGAAGCTCGATGTACCACACTAAGTAACGCACTTGAACATCTTCCAGCTAGTGAATAATGAGACACAGAGCAAGGAAGAGCTGCTGGCACAGGTGCGTTCACAGCTGATGTGGAGGAAAGGCCATTGTGACTCAGTACTTGCAATGTGAAAATTGGTTCAAAGACATGAATATATGACCCAGGAGGGCATCAACTCACATCTCAGTGCTCACTCCATTTTGTCTCCATTTGTCACTTGCACCATCTACAAAGTTTCCTGCAGAATCCTGTGTAGCTGAGTGTTTGAAAGTCCTCAGCATGCAGCTGTTATCACACAGAGGCACAGATTGGTGGTATCCTCGGAATCCAAAAAAAGCACCAGTTTCTCTTTTTCTCCGAAAAGATCTACTACAGAACTACTGTCAGCAGAAGACATTTTCTTCCTTTGAAAGCTACAGCTTCATTTCATAATGCCTTCTGTTTCCATTTCCTCCTTATTGGTGTTTGTTTAATGAGGAAATGGGGGGAAAAAAACTAAAAATTTTATTCTCTGAATTGTGAGTGCCAGTCTTTTGTTTTCCAAACCAATCATCTATGATGAACAGAAACAGCACTTTGCCCTGTTCCTATTATGGGTTACACAATTATGGAAGCAAAAGGATAAAGAAGGAGCATATTTGTAATCATTTTGAAATATGCAACACTATTTCCACCAATTTACATGCAAGCAAGCTAGTTTGCAACATCAAGCATTAAATAACTTCTGGACACTTGTTCAACACTATCATGAAGGTAAATATAATGAAACCCATACATGTCTGGACTATAAAAACATGCTTAAAATATATACTATTTACAAATGAGGCAGAAAAATCCTACAAGTAGTTTGAGAAATAATTCAAGATACCTAGGGCTTTCATTTGCTTTTACATTAAGAGGAGATTCTATTCAAAAACTGAAGGTGCTTTCTCAGGAGAGGTCACAGGCAGCAGAAGTACCTCGAGAAAACATCAGCACTCCTTCATCATCTGTTCTTCAGGATCTGAACCATCAAATTGCAAAAATGTCCATTCTAAGGAATGTGGCTGATATTTTCATTCTTTTGAATATATCCAATGTGTCTGCATTTGGGGAAAAAAATTAGGCAAATCTAATTCCCTAGGCTATAATCATTCCAATGTGGAGGGAAGCATGTTAGCTAGTTGTATTACAAAGCCTTTACTTCATATTTAATAGGCACCTGCAATTCCAGCATTATACAAAGCTCTCTACTTTGCAAATCTTTAAAACCCCACTTAATTTCCAGCACTGATTTCCTGCAATCTAAGAGCTTATGAAGGGTTCCCTGTGTTCATACAGATCTATGCAAAATGTGCCGGAGCTTCCTTGTCTGTGATGGCATTCATCTGGAGGTGAATCCCAAACTTCTATCACTGGCAAGCTTATTTCTGACTAAAATACATACTCTCAGGATGGAAACTAAAGATTAGGAAAAGAAGAAAATGAAGCAAAGTAACTAGCAGGAGGAGAGATGTGTGCAAACAATAACTCAGTAGCAATTCTTCATACCACACAGTAAAAGCTTAAGATCCCTGCCACCCATTACATCCTCAATATTCCACAAGGGATTAGAGAGATTCTTAATCAACTGCTGAGAGATTGAAAAAGGCTTGGAACTGGATATTAGCAAAGCTGCGCATGACGAAAATGTAAAGATGGTTCGATAGCCAAAACTGTGAAAGTATGTTAAATGGAAGATATTACACAAGCAAGAAAAAGTTGACAAAATTACCATTCTTGTCTCTATATTCTAGCTCATATAATTAAAAGCCTACACATGTCATGTAGCATGTAATGATGTTCAGATAAGAACAGGTATGATTCTTTCATCCCCTATGCTGGAATAATCTGTATAAAATGAATAAGAAACACTCAGATGTGCTTTCTGATCCTGCCTAGGTTTACAACTTCTCTTATATGTTGCTCCAGGTACAGCATTTTCAATGTGATACATGCTTGTGTACTGGTGAAGATAATCAGAAAATGTTTTCACAGGTCTTACTCTGTATACATGTAAAAATGGGTCCCTAATGAGTGCTTAGGCAATCTGGCTTTTTCACAATTTTATACTATAGCTTAGAAAGCTTCACTAATTCTGCCACCATTCTTATCTATGGAGGAAACACTGATGATAAGATAAAATATAAGTGTGAAAAATTAAAAATTGCATTTTTTCATCCACTTTATTGCAGTCATCACACTTTACTATTAAAAGAAAGATAGTTGTTTAACTCATATAGGGATTTCATATTTTAATGAATCTTGGCTTATGGAAAAAGGGAATATAAGTCTAAAGTGAAATGTCAATCATGGTAATGTATCTTTCAAGTTCTATGTTTCTGATGACTGACAGCCCGATAAGTTTGTATCAAACAAAGGCAAAAAGGCAAGAGTTCCTTTCCAAATGAAATGTTTGACAGATTGAGCAGTTATCGGAACTAACTGATGAAATCTTAAACACTGGAGAGTATGTATCTCCTTATATACAAGCGAGATCATATTTCTACACTAAACCTACATTGACTGCAACAGTGTTATGTGTGTTTCAGGGATGTTCCCTCTTAACAGTTCTCAAATTTGTAGCATTACTACTTAGCACCTCAGACTTCGGTGCCTGCGAGAACCTGATCGTCCTTTCCCGGTTTGCAGTCCCAAATTCACACTGTCAAACCTGAGATAGATTCAAGGGCTATGAGACGAACAAATCCAGAAAGAATATTATGTGGAAAATGAATGTTAAGAAATAAAAATCTCACAATCTATAATTATTTTTCCCGAAGATGCTAATATATGAGATACTACCTGAATGACTATTATTATTAAGGAGGCAATTTATGATTCTATCGCACCACGTGAAAATACCAGATTTCATGCATACAGGCTTACACTTTGAGGATTTTAAGGAGAAGCAGTAAACAGCTCACTAGATTTGGCCTTGTTTTGTTGTGTTTTGTTCACAAATACACAAACACTAAGCCTTTATCTCTAGCTAAGCCAAACCAGGAGCATCAGATCGGGATATGGAGCCCAATGCTGCACAAACACATACCCTTAGACAGATGGAAAAATTCAAGGTTAAGCTTTGGGCACCTGATAAAAAAAGATCACTGTCCTCTAACCAAAGAATGCAGAAAATGAAGACTGTGGAGAATAAAAGTAATTGCAGAAATTGCACTTATACAGAAATATGATTTAACGCATCGCTGTCATACCTTCATCTACAAAACAACGCATCTGAGCAATAATACATTAAAATATCATTTGTAATAGTTAGGATGCAATTACAGATTTGATATAAGTCACAATGGATTGCGAAGAAATCTCATTCTAAACTTGAGTTCTTTCATTCCATCTTGACTTTCTATTTTATGACTTTTAATTTATGCTATGCTAACAAGTAAATTATAGCTTGCAATTAAACAGAAAGGGTGTTCACATATCAAAATTAAATGGAACATTGTCACCATTAAAAATTGCAAGATTATTCTCTTTTTCTTTTTGCAATGGTGTAATATGAGCATTGCACACTTTAGGCCAGTGATCTCTCACTGAACTCTGTCCCCAGACAGGCAAGGTAATTTTAATCAACCAATACCTGTTCTGTCACAATATGGGCAGGACTAGTCAGACCATGAGAAAAAAGAAAGTACAGTTCTGGTGTTATAATTGTATTAAATTTGGAAAATGGACAGTTGATTATTTTAACTAGATAAATTTCCTGAATTCACATAAATAATCTGTATGTAATCACACCCTAAAAAGCCTGCTTAATGCAATGACTTTTTTTTTTTTTGGTTTCTTTTTCCTGGAGGTTATTAGGGATGAATGAAACAGTGTATTCTGACCTTCATAGGAATATCAAATGGATAAAAAAACAAAACACAAACGAAACATCAAACGTCCCTGTTAAAAATCCAAGAGCAAATGTAGCCACTGTGAATAACTCATCTTTATCTTAGATGTCTGAGTCAGTCTCCAAGGGGGTAATCTTTTGCTTCCTAAATATGAAAACTGACATCCACAACCAAAGGAAGTAATAAAGGGAGAAGCTACAGCATTAAAAGTCACAATTTTCAAAATCATTTGATTTGGAGGTAGAGACAATTTTTCATGATGTTCCTACTACCCAGTCGCGTCTGCTTCTCTGTTCCAAAATACAGTAGCTGGAAGCATGCTGAAGTTTGCGCCTCACATTAGATTCGATTTGCTCCTTTCACTCTCAATTGCATTTGTGTCTTTCTGAATATTCCAAATATCAGCACTGTCACTGCCTTATGTGTTCCACATGTCATAATAACATTGCAGGGCTGATTGTGGTGGATTACTCAAAAGTGAAAAGTAATCACAAATGTAACACGCTATCTCTAAATGATTAGGAACGGAAGCAATTCCCTTTGCAACTGTAAAAGCACACACACCCGCTTGAGTACAGCTTGTCTACACAGTCTCAATGTATAAACTCTTCAATCCATACATAAATGTGCATCTGAGCAAATACTCTAAAGCAGAACAGTTAAAGTGGGGATGTTTAAGCTCGAAAAGGAACATCTCACTTAGGAAATTAAACATGCCTGTTTACCCAGAACCAAACTCTGGTGGAGCTCTTACAGACTGTTGGATGACTTGAAGAACTTGTCAAATGTAAATAGAGCACTGTTCTTTATGTTTACATTTTCCTTTATCCCCAAACTCCTGCTGGAGAAAACAAAGCACATGGGACCAAGAAAATTAATTCCCCAAATGCTGTCAACCAAGTTAGGAAGCAGCAATAAACAGCTTACTATAAAGCCTCCAGCTACAATAAAACAGCTGTCAGTAAATGGGCAGAGTTGACACGCACTAAAACAGGACTGTTGGATAAGATGATATGAGAGGAAAAGGAGGGCAGTTCTTGTTCTAATATGTTAAGGCTGAATCTCCAAGAATGGAACTTAGAAGGAACAGCATGCACTGTCACATAGGAAACTGTTAGCTGGTTCCATTTTCAGGTCTGACCCAGTAGCAATGCATCGGAATTGGTCTAGAAGAATCCCAAACCCTGTTTCAAGGCAGAATGCACTGTTTCTGAGACATATGTCAATCTGAAAATCTATATTTTAAACTCTCTTATGTCAATGGAAGCTCCCCTTCTGCTTTTAGACAAAAGCACGAGGAACTTTATTGTAAAGCAACCCGGTGAAATTTGCTGTGTTGACAGGGCAGCAGGGAATTGTGTTCTGATTCTTCGCTGAGAAGTGCTGAAGACACAATCCTTTGCCTAAAACTGCACATTCTCAATCTGGGAACACAGAGGACACTTTTAAAATTATCAAAGGATAGAGTTACTATTCTGAAATTGAAATGATAGGGTTGTCATCCTGAAATTTAAAAAGGCGTAGTAAGATAGAGTCAATAAAGGGATGGAAATTGCGATGACCTCATGCATCACTTGGAAACACCGAGGGAAATAGCAAGGAAGAATGTGTCAGACAAACTGGGGTCTCTGCACCACAGACCAGCTCAGGATATAGAAAACAGACTGCACGTTCATATAGACAATACAAAGTAGAGGGACTTCAATTTGTTAACCTTTTATTTAAGATTCTTGCACGTTCCACACTTCAGTTAGCACCATAAAGTAAAAAGGAGTCCTGTTAAGGGCAATCGTGCCTACTTTACTAAAAAATCGTCACATATTATGTATTAGTCTAAAAATTTACTTGATAGAGTTTGCAGTAATAAAATTTACATTTTCAAAGTCATAAATCGTGGAACTCTAGTTTGTATAAAGGTTACTAGTTGGAACAGAGGAGTTAAAAAGAAACAAAAACACCTATTTGTTCTAGTTTATCAAAACATCTTAGATAGCTATCATAGAGTTCAGCAAACACAATTTTGAGAAGCTATATATAATTCATGTTTTTCATCATAGGAAAGAGCTCTTCCCCCTTAACATTGTGTCTGTGCCTTGATATGCTGCCATTCCCTATCTACTTACTTCCAAGATTTAATTCTCAAGTATGATTACTATATTTTTTATTTTGAAAGCAGCTAAAACGTATCAGCGTTATCATTTTAATAGCTCTTTATTGCGAGAGAATTCACACTACTTTTCAACATCAGAATGTGCACAAGAAAGCTACAAAATACCTCATTGTTAAAGGGTGTGTCTGGGATATACTGTAGTTTCAGTTAGTGAGCTGCTCAGCATCCTGAGAGCAAGATCATTGTAAACAAATGTTTTTTTTTTTTTAATACAAATGAACTTCCATCAGATATTTCCAAAGCTTTGTTGAAACACATCTGACTGGCATTTATGTCTTTGTATAATATTTCAGTTCAATAACTTTTGGAAAATCAGAAGATGTCAGCCTGTACCTAAAAAGCAATGCCCATGGCACTTACATGAAAGAAATGATAACGCTGGGAAGAAGACGGATAATTCTCCATGGGACACCAATTTCAGATCACATACGAAAAGTTTCAGGTCACACTAGTTTGGTTTGGTTATTTTTTTCTTTTTTCAGGTAATGATCAAAACCATATCCTACCAAAAATACACAGTGTAGATTTTATTAAAGTGAAAATCCAACTTTTTTTTCTTTTTTCATTGGAATAGCAACTTCTTAAGGGCATTTAGTTTTATTAGTTATTTTTCTTGTCGTAATAAACTATTTAACAACTTTTTAAAAACTTTGATATCTTTAGATGATTTCCACATTTTAAAACACCACTCTTTTCTCAAATGCTGATAAGATTAGCATGAAACCAAGCTGTGCTTCTGACTTCCACGTATTTCTAATAACCTAATAGACTCCTCTAGGACTTCATACTGATTTTTGCCATTTTTAGGTCATTTTATTCTGTACATTTCAACTTTAAGCATATGTGAGCCTACGATGCTTTATGAATTTAATATTTCAGATGAGGATTTTATTTTCATAATCATAGGCATTATACTTAATATTCATGGAGGAAGAACCTATGTGATTCATTGACAAAATCATTTTTATGATACCTTATTGTCATGAAGAGTCAAAGTCATTACAGAACAGTTACTAAATCTAAAAGGGGAAACAGTTTCCATAAGATACACTACTCTACCACAACTTTAGAAAAAATAAACCAACAACAACAACAACAAAAACCCCTCTTGACTTTCCAAAGACTCACCAATGACTGCCAAGACAATTATTCAAGTGAATTTTGTTTCACTTCATTTTCTGAGATCTATGTTCCTAAGAGTTAGCAGTGTGGTGGATGGGCCACCAGCAGAGGTGGACCCCTAACAACAGAGCTTGACTTCCAAAATCCTAGAAAGCTGACATGCTGAGGGGAACTCACCAAGAGCAAGCAAATGAACTTAAATGCTAGTTGCTACAGAGGAACTATCATTAAATAAAAGGTATCTTTGGCTGTACCACCAGCTTGATCCTTCCCTCCCCCCTCTCTCCTAGCTACTGCAGGATTGGCACCTGGCCAGCACAGAGGACATGATACCTTAGTGCCATCTACAGGCTATTATCGACATTCAAATTTATTGGCAACAGACAAGCACCAAAGAAATAAATTAGACAGCACTGCATTTAAATCTTTATTAACAAGGAATTATTAGACCTAAGAAAACTAATTCTGGATTTGGTTGAAATATGAGTTTCTCAGCCTCTTAATCCCTCTTCATATGGCATATTTCACAGTTTAAAATGAGTTATGACAGATCACTTATGCATTACTAAGATGAAGAAGTATTTACAATGGATTCTTTCTTTTCTCTATAAATTAGTATGATTAGAGCATTCCCTTTTTTTTCATCTTCATATTTGGCCATTATGGACACTGAAAATCTTCCTAAGAAAGACCCAATTTTCTATATTACAATAAAATAACTTGAAATCAAAGATTATACTTCCTATATGGCTTAGATGCAATCAATCGACAGTCATGTGTTTCACAGCTGATGTACATTTAATATCCTACTCTTTTGTCAAGAGTCTAAAAAAACATTAACCCCTTTAGCAACCACAGCTCCAGCGTAATTGGTGTCAGACCTTCAAACGTCACTTCAAGTTGATATTTGAAGGTGACTTTTTAGATCAAAAGGTAATGTGAAAATCTTGAACCAGGCAATTTGGAAACCCCAGGAGCAGAACTGGGCAAGTCAGGATGGGTTTTCTTCTTGAGCAAACATTATCTTGGGACATTTTGGAATAATTTTGTCTTTTCATCTTTTGGCATTTGAAGGAAACTGGGAGGTTAAATAATTCTCAGAACTCAGAAATTTCAAAGCTGTTCTAAAAATTCTTGACTGAGCCCCAGAGGAATAGAAAAGGGGTCAAGTTTTTTTTCCTCCTTATAACTTAGCTAAAGTTAGACCAAAACAATAGAGACACTGGCACATTAATACTGGTTGACTGGGCACTTGTATGCAGTACTTATAGACCAGTAAAAGTGCTCGTTTACCTGTCTGGTGTGTAAGGGGCCTTTTGTCTTGAAGCCTCCTTGGGAGCTGCACTCTGAGGCACTGAAGTGATCTGAACTAGTGGAGGAGCGTTTGGAAAGGGTGTCACAGCCCCCAACAAAGGTGTTGTCCAAAGGGAGCTCCTGGATGACATGGTGCTTTTTCACGGATACTGGAGTGTCTGGTTTGAGATGAAAAGCAGGCTGTGGGGAGGCAGATTTGTAGTGCTTGGCCAGGTCAGGACTGTTAGGCTTGAAGGTTGTCGGAGGTGCAGGGCCCCAGTCAAATCTTCCTATACTTTGTTCCTCCAGCTCAGCAGGCAGGCTGATGGTCCCATTGATAGGTTCATGAACTGCATCATCAGGTTTGGACTCTTCAATAGTAACAAAGTTCAAAAGAGAACTCTTGGGGGACTTTCTTTTCTTCCGTTTCTTTTTCTTGTTTTGTTTATTCTCTTGGTTCGGGGACATCCATTCAGCACCTTGCTTGCTCCTCTGAGCAGCTTTGAACCTTGACGCATGGCGACAGCGCACCAGAACAGTAACAAAGATCACAACTATGACCACCATGGCCCCCGCGACGATGGCAATCATGATGGTGAGATAGTCCTCATTTTGGTACGGTTGGCTACTATCTCCTATGTTCCTGTCCAGTGGGGTCTCCATAGTCCTGCGGATCAAGTCATATATATACGAGGCATTTCCAGCAGTATCATTTACATAAAGAAATACTAGCACAAGCGTGTGCAAAGCCTTAGGGTACCCCAGGTCACTTATGTTGACCACCAGACGGTGCAGGCCCACATCAGTAGGTGCTGGCTTCTCTTCTAGAGTAATATTGCCTGTTACTGGATCAATCCGAAACAATCCTTTGTTGTTCCCACTCACTATGGTGTACTTAAGTTCTGCATTCATGCCAGTATCAATATCCACGGCAAAAACTTCTGCCACCACAGAACCAGGAATGGCTGAGAGGGGCACCAACTTAAATGAGGTGTTGGACGGTGGAGAAATGACAACTGGACTGTTGTCATTGACATCCATGACATTGATCGTTACTTTTGCTGTAGAGGACCGAGGTGGTTGTCCTCCATCAGTGGCTTTGACATCAAAAGTGTAGGAACTCTGCTGCTCTCGGTCAAAGGAGACATTTGACTTTATGACTCCCGAATAGGGATCCAACACAAAATTTTCATTGTCATTTAGAATGGAAAGAGTCACAGCTTTATTCTCTCCGGCGTCTTCATCTGTCACTGTGATTACTCCCACAGTACTATACTTTGGCAGATTCTCAGACACAAAAAACTGAAAATGATTATGAGTAAACTTGGGGCTATTGTCGTTCTCATCCAGAACAGTAACTATCACTGCTGCTTGGCTTTGGAGGGGAGGGGTCCCATTGTCCCTGGCAGTTACTGTAAAAATGAATCGCTCCTGTTCCTCCCTGTTAAATACTCTAGAGGCTGTCAAAACTCCTGTCTTTCTGTCCAGATCAAAGAAGGAGGCATTCGGTCCGAGCTGATAAACAATGTCTGCATTTTTCCCACTGTCTTCGTCTGTGGCACTAATAGTTGTTAAGTATAACCCACGTCGGTTGTTTTCAGAGACTGACAGCTCAATTACAGGCTGGTTGAAAATTGGTGGGTTGTCATTTTCATCCTCAAGCTTAACCCTTACCAGGGCCGTCTGATTCAAACTGGGCTTCCCAGAATCAGAGGCAACGATTTTAAAGCTGAATTCTTTGGTGCCCTCATAATCCAGCAGAGAAGAAGTCTCTAGCAGGTACTGGTTGTCATACACTGCCTTCAGATGAAATGGGACCTCTCTTTCGATGAAACAGATCACTTTGCCATTCACGTCTGTGTCCTTATCTGAAACTGTAATTAGGGCAATCTTTGTATTGACGGGGTCTTTCTCAGACAGATACACTGTGCCATTGATGGGACTTATAATGTACCTGAGGTCTATGTTCGGAGGGTTATCATTTACATCTGTGACATTGATGGTAACTGTGGCTCTGGCAGGAGTGGAACTGCCATCACTAGCCAACACTGTCACTTTGTGAATGGCTGTCTCTTCCCTGTCTAAAGACCTCTGAACTGTAATCAGCCCAGTTGTGTTATTTAAAGCAAAGAGTCTTTTGGTTGCAGGGGCTACCTGGGCACCAAAAATGTACCGGATTTCAGCATTGCTGCCCACATCTGCATCAGTTGCATGGAGCTGAATTACAGAGGTCCCCACAGGAGCGTTCTCTGGAATATGCACCTCTACTTGACCCTCTTTAAACACTGGCCTGTTGTCATTCACATCACTTACAGTGACCTGCAGTATGGCTGTGCTGGATTTCTGTGGAGTGCCTCCATCCTCCACTTTGATTTTCATCACATAGGTATCTTTTTGTTCTCTGTCCAAGTTCTGCTGAACAATCAATTGCGGCCACTTTTCTCCCTCTGGAGTTTCCACGATATCCAGTCCAAAAACACTCTGCCCATTTAGCAATTCATAATGCTGCACCCCATTGAAGCCTGTGTCAGGGTCTGTGGCTGATGGGATTGGAAAGCGGCTGTTGATCAAAGTGTTTTCTGGAATGGAAATATTGATGACAGGAGACGGAAACATGGGGGCATTATCATTGGTATCCTTGACAATGATCTTGATTTTGATCAGCCTGAAAAAGTCATTGGGGAGGATCACCACCTCAAGTTCAAAGAAACACTCATTCTCCTCCGCATAAGAAGCTCCGGCGCAGAGTTTCTCTCTGTCTATTCTATTGGAGGTTGTGAAAATCTCCCCAGTGCTGCTGGATACTTTCACCAGAGGGGCATCCCCAGCTTTAGAAACCAGTCTGTAGACAAGGCTGGCACTGGTCCCTGTGGCAGCATTGATGTGAGAAATGTTCAAGTCCTTTGGTATATTTCCTATGGGCACATTTTCAGGCAATTCCTCTCTAATAGTGTAAATAAGTTCTTGAGCTATAGCCGAATCCAGCCTTAAACAGGCAATCAGAGCAGCCAACAGATAAAAATCCCTCAGGTCCATGATAATCTATTTCTTTCCTTTCCTTGGATTTTAGAGTTTAGAGGTTTGGACTGGAGGAGGCATTACATCGCATCTCTCATTTGGAGACAGTCACTGTCAACACAATTGTACAGACAATATTATTCTTCAGGAAATGAAAACACAGTCACAAAACACTGAAGCACATTCCCACTGCATATTAGTAAACATGGCAGTTCGCTCTGCCACAGTTTGCAACTTAACTCCGTGGCCAAAAAAACACTGACAATCCCTTGCTTGTTGCATTTGCCCAGAGAAAATGAAATTCATCTACTTTTGAAAATAAGGACAGCAGCTATTTTTACCTGGATTTCCTCCGTGCTGTTTTTTTTTTTTCTTTTTTCTTTTATCAGAACACTGTTTAATTCAAAGCATGAATGCTTGTTAGGCTCCTCCCCTCCCCCTGCTTTACCCATCTCCTGGTCTCTAGCCCACCTCCCCCAGCTGTCTGAGGTGGAAGTGAAAAACCACAAGTATTTAGCTCTGATTGCTGCCAACTGCTTTGTCACATGTTAGAGATGATGTGTTTTCTTCTCTGTCACACTGAGTCATCTCTCTCTCTCAAAAGACTGCTTTTCCTTCCTCCCAGTTCTTCAAGTATCTTCTAATCCATCCTTCCTGGGAAATGAGCATCCGGACATGCTGCTGCAGCGGCAGGAGCTGTAGTCACCGGCCACTACGTATTCTTACTGCCTCAAAGCACGAAACCAAGACTTCTCATTTCTTACTCAGAGCCTGCCCTCCTTTCTCCATGAATCCACATTGCCCCCACCGAGATAAATAAACACGCTAAAACTTTTGAAAAAACGTATGATAATCGACAATTGCTTGTCATAGAGGTGAACCAGTGCGCCGGGATGGAAGGGAAACACTGCCAACATTCCTATGTAACACCACAATATTTTTCTACTGAGCATACGAGAGAAAATAAAATGCAGTTTCTTAATCCCGGTGCCTCATTATAATATTAGTAACATTTGCTACACATAAATACCGCAACCCGGTAACACACGTAAAAGAACTTCCGCTCAAATGCCCCTCTAACTGCAGTTTAAATGGGTGCAAGGCTCTAGGCAGCTACCCACTGGAGTAGGACTGGTCAGTTCCCAGGCTCTAATCTTATCTGCATTAGGCTCACAGTAGCTGATGCCCGCGATTAGTTCCAACAGAGTGGTGCAGGTGGGGTTGCAGATACAAGCCCGTAGGTGAGCTCTGCCCCAGCCGACTACCCAATTACAAACACCCCACGTCTACACCGAGGACATAACTAAACACAGCATTTCCAATTGTGCATGCGAAACTTTACACTTACGTTAGTTGTCTCAACCTTTCCCCTTTCCCGGTAGGCTGCAGTTAAGAAGGATTTGTTCCAACACATAGAAAGCCATGCATCTGGTAGCACCAGTTTGGGGAGAATTCAGAAGCAGCAAAACGTTTCCTCCTTGTAAAATGTGTGGCTGCGGGCTGGCAAATTAGCAACTCCCGAGAACAAATTCACAGATTTGTCGTTAGTCATTCTCTCCACATTTCCTCGCTACTGCTATTACCCACTGGGTCTGGGCTCTTCTGGTATTTAACACACACCACATCCACTTGCACTTCTTCAGCTCGGGAGTATATCCCACAACAACCAGCCTACCATTTGCATCCGATGGCAGTACTGCTCAAGTCTCTAACTTCTGGTAGGAAACGCCAGAGTTGGGTGATGGTGATTTTCTGGCTGTTGTCCCGGGGTGCCAATTGCCCGACAAATTCTTAATCCGTGAGCTCTTTCGCGCTTCGGAGACTGAGGCTCTCCCTCCTACATCGCATACTCTTCTCTTTCCCTTCTCATCTGCCCCCCTCTCCTTCTCCCTCTCCTCTCTCTCCTCTCTCTGAACTGAATTTCTTGATATAACTCTCAATAAGCCCAGAGGGAGGGAGTGACGGACGAAGCCCCGCCCCGGGGTTCTGATTGGCTAGCATCTTGCAGTGCGGGCGGCTGCAGAGTCTGCGGGAGGGAGTGCGAAACAAGGCGCTGACTGTCTCCAGCCTACCCCTCCCCAGCGTCCCTCGGCAGCCTCGAAAACCTGGAGAACTGATCCTAGCCCCGGGAGAGAAGCCTTCCAGGACCATCACTGAGCATGCCCGGCAGAGGCCAGCACGGGTGTGTGTGTGTGTGGGGGGGGAAGGCTCCGGAGCTCTCAGGCTCCTACTGAGCTTGCAGCTGTGGAGCCCGGGGGATGCGGTTGCACTCGCGCAGAACCCGGGAACCTAGATTCTCGCCGCTGGGTGACGGGAGTCATCGAGATCGCTCTTTTTTTTATTTTTGATGCATTTCTGTCTGCAAAGTGGAGGGGCCAAAATGAAGAGATGGCTGAGACCCGAAGCCACCCCTCAGTTAGGAATTCTGGCCAGCAAATTCTGGAGCGTTTTTAAACCATTAAACCGACTCTATGCCCGGTGCTGCAAATTGAGGCATTTGCTGGCAGGGACATCTTAAGGAAGGGCGAAGAGGGCGAAGAGCTAAAGATAGGGCAGTAGTTATTTGAGTCTCGGTGGAGAATCGAAAGAAAATTAATCTGGGCATTTACTGCGCGCCGGGTCACTGAAACAGTCTGGGGGAAATGAACGCTGCTTCTGGGGTCCTGGGGCAGAGCCATTGCCAGAGCGTGGTGCAGGAAGTCTCCTTTCCCAGGAGCTGGTAGAGCTGCGGAGCCCGATCGTGGCCGCCCCTGCCCTTCTGCTTTTGCCTCAGAGGGAATCCTGAGAACCTAGCTCGCCAGAATGGAGGCTACAACCCAGCCCGCTCCCAGGCCACCTAACTGCAAACTTTGCTTCCGACGGGCTGGAAGGAATCCCCATCAGCTGTTAGCCAAGCTGCAAAAGCTCCTTGTCCCTCTGCACTTCCTGCTGGATATATTTCCCTGCCAGGCTTGTCTCTGACTCCAGCTTTTTTAGCATTTCCTCACAAGTTTCTTTCTCATTCTCTTACCAGGGCTGGACGGGCTACTTCAGAAATGGTCAGCCTAATTCCTGTAATAGTACCCCTAAAACCTTGTCATTGTTTGCGTCGCTCATGTTTAAGACCAGTTAGAAAGGGTTGTGTAATTGGCTGCACCTACTGCAGACAGGTGCCAGAGTAGAGTTTGAAATACAACCCCATTAGTTCAGCAATCACATTTTTTTTTCTCTGAATGATCTCTAAATATTATCTGAGGAAGTCTTAAAGCAAGGTTAACTTTTGCTAACTTAAAGAAAGAACAAAGGGCATTTATTTTAAACCTTGTGTTTTTATACTGTAGTTTGTTTGTTTGTTTGTTTGTTCTTTTGTTTTTTTAATTCCGGAGTAGCCGTGGCTTGTGGCAGAAAATACTTTGTTTTTAAGCATGCGCCTTTATTTTGACATTACTAAGTTAAAAGGAAAACAAGTCGCTCATCAAGCCTTCCAAACTGAGTAGTGTAGAAATAATTTGACTGGTAGTGCCTTTTGGATATCACGATTTCCTCATATGAAAATTTAATCCCCGGCTTTCTTTTAACACTTTTTCCTCAGATGTGTAATCAGAGAGAAAGTGCAGTCTCCAGAAGTTCACCATAAAACTGTCCAACCCCTTGTATAGTGAAAGAGATTTCTTATAGGCAATAGGTTGATGGTGTTTGTACTCAGTCAAAAGTGTTAAATTAGTGTTGTACATGATTAGAATGAACACATGTAAGGAAAGAAGGACCCCTAAATATCAACAGACCACAATCCTCACACAATAACGCTAGCGAATTAAGGGTTGACAAAATTAAAGCTAACACATCCTTCTCATGCTCACATATTTTTTTGCACTGAACTATTCTGGTACGGTCGCAATAAACAACAGCACCACCAATTTCCAGTTTATTTCATGAGCGATGCAATTATACTTTAATCATACCACAGTCATTTCAAAGTCAGGTAGTGGCAGCCCGTAGCTTAACAATAATTATTTAACCTCACTGTTAAGCAGGGATATTACTCTCAGTGAAGAGATAGCTTTCCTAGCTGGCAAAGGCCATTATATACCCCATGCTTGAAAATGAAATCTTAATATGAATCCTAGAGAAGAGGAAACAAATCGCAGCTTGAGAAGCATGACCACAAGACTTCAATTAATAAAAACCTCAGGTTAAAGCCCCAGAAGGAGGCATGTGTATGTTCTCTCCAAAGGAGACCAACCAGAACAGAGAAAAAGAGCTCTTGTTCAACACAAACTTTGTCTTCCGTTTATTCGAGATATCTAAATTTAGGGAATCCTTAACCAAGCGATTTCTTAACCTCTTAATAATGGAGGGTACAGTCTTACTTTATTCTATTTCTGCTGATAAGCTCTACAATGAGAAATACTATTTTGCTAAAAGTCCTAAATGAAAATTATACATTAAATAGTACTTTGCTATTTAACTCGAGGTTTCTGCCTCAAACACAACACAATTTGTTATACAATTTCAAATACATTATACTTTTTAAAAATATATTTGTATAATTATGAATTAGTGGAATAGTGTTAATCTTTGTGAGAAAATATCTGCTGTTTTATGTTGCACTTTACTGTGTAGTCATTTAGTTAATTTGCTGTGTGTCAATAGTCTAGTGTATATATGTATGTGTATTTCCAACCATATCACTTTAACTCAATATCACTCATTAATGACAATGCATATTTTTACAGCCAGAAAACATGGTGCTCTTATTCGGACTACCTGATTAGTTCATCAAGAATTATACCATCTGGGCAATAGTAAAGAGCCACACAGTTCTCTCCCAGCTATCTAGGTCATGGGACACTCATAAGTCACCTCTGACCAGTTAACTGGAGACTAAGATATCCTCAGATCAGCTCAGAAACAGATGTGGATTTGATGCAATTGTTTCACATTCCACGAGTCTAGCATCACGCGATTTATATATTAAACAATAATTTCCACGCAATGACATATAATAACCTGAATTATTAAGCAGTTCAATTTAATTGGATTCCTGTGCATTATTTTCTAGTTATCACACAGCATTTTTAAAATTACATTTCACACAAAGATAACAAAGGCTTTTCCTGCTGGTTACATTTTACATAAAAGACACAGACTGTGATGTTAAGAATTATCAAATGCCTTCCTCCAGGATTTCAAGACTTTAGTAGCAAGGCTTCTATGTTCCACTCAAAGTTAAAAATAAAATAAAACTGTGGCACTGTCTCTATCAGACAGTGCCTCAATCACAGAGCCCTGACGTCAGAGCAGTTTCACCGTTCCAGTTTCACAGGACTAGGTTGCTGCACTGCACTCTTTGGGAGTGATGTGGTGAGGATGCTAAGGGTTACATGTATTAGCACTCCTGAGAAAATGACAATGCAGGATTTTAGCACCACACGAA
This sequence comes from Dicrostonyx torquatus, assembly GCA_028555095.1. Classification (NCBI taxonomy): domain Eukaryota; kingdom Metazoa; phylum Chordata; class Mammalia; order Rodentia; family Cricetidae; genus Dicrostonyx; species Dicrostonyx torquatus. The sequence goes on along the minus strand of JAQHUG010000438.1, from coordinate 272,563 downwards.
GAAATTAGCACTTTCCCAAGGCTGTGCAAACTGGGGAGTGCAGTGAACTCCTGGATGACTCCTCCGCTTCCTTAGTCCTTATCAGCTTATAGTTCATGTTTCTCTCTTCTGCTTTTCTGTTTTTCATTTTTTCCCTCCCTTTATAAAGGCGACCTAATGTAGGTTATCAAACCATCATGGAGCCCTGGTGACACCTTTTATTCTCTTTGAGTGACTGATCTAAATTTAAAACAGTTTACTATGTTTTCTTGACTGACACAGACTGTAGGAATCAGTCTAGTGTCTTGAACATTGTTACAATGTAAATCAACACTTTCCTGAACCACTATTCTATCATGGGAACTTCATAAACTAAAAAAATATATTGAACTCTCAGATTTTCTCATGGCTTATAGAAGATTTTAATTATATATAGACAATTCTTCCATAATCCATGTTTTCATCAGTATGACTGAAGTAGCTAGTGGCTATGCAGGAAGGTACAGATTTTTTAAAATCGTAATATGGTTATGTAATGTTTCAAATTAAATAATTTCATTAAAGTTGTGTAACTGTAAGCAAAAGATAGAGAGCTTTTCTTGATTCTGTATGAGGAAGTGAGGTGAAAATTTGTTAGGTTAACATATTGAATGTTATCTATTCAGTCACATGTTGACAAGTGATCAATGCACAGTGATGTGAATAAAAATGCATGTTGTTTGGAAGAAATTTTATTGATACATAAGACATAAAACAGAGATATCAGTACAATTTTACATATAGCTGCATTTGCCAAAATCAAATTAGGATAAATAAGCTATTAAGGTTTTTTTAAAAAAAATGATATTATGATTTTAACTTTCTTTATGCTTTCATTAATAAGCACATATTGTTGAAAATAAAACTTCACTTTATCTGGGTCAAATACCTTGGGTGACTTTACTGTCCATCTCCGTGATTTCTTTTAACATTTTCAGACTTTATTTTAAAAACTATACTCACATGACTTCCCTTTAGAGGCCCAGTTTGTTACATAAGAGCACATAAATAGACTTAGTCATGTAGAGCAAAGCGGATAAGCCTAGATTTCCTCTTCTAGTTTCTAAGAAGCAACTTTCGCACCGGGTTCTCTTCTAATTTCATCCAGGTGAGGCAGGAGAGTCTTGCATTCTGTTGATTGTTGCAGTCTTGGTTTCTATCCACATCACAGTGCAACAGCATCGTGGAGAGGAATCGTGCCTTGCCTCCCCTGCCTTCAGCAGACAAGGCTGCACTTTTTGTCTGGTATTTGAGTCAGTATCACTCTGCTTATGTAAAGCTATACTTCTTCATGTAGTTTTATGCCATTAACTATTTTAAGATGAAAATCTTATTCTCTTCAGACATTGCAAATCCTGCCTATGATCCCAGCATCTGGAGTCTGAGACCAGAGGACTGCTGTAAGCTCAAGGACATCCTGGCTGTATTTGAGTTCCAGGTCAGATAGGGTTATAGCTAATAGGACAGCTGGTCAAGATAGACAGAAGGAAGGAAGGAAGAAGAAAAAAAGGAAATTTTATTCCATAGAATCTACTGTTAATAGATTTTAACCTGCACAATGTCATGTCATTCATTAACGTATGGAATTCTTGGGTCCAGAATATTGATGATAGGTGAAATTGTAAAATACTGTAAAGGATTGTAAAGGACACGGTGGCATTCCATGAGAGGGGCTGTTTTTAAAGTAGGCAGTTTACTGAAGACCTGGCTCATTGATGGAGTGGCTGACTATGACCTCCTCAGGCCCTAAGCTAAAAAACTAGTGTGACCAAAGTTAATAAAAATATATCAAAACAAAATGTAGCATATACTATATTTATTTAAAATACTCTAGGAAATACACTCCGTAAGAAAATCCTGTTAAGAAAAAGTGCTTGGGAGTTATTCTTTGTAAATATAAAATTATCATGTACTCCAAGGAATTTTTTGTAAGAATGTTAAGTGTTTATGTTTCCAAACCATTCAAACACCATCTTAGCAGCCCTTAATGCCTGTGTGTGATACCTATAACTTAATGGCAACTCTATTTCTTTGATTTACATAACTTGTCATTGCATGAAGAAAGGTGATTTTAATGGTTATGGTAAAAGGATAATAGGGTTAATTTCAAATAATATTTGTCCCTTATCATTAAAAAAATTGATGTTTCAGAATGTTACAACAACAGCAATGACAATAACAACAACCAGTAATAATAATAATAATAATGATAAATTGTAAAAAATGCTTCAATAGATAAAGCAACACTTCAGGTAAATATCATAATTACTAGAAAAAATATGAATTGGAGGGTAATGTTATATGATTATAAAATATACTAGAGATGAATTTTGTGTCATACAATGTAATCATATGACTTAAAATCTATTTTAGGAAGCATACAGGATAAAAAGTGCCTAATAAAAAGTTAAACCATCATTTATTATGTATATATACACATATATAAGCATATGTATATGTAGTTGACTTCAAGGCCATCCTGGGCAACATTGTGAGTTCATGCAATAAGCACTATAGAGACTATGTCAAACATGCACGTGCGCACACACACACACACACACACACACACACACACACACACACAAAATCATACCAAGAATATATACTATTTCAAGCCTAATTCAGTCGGATTGTCTTATGGGCTGTTTTTTCTTTTTATAGTTTAGGCTTCTACCCTAATCTCTCTACTTTTCTAACAGCAACAGTAACATTTGTTTTGCATTGTACAATTTTACCTTGTTGCTTATTTTTACTTATTTATATATTTAATTATTTTGGTGAGGTAGAACCTTCCTCCACAGCGCAGGTTTTCCTGGCCTGTAACTCATGGTCCTCTGGACTTTATCTTTTCAATGCTAGGGTTTAAATGTTCACTCCTGATATCTTCCTTTACACACACATGCACATGTGCATGCACACACACACACATAAAACCAATAACCTTGAGATATGTATACAACTTTGATACAGATATAAACATAAATATTATATATACACACACATATATATAGTTGTATTAGCAACCTAACAAGCTTTAAAACTTAATGTTAGCAAAATTTTTCATTTATCTTACTATTTCAAACCTCCTGTTACATTACATTTAGTTTTTTTATGAGATAAAGGTCATTTTGAGTTACTTAAGTATTTATTTTCATTATTAATGTTATCAAATATCTGACAAAAGGCCACTTAAGAAAGAAAAGGTCTACTTAAGGTCACAGGCAGGGGATTATTTCCTTACAGTGGGGGAGGCATAGCAGTGGGACTATGGCCTGAGAGTGGCTGTGGGAAGTCCCCTGCACCTATCTTTCCCAAGGAAGCAGCGGATGGGGATGGTTCTCATCTGATTCTCCTTTCATTTACTCTCTTTGTGTTCCTCTTCACTGCTTAGCCAGTTAGAGGTGCACGTGTGGTTTAAATATTAATTTGACAAAGCTTGTATCTTCCTTACTGAGATTAGATCTCCAGAGTTAACTTCTAACTTTACCTTGGGCAGAGAGTGAGGACCCGGTTTACGCAGGGGCAGGGGCAGGAACCCTGGCGAAGAAGGCAGAATCCATAGAACAGAACAGTGAACAGCAGCACCAGCTGTGCACATCAAGGGAGCCGTGTCTTTGGAGCATATGGAAAATGTCAACCTGTGGTAGCATAATACACAAGTAGAAAGGGACAGGCAATTTCTGAAGATTGTCAGAGTTGCTATATGTTTAAAAATGCCTTGATCCCTATTCTACCTACGTGGTTATGAACACAGATCTACCCATGATACTACACAAATTTACACAAACTTGATACTGCAGGATTTACACAAATGCTGAATTGAAGATAAACCAATGATCACATTCTTCAAGGCAACTGGGTCTGTAAGACATATTCCAGGGTCAAACGAATTACAATGAGAACAGTAAGAGTTGTATATGCTGGAAGCTGTAGTTATGTAAAATTAGGTTGTCACTGGAGAGTTGATGAAGAAAAAAATAGGAAAAATTAAGATGATTGAAACTAGGAATCACAGTAACCATGGTTAGGTACCTGATCACTATTCACCACCATCGTTAACGCTCTGCCACAATTTCTCCAAAGCTTGCCTGTGTCTTTTGGTCATAGCCACTGCTTTTATAGCCCTAATCATCCTAAGACATAGTCACAGGCACTGGAAAACTTAGCCTGACTCCATCCTCATTTATTAACATAAAGCTAAAGAAAATAAATTGTACTAACTGATTGGTATTTTTGTAATTTAAAAGATAAATAAATCCAAAACTAAAATGCTTATTTTAATATTTTTTTTCAGCCAAAATCAGCATGTCTGGAATACTTTGAGGGATAGGAGGACTTTTGGTGGGAAGAAGTGTCTAGTTCCTATGGACAGGGATGATTTTAAGGAAAGTATGTTCCAAAACAAAATCCTTTTTAGTCAGCATACACAAACTTAGCCACTGACATCAAAACTGAAACCAAACAAATATCTTACTTCCTTGGAAATTACCCTGGAACTAGCTCTTGTAGACCAGGCTGGGCTCGAACTCAGAGAGACCCGCCTGCCTCTGCCTCCCGCGTGCTGGGATTAAAGGCGCCTGTACTACAACCACCTGGCTTAACAACTATCTTACTTTAACCAGGCCTTTAGCCAACGTTAAGGATGATTTATATGAGTTCACTTATTTTATCATCATATTTTTGAGTGAATTTATAAGAGTTTCTGAATTGTCACACCAAAGGTTATAATATCAGTATAAGTCTTATCTTTAGGGACCTATTAGGAATATTACCAAGAACTGTTCTGCACATTTAGTTAATATTGCAAAACATAAATCTCTTTTCAATCACCAATGACAAATGTTCTATATTTATACAAGTTAAAGAAAATGTGGAAGTCAGTCACAAGTTCTTATCTATCAAATTTCAGTCTTTCTTTGTTCTCAAATATAAAAAATTCAGTCAATATGATAAATAATTATTTTTATAACAGTGAGCAATACACATAATAAAATAGTTAAAATTGATACCTTCGTTGAATAGTTAAAAATTATTGAACTTGCTCAGAAATGTTCTGACAAAATATTTACTGCCCTACATTCTATAATTAATTTATGATTTTCTAGGTTGTTTCCAGTTCATAGATATTGTGAACACAGCAGCAAATTTGGAATGTTTGTAAGAGTGAGACCATTAAAACTGAGATTACTCTGACTATAACTTTAAAAACTGGTCTTGACTCCAAAACTATAAATTCTAACAAGTTATAGCTAATGCCATTCAAATGTAAAAACTTGCGAGAGTTTAAAAAAAAACATATATTAATCATGTGGTTAAGATCTCCTTCATATTTATTTGTACAGCAATGTATCTTCCTTTAGTCTCTCCTAAGGATACCCTTAATATCTATTTATTTTAATTGTTTTTGGAAACATGTATAACTTTAATTGTGTTAACAACTAAATAAATGAGCAAGCATGTGCTCATAAAGGTCAAGGATTAATTCACGGCACAGCAGAAATACTGCAGACACATAGCACACAAAGAGTAATGTCGCCTTTATCAATCCTGTCAGTTTTAGAGTTAGAGCCTAAATAATTTCTAGCTGTGGTAAATGCTTCCATCTAGAGGCCGTTTTCTGTAATACATATAAAAATTAAAACCAAAAAAAGGAATTAATTGTAAGATATAATTTTCTACTTTATAAATTTCAGAAGTTAACAGGATTTTCATAGTTTAGATTTCTTTTTACAAAATAAGCAGTATCTGCAGGATAATTTGTCAGAAGAGTAAAAACATTCAGTGATAATAAATGGTAAAATTATCAAAACATAATGATGCCAATATATTACGTGTATTTATAATGAACAGTTCTTATAGAAAGGTAACAAATCTACTCGAATTATTATTGCGTTATTCCCACATGGTCCATGATGTGTTAGTTTTAATGAGTTACTCACAATGTGCATTTTTTGGTCTTGATTCATTAGCTTGCACAATGTGCTGATTTTTTGGCTTCTCAGAGAGAAAGAGAGTCATCCTCAATGGCTGAGACCTTGCATGTCCCCAGGACGTGAGAAGGTAAAGTGGAGAAGTGCCTGGCTATGTAGCCTGACAGTAGGTGTGTGAAGCAACAGAAGTGTTGGTTTTAGCAGTAAACATCTTTTTGATGGCAATTATAGAGGTACCGGCATTATCCATACCCATACCCCATTCAAAATGAGTATAAATGCACATGTTGAGTGGAAAGTCAGAAATAAATGTTTTATTTTGGGGTGTATATATGTTCCACTCATTGCAGGTTACTAGTGATTTTATAAAAAACAGTTCACAATAATTGTCACCAATGTTACAATTTGTCACCAACATTTTGGAGCTGATAGTGTTTTCTACTTTGTTTTCCTTTAAGACTGACCCAAACTTAAAACATTAAAGAACATAGGCTTCTTTTTATGTTTAGAGAGCGAATCCTACATTTCAATTACAGTTGAGTAGATAACATTTTATATAATTCTCCCGAGTTCACAGGGTGCTGTAACGATGCCTTTGGGAAGGGGAAGCCAATAGCAGACTAGGATAAAAGTAAGATGCATCTTCATTGTTTGATGCTCTCATTAAAAGAAACATTTATAGGTATTGGGTGATGTTTTATTCAATTTTAGTTTCTATTCAAATTCAGTTATAGTAAGAATTTAGTTATAATAAAAATGATATTGCTTGTAGCCATATCATAATGCAAAAGTGCATCCACTCCAAATTCAGAAGTTCCTATAGTCTATAACAGTCTCAAACTTATTGGAAATTCTAAAGTTCCAAGTTTCTTTTGAGAGTCATGCAGTCTTTCCACTGGAGTCCCTATAAAATCAAAATCAAAAACAAATCACATACTTCCAACATATAGTGACATAAGATATATATTAACTTTCTTAAGTGTAGGGATACTGGACCAACGCAAGACCACAAACCACCTGGACAAACTCCAAACTCTGCCTCTTTATGTCTGATGTCAAAACACTCTTGAGATTCCCATCTCCTTTTAGATTTGTTGACTGTAGCACGCATCTTTCTCTTGGACTGTTCCACTTCGTTATCTGCTTTCCTAGTCAAACTCTGGCATCTCCAAATTCTTGGAGTCTCCAAGGCAACCCAGACATTACCTTCCTTCCGAGCATCATGCAATTGCCTCTCTAGGCATCCTTTCTGGGAAACCCCTGACACATG
>JAQHUG010000438.1:248097-263815 GCA_028555095.1 Dicrostonyx torquatus | reverse complement strand
TACAAGGACAAAATTCTTCCAACAAGATCACAACTGCTCCAACAAAGTCATACTGTCCCTTAGTGCCATTTGTTTTGCGGGGAAATTTCTTTCAAACCACCACACCATGAGACTGCCAAATAACCCATATCTAGACAACTATGACCTTATGTGAAACTACAGTATCCCTTTAAAAGCAACGTTCATTTTGTAACATTACCTGTTGTCTATATATTATATTTATGTGTGTATATTCAGTTCACATCCATTGTAATCCCACTTCCACAACAAGTCTGGCCTGGTTGCGTTGCTTCTGTTCTTCTGTCTCTTAGTCCCCGAGGTTAACAGCTGCACACCTCTAAGATGTTGACTTTTTGAAGAGGTAAGGGCAGTTGCAGGGTGCATCATCCCACAATTTGAAATTGCTTAATTACTTTCTCCTAGGATCATTAATTTAATGCTCTAGCACCTACAGTTTTGTAAAAGGGAAGGCAGAATTAAAGCACTAATGTTTATTAAAGTTGTAATTGGTGTCCTATGCATAACTTAAAATAGCCTTATGGCCAATTTCAAAACTGAGAAAAAAAATCTAATAGCTTAAAATTTAACTCATCCCAATATAACCAAATACATCATTTCATCATGTAACAGATATAACAGTACATTAAAACTCTGCCTGCCTAAATTCTGTCATGTATTTTCACAGACCATCTTAATTTGAGCTAGTCATAATTCTGCTCTAGTTGTGTAGTAGAGAACTAGCTCTTGGTCAAACACTACTCTGGGCAGTATCAGTTCATAGGTAAGGTTGTATTCCTGATGTTTGGTTTCCCAGGAGATCCGTAATGTCAGGTTATTACACTGTGCATAATGTCAAGTACGTTCATTTTACTGAGGAAATTGCTGCAACACATCTCAGTGCAGAAGTTATTTCTCCTTCCAAGTAGCCAGTGACCTGTGGTATGATTCAATGTCGCTATATGAAGATTCTGTTACTTGACAAATTGGCATTGCAAGTTTTTGGCATCCGTTAATGACCTTCAAGTAAACCTAAAATAAATAATGACAATATTTGTCATAAAATAAGATTTATATAACTATATGATTGTTTTTATTAGGTGATACTTTTTAGTAGAAAGGAGATACCACAATCCCCCCAAAAAAGACACAATTCAATTTACATATCAGTTCTCTTTAATAGTTAGAAAGAGTTCCTTTTTCATAGTAGCCTGTTCTTTTAACTTTAATATACATTGTTTTCGAATTATTTCGAATTAACTAGATACTTCTTTGTTTGAACAGACTTTGAATCTGCTCTGTAACTATAGGAAAGGAAAGGGTTAAGGTATAAGTCAAGCTATGCATTTTTTTTTTTAGATGCAAAAGAACTGAGACATAGATGAACTCACTGGGAATGTGGGAACATGCGCAGAGCTCGCTTAAGTCCAAGCCACTTGAGGTCCTATCAAGGAAAAATGGATATAAGCACCTGTCCCTAACCAAGAAACTATATTCAATTGTCAATTGAAGGAAAATTTAGTTTTCTCCAATAGAGTCTTACTTAGTGTAAATATAAACGTAAGTACAAGCCCCATGCCAGCAGAAGATGGAAACATAAAGTAAATTTCATGGTATTTCTGTAAATTTTTATCTCATATATCTTATTGAGGTTTTTTAAAAAAAATAATGGTCTTTTGCTTGAATATTATGGTTTCTGATTCTGTGCTTTTAGTGTGTGTTTGTGTGTGTATGTGTGTGTTTTTGAGAGAGAGAGCTTCTGCTTTTTCATTCCTTTTTAAAAATTTAGTTTACTTTTCCTGTTTCTTTTATTTGTTTGTTTAATTTCTAAAGCGAGAAAGAAAGAAGACTTGGGTTTGGATAGGTGGGAATGATCTTGGAGTAGATAAGAAAGAGCAAATTGTGATCAGAATATATTGCATTAAAAGTAATTATTTTCAATAAAAAACAAGACGTGTCTTGAAGAAGAGAGCCCTACTCGGAACTTCTACATTTTCACAAGATCCTCTCCCTTCATCTAGCATGAGGTACTTATATAGAGACTTTCTAACACCTAAACTTGCTGTGCTTTATAGATTGTTCTAGAATTATTTAAAAACTTTCTGTGTAAGTGCATGTTCCTCACTTCCAGATTTTTTTTATAAGCAACACTACAGTTCTGCTCATTAAGAGCCAGGCTCTGTTTTTCATTCACAAACTGCTGTGACCTTTCTTCATTGCGGTTATTTAAAGAGATTTTCGAGAGTTGGAACAAACATGAAATTATTGTCTTCAGAAAAAGCAATCCTATATGTATACACGCATGCATACATGTATTCAACCCTGCAAATACATGTTTTAACTCCCCAGATTCAAGCAGTTAGTGAAAACTATTAAGAAAAACAAAACAAAACAAATTGCTTCTCTCCCGACGGTACAGGAACATTTTTCCCTGTCTTTATTCTCTAAACAACACAAACAACAATTCACACAGCATTTGTGTTATATTGGGTATTATAAATAATCTCAAAATGACAAAGTATACAGGAGTATGTGTATAGGTTATATGCAAATTCTGTCATTTTATTTAAAGGGCTTCAACATTTGCAGGTTTTACTATCCACAGGGGAGCCCCCAAAACCATTCCCTCTTGCAGACCAAGGGAAGGCTGTATGTACAAATGGAACATATGAGCTTTAGAAATACTTCTCTAAATCGAGTTCTTAGCTAGCATCATGGTGACTACAGTGTTATCTGTGCTGTTTGCCCTTAGAACAGCCTCCAGACATCTGGTTATTCCTGCCTTAAGAGAATAAACTTAGCAAGCAAGTTTCCTTATTTCTTTTATTTCTTTTTTTTCCATCTTTGTGCATTGGAATGGATAGTTCTACAAAACACATTAAGCCTTACCTCTGTCATGGCTTATTGCTCAGTCTCTTCAACTTCTAGGTATCATTTTTCCCCAGGACAAAGAGGGTTATCTATTTTTTTGGGGGGGGGCGACTGAGAATAAATAGAAATGATACACATATGAACTCATGAAGAGTGTGATAGCACCTAGAAGACATTCACAGGTTCAAACCAGGCCAAACCTCAGCCCTGAGGGTGGGGGGTTGGACATGAAGTTCCACCCTTAATCAAGACTATTTGCAATTGATATCTGCTGGAAAAGGCAAAGTCAGCTGTCTCCAATGGAATGTCAGTGAGCATATCAGCCTCACTCAAGAGCAGGCCCCAGAAGTAGCTGGCCAACACAAAACAGACTCCATATTCTGTTATTTATGTGTTGTTTTGGTGGGGGGTGATAAGGAGGCTTTTTGTATAGTTTTGTCCTAATTTTGTATTTGTTTTATTGCATTTTTTTCTTTTAGTCTTTGTTTTCAGAAAGAGAAAAAAAGAAAAGAAATATGAATTAGTGGATTGTGTAGTGGGAAGACCTGGGAGGAGTTGGAGAAGAGGAAAACATGATCAAAATGTATCATATAAGAAAAGTTTTAAATAAAAAATGTTGTCCAATGTCACAATGTCTAATTAAGGACAATTTTCTTTGCCTTATTCTGCAATAGAAATTAAATGCTAAAAAGGGTCCTTATGTAATATCTGAGCTGGTGAATTTATTTTAGATACATTTCATATACAAGAGTGAGGATCTCTGCTTTCCCAATTTCGTTGCTGCAATTTTTTTTAGTGTGTTCTAATATCCAGAGATGAGGACACAAAGGAGAGAGCAACAGCAAACCCTAACTAAACAAGAAGAAAGATTCCAGAGTCTCTAAACCACTAAGGAAATGCTTTGTTTCCCAGGAAGCAGTCTTATTTCAGTTCTGAATGACCATGAGTTGCCCACCTCCCTGTAAGCCATTAACAATAATTGTATCTGAAAGAGAAAAAGCAATTTATATTCATTGTGTAAATTAGTAAGTTTCAATGTAAAATTGTCATCTATATACTTAAGGGATTTTGATCGTACTTATATTAATATAAGTACATTTGCCCAACACCCTCACAATGTAGGGTATCCTTCCAATACCATAATGGTCCCCTTTCTACTTTTGTTTCTATGTCTGTCTTCATGACTATGCCCACTTCAACCTCCCCTTTAACAAATGGCAATTACATTTTTTTTTCTGTATTAGTTAGGATATCAAGGCAACTACCAGCAGAAGTGACTTCTTAGCCATGCTTCCTGACAGACTGAGACCAGCACCTCAATACCTATGGAACCCCAAAGTCCTGTTTCCAGTCCTTTCTTTCCAGTCTTATGCTGGCCATGATTTCCTCCCCATTTCACACATGCTAAAGCCTCTGGAATTCTAGTCAGTGGCACAGGAATCTGCAGCACATTTTTTGATGGCTCAGGGTCTTATTCTTATTTCTAGCCATCTATGTTTGGAGCTAGCTCTAATTCTCTGGACAACAGAGGCTGAAAACGTCTCATTGTCTTGATTCTGGAAAAAAAATCACGACAAACAAACAAACAAACAAAAAACAAAACAAACAACAACAAAAAAGCCCACAAGCCATTATCTACTGCCGTACTGTGCTATATGTTCTTATTTAAACTTCATTCCTCTCTCTTGGGATATTAGCCTCTAAAACATCACCTTCTTCTCCACCTGCAGTTTGACGATTCTGTCCAGCAGCACCACAGTCAGCTTCAGTTTCTATTTTCAATGTCTGGGCTCCAGTTCCTTGCTTTATACTCCCTTTACTCTTTGATCTTTCTTCCCTTTTCCCCTCTCCATAAATACTGAAAATTCTCCTTCAGGTACTGCAGTGTACATGCCTCACCCCACTTAGGTGTGGAAATTCCAATGGGCAAGCGGTAGTACCTTTCAAGGGTGTAGGTCTGGTCAAAGAAAAAGGCTTAAAGCAGAAGCATGGCCCTCAGGAAGGGGATTCCTGAAGTCATCTGCGGCCCTGGAGAGTTCCCTTGTACCTTCTGCAGTGAGGTTATAGACAAGCAAAACAAAACAAAGCACAGAAAAAAAAAAATAAAAGGACTTTGCAAGACTTGCCAGACACCAAACAGAAACTGTATATAACTGTGAGAAATAAATGTTTGGCTTTTGTTGGTTTTTGCTGCTTAACTGGCCTGAGTTCCTTTATTACTGTCCTCTGAACAGTATAGTAGGACTTGTAGTGGTTTCTAAATCTACAGGCGGTCACTATCAAATAGTTTTCAAATTTGCTGCTCTTGGCTGGGCAGTGATGGTATAGGATTTTAAACCCAGTATTTGGGAGGCAGAGGCAAGTGGAACTCTGAGTTCAAGGTCAGCCAGAGCTACTAGAGCGAGTTCCAGGAAAGGGTCCAAAGTTACAGAAAAAAATCTGTCTCTAAAAATGAAAATAAATAAACAAACAGGGCGGTGGTGGCACACACCTTTAATCCCAGTCCTCAGGAGGCAGAGGCAGGTGGATCTCCGTGAGTCTGAGGACAGCCTTGTCTACAAAAGATAGTTCCAGGACAAGCTCCAAAGCTACAGAGTAACCCTGTCTCAAAAAAAAAATCAAAATAAATAAAGAAAGAAATAAATGAACAAAATTTGCTGCACTGATACATGTTTTGTACATAAACATATAGAACATGTATATTATATACCTATATACACATATATATCAGTGTATATCACATATATATATATACTTATAATGTATTCTCTGTAATTGTCTATTGTTCTTTTAACTTCATTACCTTACAAAGAAAAATGCCTGCATTTTAAGCAAGCAAGCACATTTAAAAGGTCACAAAGAATTGCAGACAGCTGACTCACAACTAAAATAATTAGTCCCCTATAATGTCTGTTGGTGACATTTTTCTGAAGTTTCAGGTTTGTTTTCCAAACTAAGGTAAATGTGACAGTGTCTTACAGTATCGAAGGTTGGTAAGTCACATTATTCCCGTTAATATGTTGTTCCATTTACTCTGTCATAAAGCCTAGTTGACCATAATAAAATAAACATAGGTAATAACCACACTTCTAAAGCTCACCTAGAATGAAAATGGTTTATTTTTTAAATGTGTTTTTGACATTTTTCCTTTTATCGAATTTCTTTTTTACATAGTGCGTCTGGATTATTGATTTCTTGTAGCTCTGCTTCTTCCTTGGGATCCTTGACTGCATTTGTTCATGAGGATGGAGGGAGCAGAAGCAGGGAACAGGGTCTGGGCGGCTGTGGGTAAAAAGAGACAGACTTCGGTGAATCAGCTCGGCTTTTTCCCCAGATTATAGGAAACATATGGAAGTAGGGATTCTGGGGACAAACCGTGATTTGCATTAAGTGGCACACTCCTTTCACCAGGCTTCCTACGCGGCAGTAGAATGTTATAGGCAGAGCTAGCATAAGTCATTTAAGAGGAATCTGTGCCAAGGGTCAAGCTAAAGACAAATCAGGCAGCTGGCTTACAGACAGCTGTTAGCTAAGGTCAGTTCTCTGGGCACAGAGGCATCTCCAGATAAGGGCGGGTGGAGAGCAGGAAGTTTCACTGGGGAGGGAGTCTCCAAGTGTTGAGCTTTTGGAAAAGGCTGTCAGGCCTTGACAGACTGCCACCTCTGATCAACCAGCAAGGCCTTTCAAAAATTCCCCTCCCTGGACTCCTCCCAGTCCCTCTACACCTCCCCTCCCATCCAGTTGCAACACCTTTGTGGGTGTCAAATGATCCTTTCATAGGGGTAGCCTATGAACATTGAAAAACACAGATATTTACACTATGATCCATAACAGTATGACAATTACAGTTATGAAGTAACCATGAAAAGAATTTTATGTTTGGGGGTCTCCACAACATGAGGAACTGTATTAAAGGGTCTCAGCTGTATTAAATAGTCTCTGTAAAAAAGGGATGGTTGTGATCCACTGCCCTAGCATATCTTGAAGACAGGATATCACTGTTTATCAAAATGTTTGTGACTTGGATTAATTACGTTCCTTTAAGAATGCAGAGTAACTTTCTGTACCAAAGAGGCTAGATTATAGATAGGAAGGTTCTATGTAGGCATCGGCTTGACTATTCAGTGTTGCCTGGATGGTGTAGGTGTTGTCTTCAGCAGTGGGCCCTACCATCAGTTTGTGAAGAACAATCTGTCGTCTTGGCAACAGCCTGGGGTGTTTGAGTATTTCCATGGACACATTGGCTAACTATTCAGTTAAACATAACCTAATGCTAGTGCCAGAAACATCATTTGGTGACAAGAAATGGTCATTTGTGACTCTTTCTCTCCCATTGCCTTTTTGTTTCATTTGAATTGCTTCATAAATGTTTATGTTTTAGGAAGCTTCTACTGGACTAGGTTTTCATACCACTCTTTAAATTTATCTATCTTTTCCCGTATTCCCTCCTTTGCTCCACTCTCTCTTACCTTCCCCAACTTTATCCCTCCATAAGAGTACACCCATCCACCCGTAACTAACAATTATGTTTCCCTTTTTTAAGGAGATGTATCTTTACTCCCTAGTCCCTAACTATATTCCTAAACTCTGTGGTTCTATAAAAATTACTGGGTTATCATTGACTTAAGAGCTAATAGTCACATAAAAGCAAATACATACCATATTTTTCTTTATAGGTCTGGGATAACTCACTCAGGAGATGTTTTTCATTTTGTTTCTTTTATCTAGTACAAAGCCATTGTCTATGCAAATTTCATGATTTCATATTTTTTAATGGCAAGGGTAATACAATAATACTCCATTGTGTGAATGTACCATTCTTTCTTTGTTTCTTTCTTTCTTTGTTTCTTTCTTTTTTCGTTTATTTATTTATTTATTTTTGGTTTTTCAATAGAAGGTTTCTTTGCAGCTTTGGAGTCTATCTTGGAACCAACCCTTATAGACCAGGCTAGCCTCAAACTCACAGATATCCACCTGCCTCTGCCTCCCGAGTGCTGGGATTAAAGGTGTGCTCCACTACTGCATGGCCTACATTTTCTCTATCTATTTCTTTGTTGAGGGATCTAGTTGCTTTCCAATTTATGGATATTATGAGTAGATCATCAATGAACTTGGTTGAATAAATGTTTCAATGATAGGATGAATATATCTTTTGTGCATATACTCAAGTGTGATATGGCTGCATCTTGGTGTATATCAATTTTCCATTTTGCTGATGGACTGCCACACTGTTCCATAATGACTGTACAAGTTTTCACTCTCATTCTCAATGGAATTATTCTACAACTTTGCCGACATGAGCTATCATTAGTTTTATTTATCTTACCTATTTTGAGTATTGTATGAAAAAAAATCAAAGAGTTTTGATTTGTGGTTCCCTGATGTCTAAGGATGGTATTTCTTTAAGTGTTTTTCAAACATCTCAGTTTTCTGTTTTGAGAATTTTTTTTAGATTTATACCCAATTTTAAACTGGGCTTTTTACTCAATTTTTTAGTTCTTTTTATATTTTGGAGATTAACCCTCTATCAAATGTCTTTGTTTTTGTGTCAGTATGCTGTTTTCATTATTATGGCTCTAGTACAATTTGAGGGTTGGTAATAGTGACACCTCCAGCAGTACTTTTCTTCATGATTATTTTAGCTTCTCTGTGGTTTTTTTTTTATGTTTCTATATGAAGCTGAGAATTGTCCTTTCAACATCTGTGAAGAATTGTGTTGGAAAATTAACAAGAATTACATTTAATTTGTAGATTATTTTGGTAGGATGCCCATTTTCACTATTACTCCTATAGATCCACATGCATGGGAGAGCTTTCCTCCATCCTCTGATAGCTTCTACAATTTCTTCCTTCTTTGTCTTGAACATCTTAAAATACAAGTCTTTCACTTGTTAATTACAAGAAGATATTTTATGTTATGTGAGCCTATTATAAAAGGGATTGTATTCCTGATTTCTTTCTCAGTCCTCCTCTCCAACTCCTCTAAGCTCCGACCCTACCTCACTACACACTCCCAGAGTCTGAGGTCTGTGCAGATACCTGGGGTCTGCTCAGCCACCTGCAACCATGTTGCTGTCCGAGGGCCATGCTGCTGCTGGGGCCATACTGATCTAGGTAACATGTACTTCCATCAGAGTCATGATGATGCCTGAGACTGAGCTGGAGCCTATGACCATGTCTACATCCATGGTCTTGCTGTAGCTTGGACCTTGGCTGATGTCTGTGGCCTCTGTTACTACAGAGGACTATAGATGTCATGCATGTTGAAATTTGAGGGGTGTGCTTAACTAGATCCACCCTCACTAGCCATGGTATAGCTGGTTCTGCTCCTCACTGAACACTGTAACAGGGAAAATAGCTCCCTCCTCACCATGGGGCTAGTTGGAGAGCTGTCGTTGAAGGTATAGGCCAATGAGAGCTGGCTCTACCTCTCACCTGAGAGGGGTGGTCCTTTTGACCCAGACTGACTAGCTTAGCTATGTCCAAAAACCACATTCTTGACCTCGGGTTGACCCACCATAACATCTACTCCATCTAAGACCTGTTGGAACATGTGAAGGGACTGATCTCGTAGAATGATAGCCACAGGGTCCACATGAAATTATTTTGTTTTTTTTCTTTAGAAATACATATTGGGTCTTTGCTTAATTGCTTTAAATTTTCATTTCTATCAGTGTGGTTCCTCTCCCCAGGAGACCATGTATTCACCAATGTCCTGTTCTCCCTTGTCTTATTTGTCTCTCTCATGCAAGAAGTTCTTCATATAAAACTTTATTTTATCCAAAAGTCTTAGCCTTCTCTTAATGCCTTCCTTTTTTCCCTTTGTACCACAAATCACCACCTGGGTCTTTTGTCATGTCTTCTACATCTTTTGTTTTCCATCTTATTGAATGCCCTCTGCACATATTCCTTATATATAATATGGATTTTATTTTACCAAGTAAACCAATTCTGACAGTCAAGAAGACTATTCTTCTCCACATCATGGTTAGTCAGACTTTCTGTCTGTTATAAGATCTGAGACAACAAGGGAAGATGGATTTATTCTTGCAATCACTTCCACAGATTTCAGCTCAAGGTCTGTGAATTCATTTGTTGCAGGCCTGTTGTGAGTTGACATATCAGAGTAAACAGAGTACCAGAGAAATATTTCTCATGTTGTCCCATCCAAAAAGCTGAAAGAGACCTGAATGGGTAGATGAACAGCAGTATCTTAGCAGGGCATGTTTCCAGGTACTCATTTTTTCCAGCAAAGGTCTGTCTCCTACTTTGCACCACAACACAACATTTTCATTATTTCAGGAATTTACCAAAGGAGTAACCACTGAATAAATCACAGTTTGCATGAACCAATCATTTCACCAAAGTTCATCATCTGGGAACCAAGCTTTTATCATGGCTTTGGTGGACATTTCTGACTTAAGCCATAAGAACTGCCTTCTTTCCTTCATGAAGGCTACTGTTTTAGTCTTATTCACTTACAGACTGTACTTACTGTTAGATATTTTGTATTTTGTAAATATTGAAAAACTCTCCTAATTGTCCATGGCACACATGAACATTAATAGAAACAATGGAGGAGAGGATTATGATCTAACTTCTTAATATTGGGTTGACATCTTCCTTGAATCCTGCTTGTTTTAAATAGTTATGTGTAATCCATGAAATTAATCTCATTTTCCCCCTATGACCCTGAAGAAAATTAGGCAAATTTTACAAGAATGCAAGATATCCAAATAAGACAAGAATCCATACGACCGGAAGTCTTCAAAGTGGCAGGACCATAATCACTTAATTTTATAATAAATCTTGAAACAGAATAAACCTCTCCATTATCACCGCAAGTAAACTCCCAGCAATTCATTGGAAATATCAAAGGACTCTGTCAGGAAACTGATAAAAATAAATTGAAACTATCTTGATTCCTTGCAAAATTTATTGAATCATGAATGACTAATTTGAGGATGAAAGATGACAAGTCTTAGACATGTTCAAATGAGTTAATTTGATGTCACATTGTATTTTGAATAAGCTATTCTTAGTAATCTTATGTTGATCTCTATGATCCAATCTAACTCTTTAAATAATCCTAATTATAGGCTGTTCCTTTCTTTATACTGTTCTTTTTATTACAAGAATTCAAAGAGTTAGGACAAATAACTTTTGATCAAACAAATGATGATCCTAATGAGCAAACCACTTAGAAATGTCATCCTCTAAGGTCAAATTCCAAAACTATCCGTCATTATAATTTTTTTTTTATCATGTTTTCCCCTCCCTGTCTTAAGAACAAGAAAATCCACTGAACTAAGCAGCAACCACTGTTTTGAAGACTATTTTTGAGTCAGACAGTTTGTACTTGAGTAAGTACACTGACATTTCTCAAGGAAGTTTCTTGAAACTTCTAGCATCTTCATTTGACCATTGATTAATTGTTCTTAGAAAAACTAAGTGACAAAAGAGATTCATGAAACTTTGTGCTCAGTGGGAATATAGATTCAAAACAATTTTGATTTCATTTCAAAACAGGCTATTTCTTTTACCTAGCCTCTAAAATCTATGACAATCAATTCAATTCATGTTACATAGCTTACATTATAGGTTTGCATAAATTTTTAATTTTCCAGAATTGCTACATCATTTTAAAAGATTTTTAACTGCCTAGATGGTGACTAATTTGTATATTTATTATTTTATTGAATTTATTGAAACAATTAAGCATACCATAATGTTCTTTACAAAAAGCAACTCTAGCTATCAGTATTTAAGTGATTTTATAAGTTTTGTTTTTCATATATTTTAATTATTCCTTTGTTTCTCCACAGCTCATTTTTTATACAATGTTAATAATTTGCAAAATTTTGTATAAGAGGATTATATGTTATTAATGTCTGTTTTATTTTATCTAAAGATATATATTATCCAATGTTCTATCCTTTCATAATGATATTTGTCTCAGTTCTGTATTTCACACAGTTAAGTTATTTAACTGTTCTAATATTATTTTTATGGAAGTAACCTAAGTCTGTGTGTTCTAATTCTTGACTGCCAAATGTCCCTAAGTATTGAAAGATTAAATCTATAACAATAGTCTTCAAATAATTACAGTTTATTATAGCCTATGCCTCAGTTAATAAAATAAGTTAGCTTTAAAAACTCAGGAATTTCAAGTGCCTAAACTTTCTTGCCTTTAGGCTTTCTTCAAGGCGAAACATTTCAACTCAAAAATACCTTATTTTTAGAAGAATTCATCATCATCCTAAAAAATATAGCTGCAACTCTGTATATTTAAGGGAAAAAATTTCAAACTATTCTTGCCTTGAATAAAATTTGTAGAAATAAATGATTTTTAGTGTATTTGGCAAGTGGAGACAGGCAAAATCTCGCCTTAAAAAAGTTTGTTCAAGTTTCCTCATTTTAGAATTCCAATTCTAGGGCTGTCTATACCATAAGGGTTACTGTGTGTACATTAGCAAGATCACAATTGACCTAGTCACAGCAAACCTCTCTTCAATTATAGAGCCTTCAATGTGTTGTAGACAAGGCATATATCAGATCCACTGTAAGATGACAATACTAGAATGTGGAAAATAGTATGTATTCAACCTGCAGTGAACAGATATTGTTTCAAAATGTTTGAAATAGGAGGGATGTCGAGATTCTTCATTAAAAAGGATTTGCTTTATTTTATATGTATCAATGGGTATTTGGCCTGCATGTATGTATGTGCAACACATAAAATCCTGGAGATTATAAAAGCTGGAAAGGACATTGGACTTTGTAGACATAGAGGCATAGATACTTGTAAGCCATTGTGTGCATGCCGAAAACCAAACCTAAAAAACGCTGGGCTTCATAGATATGGAGGTGTAGATAGTTGTAAGCCATTGTGTGCGTGCAGCGAACCAAACCTTGCACTCTAGAAGAGCAGCAACTGTTTTAACAATGAAACATCAATTCATCGCAAACTTTTTCATTTTTTTTAAAGCAACTCAAGCTGAGGTCTGGTTGTGCGGCAAGACATTCAGGTAAATAAAGTCATAGATAGCTATTGTGTTATAGAACAATCTGGGCTACTACAATCCAAGAACATTGGCAACAAATTTGTAGGTTGGCCTGTAAAACACACTGTCTGGGTTTCCTTCTGGTCATCATATTAGTATTGTTGTAAGATCTTGTCCGTATGTTTATCTATCTATTTATTTATTCATTTGTATTTATATTTATCAGTACTGTGGATTGAACCTCAGATTCAGAGAATGCCAGGTAAATCATTCTACCTACTATTTAACTGTATATCTCATGCTCCCAAATATTACAGAATATTTGTGGTGATTAATTAGATAAAAAACTAAGAATTAAGAGTAATAATGTTGTGTTGGTAAATTACAAATATTTAATATCAGCAATTAGCAAGTGTCTTTTAAAAATGTAATGGTTTTATTCCCCTGACAGATATATGAGTTGTTCTTGCTGCCCATTTACCTTATAACTGGAGGATGGGATGGGAAGCCACGGGAACATTTTTAGAAGAAAATATTAAGGGAATGTTCCCAAAGTTTCTGCTTTTTTTTCTTTTCTCTTTCTTGAAATTTCACTTGTCTTCTTCATTTTTTTCATAAAGGGAAAATAATTATATTAAAAATAGTAAAATGTCTTCAAGGTAAAACGAAAGTTAAATACAAGACAAACCATTTGTTATTAATAAAATTTGAGTTGAAGTCAATGAACATTAAATTTGAGTGTACATGGGTAGAATGATAAGAATAAAATGATTCCTAAAATTGCTTCTGAGACTAAAACTATTTTTATTTAGCTAATATAAGTTTTTAATTATGGCATAAGAAGTAAACTTTCTAAAACACTAAATAAACATTTATCTCTGTCCTGTAGCAAAACTATTTGGAGACTGAGAAGACTCTTGAGAAGACAAGCTCTAAAGACTACTAGGACAGCACGTATGCATGAAACAAGGAAAGCCTGTGAGCAACAAAGCTGAAAATGTATACACTTATCCTACCTACATGAAATTTACCTCATAGCATATTTTACACTTTACATTTGTTACAATGTATTTGCGTACTTCATCTGCAATGTATCATCATGGTATTTCTAAACACTGAGAGACCTAGGATAATTAAACACAGGACAGAATAAAAAACATCATTTTTTACTTCTATAAATTAATGATAATTTCAGTCTTAATTGTCTTGCATATGATTAGAAATTACTATCAAGGTGAGAAATTCTGCACTGAGCAAATTTTCTAACAGTGCGACAAAATTATGAGAAAAGGTAACAGTCACTGGCTCACAATCAAAAGTCATTTTCCAGATAACCACGGCTGCTGAATTTGGATTATGCATTAGATTTACTGTGACCCCCTTAAAAGTTAGATAGAATTTTAAACCAGAAATACAGTCATTCAGAGGACTGCTTGGTATGTCCTAAATGTGCTGTTCACTAAAGTCTGCACAAACTGTTAATTACTTCTGACTTGTCACCACTTGCGGAGTCTGAACAGAGTGAACACATCACTATTCAGTATCTTTGCTTCCCTTTCTGTCATCTTCTAGGAACATGATATTTACAAGACCAAAGAGGATCAAGTCCCTGTGCTGTTATACATGTGTGTATGCATGCATGTATGCGTGTGTGCGTGTATGCATGGGTGTGTAGGATGCAAGGTAGGAAACTCAGGGCCAGGCACATTCACATGCTCAACAAGTACTCTCCCTGTGAGGTGCAGTCCTTCACAATGTGTTTCTTGAATGAACTAATTTACAAGGACTTGACATAAGCTAATACCATATTTAGGGCTTTGCACACTTGTTAGAACTCATATTATCAAGTAGCTGTAAATATATGATACAATGAATATGTTAGAATAAAAGCAATGAGAAACCACTTACCATTTAGAGCTAACATAGGTAATTGGTGGGTGGCTGCTCAGTGTCTCCCCTATCTCTTTTTTCCAACCGAGTTCACGTTTTCAAAAATGGCAAGTTCTCCTCTCATCACAAAAGCTTGAGGCCGCATGAATTATGGAAGCAAATACTTCATATAAGTATAGATTAAAAAAATTACAGCTCTTCAACCTGGAGATATAAAAGTCAAGAAGGGATGTTACAAAATCCATAAATTCAAAAATATTATGAGAGAATGGAGATGAATACTTTCAGCAATATGAGAACATTTGAAGAGGCTGTCCCTAGAAAGTCACAAAAGACACTTTTTAGAACTAATAAAAGACACTTCCATTTTACAGAGGGAGTTGTAAAACTCTAGACTTAAAGCTCAAAAATGATCTGTGTTGAGGATATAAATAAACTGAAAAGATGGGAGAGAAAATTCCATGGCTTATAAAACTGAAAAAAATTGAAGAAAAACTAAGATGCATGGCTGATATGGCTCTAAGATAAGAATTTTATTAATATTTTAAATAAAGTCCAGTTTCTTTGAAGTTCTCCAATCCCATGAACTCTGAATTTTGTCTGCTTAAGTTTCCTGAACAGTGGGTTATTGAAGTTTCTGTGAAACAAGAAAAGCCAATCCTATATTGTCACTCCATATGAATAGGTAGAGGTATTTTACTGATTTTGGAATATTCTTAATAATCAGTCATTCTCAATAATCCATCCTGAATAGTCAGTTCTTAGTAATAATTTATTCTTAATAGATTAAGCATCTATTTGCCTGGAATTCTTCAAAAACATAAGGCTATGTAAATTTTCTCTTTTAGTCTGCAGTAAAATTTAAAGAAACAGAATAGAGTTTTAAAGATATCCATGTGTATCGTTCTAGTAAACCTCATTTTCTGACAGATGTTGTAGGAGCCTACTTGTTTGTT
>JAQHUG010000438.1:228249-246571 GCA_028555095.1 Dicrostonyx torquatus | reverse complement strand
AGATGCCATGTTGCCACCAGGGGTGGAAAGAACTGAGATACTGGATGGAACCTTGCTGGTAAGCCACAGCCAGATGGTGATACACAGATTAATAGAAGTGTATTAAATTCAGATGTGAGAGCTAGCCAATAAGAAACTAGAACTAATATGCCAAACACTGATTTGATTAATACAGTTTTTGTGTGGTTATTTTGAGTCTGGACAGCTGGTAGCAAACAAGCGGTCTCCCTACTACAAATAGGTATGTTGCGAAATTTTATGGGTCCATCTTCTGACTTCTCTAGCAGATGCAATACCAAGCGAGCTCCCTGATGTTCTGAGTTTTATCATCCTCCTGGCCTCTTTTTTTCCATCTTCTCCAAATTTAAGTATAGGAGGTGGTTTTGTTGCTGTTGTTTTTATTTTTACTTGTATCTGTTGGGACTTGACTCCACAGTGGAATGACTTTTTAAAAACTTGTAATATAGAGAATGCCATTAAAATAGAAAATATGAATTTCACTGATTACAGAACATTTCTAATTTATGTATTACAGGCTGGTGGTGATCAATTACCATAACATTTGATAGAGCCTGGTGTTGCAGTAATGAGGAGGAGCTGTGTCTCACCGCTCAGCTCCTGGCACGGGTCTACTTTTGGTCCTGCCTAGCTTAACTCGAAATAATTACAATAAACTGTATTCATTTAAACTCTGCCTGGCACATTAGTTTTAACCTCTTATTGGCTAACTCTTACATCTTGATTCAACCCTTTGCTAATAGTCTGTAAGTGACCACAAGGTAGTGGTCTTACCAGGAAAGATTCAGAATGTCTGACTCTCTCAACTCCATGGCGGCTCTCTGTCTCTGTCTCCTTCCCAGCATTCTGTTCTCTTTTCCATGCCTATCTAAGTCCTGCCCTATCAAAAAGCCAAGGCAGTTTCTTTATTCACCCATAAAAGCAACCCAAATACAGAAGGACCCTCCTACACCAGCCTGGTATAGAGACACTAATTTTTTGCTATGAAAGTGTAGGTCATTGCTTTTTCTCTGGCATGAAAATATACCCATAACATTGACTCAGTTGGCTTTTTTATTTGATCAACTATTTAGAAGACATACAGATTGCTGTCTTACCTTCTTGATAGACACAAGTATATATTTCCATTTTTTAAAAAATAATTTTGACTAGATATTATTATAGTAAGTGATACCACTCAAATATATTTAAAAGAGCCCAAGTAAATTTTGTTGATATTTTGATACAAACAGTTCAACACAGGGACAATAGTGGGATTCACAAAGTAGTGTTAGTACCTTTCTCCACATTCCCTAGAATACAGATTATTAGCAAAGTTTTTATTTGTTTATATTTTTTCAGCAATAAAATGAAAATGAGAGTATCTTCTTTTGCATCTGTTACTGGAATTAAGTATAGTAAGTTACTTTTCTGCAACAGAGAATATTGTCTCTCTTCTAATTCTCTCCCTTTCTCCCTACCTTCCACAATAAACAACTAATGGAAACATTCACTCTCACATTTTGACTGATACCATGATCATCTTTTTGCCAGTTGAATTTATTTTTATCACGAATGAATGTAGATTGTTTCTGGTGATAAATGCATTTATCATCATGCTATCATTTTATGCTAGCTTAAGAACCTATGTATTTACAATAGACATTTGCTGAATGAAGGCAACAATTTTTCTACACTCAATTATTCTTGCTTAGCTGCAAGTGTTCTCATGACATCCAAGTATTTAAGTACAGAAAAGCTGAATTTTATGAATGACTTTAGACTGAAAATCATTTTCAATAAACATGAGTCCTTACATGTATCAACAGCTAATACATATGCATGAATGAAGCCTGATGCAATTGAGTAGAAACTGCAAGCTCAAACACATTAAACAAACTCATGAAAATGTAAATTAGTATTGGCTGTTTTCAGTAGATTTTTTTTTCAGAATTTTACAATTCAGTTATATAAGAATCTTGGAATTAAAATTCTCAAGTCACATCAACCTAGAAGAAAGTAACTTTTTGGACTTATCTACATTGTTTTTTTAAACAAACAACAGGCACTTTTATTAGGGAGAAAACAAAAAAACTAGAAAGTTGCATGCCTACAATTGTTATTTTCTGTATTTGCATTGTTTATTGAGGTGGATATCATGGAAAAATTTGACTTCCATTTTTAGTTCTGTTAATAAACACATAATACAAGCATAAAAGTTACCTAGCTCTAATAATCTATTATTAGTTGCCTCATTTGTATCTTAAAAGAGAAATGTCAAAATATATGAATTATCAGAGTATAAAGTATAAGCTGTTGTTGTTTTATTATTGTTTCTTTGAATTAATTTTCTTGGACATTTGCCATGTGCAAAATTAGTTTAATATAATAGGATTTTTCTTAAATAGAAATAACCTTCTAATTTATGAAATTGTTTCAATGTAAAGGATAATTAAAACCTACATGCGAGTATAAGTTTATATCCATACACTATCATTAAAACAATATGGATGCTTATATACATACATAATGTAATACAATGTAGCAATATAATGGATTAATTCCTATTTTTGAAGCATCTTGATAGTTTAAGATTAACAACACAGAGAAAGACAAATATCTCATGGTTTTATTTACATGTGAAATTGAAACAAGCTGAACTCTAAGAAGCAGAAGATGGAGAGGTGTTGCCAGAGACTGGAGGGAGAAATTGAAAAAAAGGCAATGATATTTGGATCAATAGTTAAAAGATTCAGTTAGGAGGAAAGATTTTTGCGCTCTCTTCTACAGTAGGGTAATAGAGTTAGCAATGTTGTATTATTTTTAAAATTCCAGAAGTGTAGACCTTAGACATATCCAAAAGAAAGCAGTAAGCACTTTGATATATGGATATGCTAAATAACTTGATTTCAGTATTAAATAATGTATATATGAATAGAAACATCTCATTTTGTGGAAAATCTTATTTAACCAAATACATTCAGAGACATCTTAGACTAGACCTATGTTTTGAAAACTATTTAAAGCTGAATTATGGATTTCTTATAAATGTCTTGTTATTCCTAGTCTAGATGTCGACCAAAATTTCCCCTATATCCTCAACCCATAAAAAGCTGTAAATTTAAGAGATAGTGAGGGTGATTTCAAGATAAATACATCGCAAAAGTATGAATAAGAAAGAAAATTCATTGTTTCACTATAGGCAGGTATTTCTATTAATTTATGGAAGTGTTTGTCTTGCTTGTAAAATTCTATTTTTGTGGAATAGAGAGTTATTGCTGCTATAAGATGTAAAAAATGGCTAGACACCAGAGGAAAATATAATAAGGACATTTGGGTTAAGAATACAGTAATATCCAGCACTTTCACTAGGAAGCTGGAAAAATTATTATAGCTGGTTTTCTTATCTATAACAAATTGGAGACTTATTATTAATACACCTAATGATCTGAATACTGTCATAGATGCTTGGGATCCTTTTAAATTAAATTAAAGCCATTGCTGAAATTTCTTGATTTTTTTTTCCTATCTAGGAAATTATATCCATTTGAATTGAGTTTTAAACATACCTGTGGCTTTGTCCTGGTATAGGAGACTGAACAAAGATCAGACTGTTGAGAAAAGAAAGGCACACTATACAAATCTCGCCATCAAGTCAGTATTCATTCTACCCATTTTTAGAACAGAACCACGATTCTGACACCTTAGGAAAGTTCCCAGCCGAACATTTGGTTTCACATTCTGTTTGCCATTGAGGATGGCCTCAGTGGCACATTACACACCAATAAAACGCATAAGAACAATATCAATCAATGCCCCCAGGAGCGCAACTCATTCTCAGATAAAGAATACAGGGACGGATTTAGCTGTTCGTACCCTTTACTCTCCCCTCTCCCCTTTATCTTCTGTGGTGCTTTTCTGATGCTTAGCAATGCAGGAGCCATGTTGCAACTGAGGATAAAAGTCACATTTCAAAGGCTAGAGGCCCCATAGGTAGATAGTCGCTGAAGCACCGGGATATCTTAGGGCCACTGCTCTAGGCCTGAACTCTTTATATATATATAAAATAATAAATCACGTTTTAAATCGCTCCTGTTTCTTTCATCTTATATCGTGCCAAATAAGGAAAGGAAATAAAAAGGGGAGGAGGAAAAAGTGCAATGAAGACAGTGAATCCATATAGTTTAGAGGAACTGAAAGCTTTTAAAGAAGGCAAATAATTATGAGCCCAATCTTCGTGCTCCAAAAACGACTCCAACAGTTTAGGCGGTGACATCTGGAGTCTAGACAGGAAGTTGAAGGGTGATGCTGAATCAGCTCCTTCCTAAGAAGTCACCATGGAATTTAAAGATATATACATCGAAAAAATAGTAATGTGTCCTTTATTTTCAGCAAGGGGCATACAGAATGCTTCTTATCTTGCCACACCACCTTAAAACAAATGTAGGCATCAAATATAGAAGAAGAAAAGGGCATCGAGTAGAAAACTGGCACACTTTGGCACTATTTTAATCTCACGACAATGTAAATTTTAAAACATCTTAGTATTATATTCCCTGCATAATTTCGGAAAACTGATCACTATCATTCACTATCACTGGGGTGAAAATTTTTCCGTACACATTTCAAAGTTTCAAATTTTAATCTCCAGTTAACCAGATTCGAATTCTAAACTTCATTGGGATTGCAAGCAGCACAGAATCCGGAAGAAGGAAAAGATGACGTGCTTGTTCTGGCTAGCATTCTGGACACTACAGATGCATTTATGTGGCTCAAACAGTTTCTACTCTTTAGTTTACCGTGTGATCTTTAGATGGGTGCTGTTCTAAGTCTCCATCTTACATCCATTTATTCATTCATTCTTTTAAAAACACAGCTCCTTGGCTCGTCTAATGCCTCTAAAATATGCTTATAAGTTCCTGGCATTTCTGCCAGGGAGAAGATACTGAGGCTTAAATAAGTGATGCTGTGTTCTGTCACTGAGTGTACAGCAAATTTGTTTGCAGCGGTTGTAACTCGGTCAGGGAGATGGCCACCCCTTCTATGCCTCTCACCTTTCTAATTTCCTGTTTCTTCCTCCTTTGTGAACAGTAGGGATTTTATCTCCTCAAAGCATTTACATTAAAACAAGACTGTATTTGTAAAAAATTCATAGTCTTAAATTTTTCTTTCAAGAAACCTTGCTTAAAACATTGAAAGTCAATAATATTATATAAAAGAAAATGAACTCTCTGGGATCAGTGTGTTCTGTGTGTCTAAGGTAAACATTCTCTACTACTGGCTCACTTTAATAATGATTATAGTCAATCCAATTCCTCTTTCACCTCTTCAGTCAATGAGAAATTGGTTAAAACTGTGTAAGAAGTACCATACTCATTTATCTAAGAATTTTATTTGCCAAGTCCTATGAGATTTAAATATTACTTTTAATCTCTTTACTGTTCATTTTGCTCTTAAATCTTACTTTCTATGTTTACCGTGATAATTCTCAATAATGGCACTTCTCATTAATTTTTTCTAAGTTATTAAATCTGTAAAATTTTATTCTGCATTATTGAATAGTTTAAAATCAATTATTTATGCATTCTCTGTGTGTGTGTGTGTGTGTGTGAGCATGTGTATGTATGTGTGCCAGGCATGTATGTTGGTTGAGTGTATGCATTTGAATAACCATGTATGTAAAGGTTCGTGATAAGACTTGGCTGTTGTTCTTCAAAAATTGCCTATATTTTTAATTTTTAAATAGTTTTTATGTTTATTTTTGTATATTAATATAATTGCAATATTTCTTCCTTTCTTTCCTCTCTCTAAACTCTACTATATATACCTCCCCACTGTACTTCGAATTCATGGGCTTTTTGTCACTAATTGATATTGTTTGCATACCTGTATTTGTATATATATATTTATTCTTAAATATAATCTGCATAATTTTTCTTGTATGTATGTCAACCTTTCCTATTGATACAGAAAGTCTCACTGAAACTTCCTTATAATTTTAGGCTAATTGGCAAGTGAGTCCCAAAAATTCTCTCATCTTGTCTCTAAAATGCTGAGATTACAGGCATGATCATAATGACCTGGGCTTTATACATGAGTACTGCTATCAAACTCAGATTATTCGTATATGGTATTTTTCCAATTAAACTAATTCCATACCTAATGATGTCTTATTTGTACAACCTAAACAAATTCACTCTGTTACCTATAGTCTCCTTGAAGTTTTAGATACATTCCTTGTTTAATTTTAAAGTATAGTAAAATACTTTAAAATCATCTGCTGTATATCAGTAGTGGCTTGGAGTGATGAGAGAGGTGTTAATTCAGTTTAATTTCTGAGTGAATGCAGGTAAGCAAATAAAATAAATAAATGCACTGTCATAGTGACTCATACTGGGAAATCTGATGGAGGAGGAGTCTCATGATTTCAATGTCAGCCTGGACTACCTAATCAAATTTTGGACACCCCAAGCAATTAAATAAAACATTCTCTCTAAGACAACAAAATGCAAGTAAGCAAAACAAAATATATAAATTAGAAAGGAGGCAAAACACTGAATTCAAAGGAAGAATAACTTCAACATTGAAGAATACTTATAGACTGCAGAGTACACTCGGAATATCTCAAGTCTCTGCCTCAGGAGTTCATTGTCAAATGAAAGATGTGAGACTGATGGAGGCTGCTGAAAAATGCTGAAATTTCTAAGAGAAATTCATGTTTGAGCTTGGGGAATCAAATAAATAGAAATTTATATTAATAGACTATGAAAAACTGTGAACTTGATATTCAGTGCTCTGAGATTATTTAAGGTATAAAACACATAAAACTTTTAAATGAAATGTGGAGATAGAATAAAGAGTCTTTAAAGATTGTAGTCACAAGAGCTATAGATGAAGTCAAGCTCTGTATGCCAAATTACCGATGACATGACTGATTGAACGAGTGACTGTGAATTTAGTCAGAGGAAAAGGGGATTCCAGTGAAATGACATGGGATTATATTGAATTGGCAGGTAGAATAGGGTCAGTAGGCACTGAACCATTTGAGTCTCAGTGGATCAGAGAAGCAAATACCCTTTCCTGTTTCATGCATTCAGGATACATGTGTTGTTGCTTCTATCATTATTTGAACTCATAGCTCTATCAATTCTTGAGAGAGAATGCAGGAATATTTTAAAGTGACTATATCAAGAAGGTAGGCATTGACCAAGCCAGACTTCATGCTTCCCTGTGTTTATCAAGACAGAGGGTAAAAGCTATCCTGCTTGTCACTTAAAAATGTTATAAGGTCAAAAATGAGCGGAAGTACTGTAAGTTTTCCTGACTATTATAGAGTGGAGAGTTCAAGCCACTAAGAACGAAAGGCAGCACTTATCAGGGTAGATTGTTTGGTATTTTTGGAAGGCAGGCCTGAGGCACACCCCTCCCTTTCTGAGAAGGGCAATGCTGGAG
This sequence comes from Dicrostonyx torquatus, assembly GCA_028555095.1. Classification (NCBI taxonomy): domain Eukaryota; kingdom Metazoa; phylum Chordata; class Mammalia; order Rodentia; family Cricetidae; genus Dicrostonyx; species Dicrostonyx torquatus. The sequence goes on along the minus strand of JAQHUG010000438.1, from coordinate 239,122 downwards.
TAGAAACCTCACAAGGAATTATTCACCAAGGGTATCTCTTTCCCTGATGTCCTTTGCCATTTGCTATCCTCTCTTCGGCAGGCTTTGTGGCCATTACACTATACTTTCTCAACATTAATATTCCCATTTTCTTCTTTAAATTACCCACCATGAATGATATAAAAGTTATTTCCAGTACATTTTCATTTAAGGATAATGATCACTAATGACCATAAAGCTGAGATTTCCTCAACTCAGAAAGCCTGAATATAGCTAAAGAAGATTTTCAGGGTTGGCTATTAATGATAAGTATTGAAGATTAGCCTCAACAGGGTATAAGATATTTAAGTGTCTAAGTTATAATGAAAATTAAAACAAAACCTATACTTCTTAATAGTTCTAGGCCCAGTAGTGCTTATAAATATACCATTTTGTATTTATGAATGTGTCTATGCAAAAATTTATCAGCATCTTTTTATTTAAATAACAATTTAAATGCTGGAGACTTTCCTAATATTATAGGCCCATCAGTGTCTTCTTTTGTACAGCATATGCCCCAGTCTCTAATTTATAATTAGGATATCTCTCCCAGCCTCTAATAACTGCAATGTGTAATAGTTCATTCATTAACTCTAGCATTTTAATTATTAATTCTTAGCTTAAATTTTTATGTTCCATAATATTACTTTGAAATTTCATTTCAAAAGAGATGCTCTACATGGTGCTCTTTGTCATTTTGGTAAAGTTTGATATGTTCTTCCTTTCCCTTCTTTTCACTATCTTCACTACAAGCCCCCATAGTTTCTTTCAAAAGTACATGATGAACTAATTTTCAGTTTTTTAGCTCTTCAGGTATGGGTTTCTGTAATTAATGCCTTATCTTTCCTAGGTCTTGTTGGTAGTATTCGGTAGTATACGTTGCGCATCTACCACCACCATTTATTTATATATATATATATATGTTATATATCTGTGTATATCATATTATATATAATATATATGAACATATACATATATGATATGTGTGCACATACATAAATGTGTGTGTGTGTATGTGTGTGTATGTGTGTGTAAAAATATGTTTGACTTATGTTTCTAAGGAGAATTTCCATAGTGGCAAGAAAGGCATGGCAGCAGACATTCTTATAAGGAAGATGAGATTTGACCTTCTAGTCATAAACATAGGGAAGAGAAAGTGAAGAGGAATTTGGGCAAATTTGTACTTTCTCACAACAACACTAGTTCTTACTTACTCAGCCCAAGCAACAGATCCTAACGATTCCATAGTATCTTCCAAACTTTGTCACCAAATAGATGCCTAAATGTTCAAAAATGTGAGTCTACATGGGAAATTTCTGATAAACTACCACATTGCTAAGCTTGGTTTCTGTGGTATTGCTGAAGAAAACATGTTGTCGCGAACTAGAGAAAACATGTTTTTGTGAACTAGTCGTGACACCACCCTGTCTGTTCACTAGAATGTTAATTGTTTTCCAACAGCCTGCAGGTGCTTCCTTGTCCTTCTGCCTGACCCAGCAACTGCCTGTCCTGCTTTTGTCATAACCAGTCGTAGTAAATGTCCTTAAAATGAGCCAGCCAATCCCTGCATTTGATAAACACTCCATTGTAAACCCTCCCTGAATATGTGGGTTTTGCCTTTAAAAGCAGCCTGTAACAACCAGTAGGGGCTTCTCTCCCTGTCATGGTTGAGGAGCCAGTTTGTGCAAATGAGAATAAACTTCCCCTTGCTTTGCATAAACCAGACTGGTGAGTGGTTTCTTGGGGCAACCCTCCTGAGGAGTTAGCATCCCAGAGTTGGGGTCTAACATTGCAAGGATTAGTTCTGTATCAGAAAGAGAAAGAAGTTATTTTATGTAATGACTAATTGTTAATTCAGTATTTGACACATCAACTATTTGACAAGAAGCCTTTATCTTCTATAGAGAAGAAGTCTGCTTTAAATTCTCTATCTTGGCAAAGTAAAGGTAAGGTTTATGGCAAATTTCCAAACTTATCTAAAGCAGTAGTAATATGCAGGATTGGTGGCGATTCGTCAACATATTAGTACTGTTAATACAATATTCTAGGCTCACACTTAGACCTAGATTACTGTATGATTGTGTCAGAATTCATGGACTTCACACCCACTGTTGTTCTTCTGCAGAGAGGGTTTTATAAGAAGAACTAAACTGTGTCTTAGAATTCTAGTTTCAACCCCAATATATCATCTTTGATAATGTAACTTGGTTAAAGATTTGTTCTCAGTCCTAAAACATTATAATCTGTCTTACATGATTGGATACAGAACCTGCTTTCCATCTTGCAGAAAATATATTGCTTGACATTCTCTGAAATAAGATTAATTTCAAATTATTTGGTCTGTATTTTTAATTTAGTCTGGTATCTTCTTGACACTAATCATTAATGGTATCAAATTTTCTTCAGGTCTTTCAGAAACTAGATAAATTCAATAAAAATTCTGGATTTGAAATACACAATTTTGCCTGAAATTCTGTTAAAACGTTAAGTGGCTATATCAGGTACATTCTCTTTGCCTCACAGACAATGATTGTATCTTTCCAAGCATCACACCTCATAACCTCTGTATTTCTATGGGTTGTGTAGCATGCCTATAGAATGCTTGAAGGCTAAACTACACATATAAGAGAATACAAACAATATTTGGGGTGGGGGTCTAGATTTGCTCCCTTGAGATGATTTTATCTTAGATCCATCCATTTGCCTTTCATGGTCATTTTTAAACAACTAAGTAATATTTCATTGTGTAAATGTAGCATATTTCCTTTATTGTTCATCAGGAGACAGGCAGCCAAGTGTTTTCAAATTTCTGGTTATTCTGCAGAGAGCAGCAATGAACATGTATAAACAGGTGTCTCTGTATTACAGTGCAGATTCCTTTGGTTTTATGCCTAAGAGTGGTGTAGATGAGTCTGAGGTAAATCTAGTTTATTTTTGGCATACAGAGGAACTGCTATAGCAGCTATACAAATTTGTAATCTAACAAGTAATGGACGAGTATTTCCCTTACCCTGAACTGTATAGGTGGTGAAAAGGTTAGGCGTATAGCAAGGGAGAGAGGGGGGTATTTCCTGCAGAAGATAAAGTAAAATATATTGGCCCTGGGGGAAGATATTAGAATATTAGGGCTAAATTGTGATGGGGGGATAGTAGAGTAAAGAAGAGAATATAAGGAAGGACAGCTAAACCAAGGGGGAATTTAATTGTTCAAATTGAAAAATTATACAGAAACTTCATTAAATATATACTAAATGAAAAAATCTAAATGTAATTATCATCAAATAACAGGGAGAGAAATACCTAAGTAGACATCTCTTTCCACCAAATTTAATCTCTAGTGTCAAAAATGAGTCACATCGAATTGAATTGTTGGCCAATTGACATGGAACCCCTACCCCAGCAACAAATTAGGATTCCACCAAGACGCTCGGCTGCTCTACACAGAGTGAATGTAAAACCCTATTGCTAAAGACAATGCCAACATAGCTCACTGCACAGGTGTCTAACTAGAGAATTCACCCCTAGTAATAATGTTCATGGGAACTGGAATTCTTCCAGAGAAGAAATTTAAATACCACCTCAGCTTTACACTCTTCAATCTACAATGGTGACCTGCCGACATGTTTCGCTGGCACAAGAATGCTACAAAAGTTGTTGAAATAACCAAAAATTATTTAATTGGATTTAAGGACGACTCTGTGAGATAGAACCAAGGTCTGATAGTTCCTATATTGTCAAGAATCTAGAACTAGATAGCTCATGGGTCAAGAAGAAAACCCAATAATATTGTTCTTAAGAATAAATGTAGCAATATAGTGTGACTCCTAAAGACAGTCTCCTATACTCATAGACAAGTGTCTTGCTAAAACATTAACAAGGAGCTTCCTTCACAATAAATGAGAACTAATATAGAGACACACAGCTGTACATTATGTAAAAAGTGAGAAAACCTGGAAAACCCGGTCTTACAGGGGTTGTCTCCATCAAACCTCTCTTGTTTGGGTTCATGGAACATTTCAGAAAAGGAGGCAGAAAGATTGTACAGTCCAATAGGAATGAAAGACATTAGTGTAACGATGTCTTCTAGACACAACATTTTTTGCTGTTATCTGTCCCTCCCATTCCTTTTGTATTGACCTTCCTTCCACTGCCCAACTAAAATTCTAGCACCAGGCTTGAAAGAGATCTGTTCTAATTGTTCTTTATGGAAATCAAAATCACTCACAAAACCACGTAACATATTGCTTTTGTCATATTTTCCCACTCAAAGACAGAATGAGATCCCATAGAGCTAAAGACAGAATGCACTTTGAAAACAGATTTCATGAGATTCAAGATGGAACTAACATGAAACCTAACTCCTGGCAGCTAGCTTTCACAGTACTAGAAGAAAATATACAAACTGGCCAGGTAGGGAAGCTGTCAACATTCCTGCCCAGATTTAATGACTGTGAACTACAATAACGACCATGATGACAGTATATCTCTAAAGCTGCAAGAGTGGAACTCATATCTGCCTGGTAAGCGATAATTGCTAAATCCTTCTTAACACCATGGAAACCATGCTTTGTATGAGAAAACTAGTCAAATTCTTAAGGCTAGTGAGGACATGCATCATGTAGAAATGTAGAAGAACACATTCAAGCAACAAAAATGGATGAGGAAGGTAGTATTTATATACTTATGAGTATATATATATATATGAACATATAGGTTTATATTATATAAATATATTAATATGTGTATATATGTATTGCTTACATGTGTGCATGTAACAACAAGAAAGGAAAATAGGTCATCATTTTGACAGAGTGTGAAGGAGTGCATGGGGAGGGATAGACAGGAGGAAAAGAAAGGAAAAAGTGATGCAATATTATTTTAATCAAAAATATAGATTTTAAAATATATTAGTATTTTAATAAAGCTTATTTTATCGAATATGTATTCCTGTCTCATCTCAAAGTCACTAGAGATCAAAGTCGGCAACTAAGATGAATACACCCAGTGGTACCCATCTGATAACTGTTAGAGTTAACAACTTAGGTGCTCTGCATATGCAATGGGGGAGTGAATGCATAGGAAGGAAAAAAGAAAATTTAGGTAAGAATAATGAGAAAAATCATTTGAAAATAAATCATTTGACTTATATTACTTTGTAAAAGAATTAATATTCAATTCTCTCTGAACCATTTTACAGAATTAGCCTTCACCTTACTGAATAATTCAGTTAGGTAATATGTCTAGCTTTCTGATCTTCTCAAAGATTCTCCTTACATACATACCACAAAAAAGAGACTTTATTTCATACTTCCCTAAGCTTGATACTGAAAAGTCTCAAGTCAGTCATAATGTAGAATCAACTAAGTCTTATGTGTTTGTATGTGTGTGTATTCCTTACTGTGAAGTGTTTACTGGGATGAAGATGCCAGGAACTCAATTATCCTGTGGATGGACAATTTATTGAATCATATTTGTCTTAGCAAGGTGTACCTACCAGGAATATCATGTAGACGTTTCCATGGATATTCAGATTCAGGATCACATTTTCAAAGCATTAGGGTTTTTTTTTTTCATGAAAGCAAATATTTGAGATTTATTTATGTTATAGCACAAATGGCTAACAAGGGCAATTTTGAAGTATTTATACATCAACTAATTGCTGGCAGTTATAGAAACAATTTAATGAAAGTGTTGTTTTCTTGCCTGTTCTAACACCTTACAAATTTAGAATTTTCTGCATAATGTTGAATTGATATGTGACACATGCAGCTACTTCAAATAGAGTATTACTTTGCCCATTTGTTATCATGATGATCTACCTGTTCCTATCTGACTTTTAAATATTTACAGATCATAAATTAGACAAAAGTATGCCATTCAAATTCTCCTATCCTTATTTTCTCCTTTAACCTCAGATTTATTTTTTCTCAAACTTGTGTTTACTTTTTTAAACTACAAACAGTGATTCTTTATATTTATAAAACTATATAGATTTAATTTAAGAATATTGCATGAATCATCATGCAAAAGCACACTTCTATATACTCAAACCAAAATTAATGAAAAGATAAGAAAAGAATCCCGTTTATAATATTTACAATAGAATAAACTCTTAGACTTCTCTAGGGTATAAAAGATGTTTACACTGAAACTAAAAATTACTGAAGAGAGAAATTAGGCATATATCAATGTTAGACCACTTTGTTTTCACACACTGAAGAAATTGAATATTGTTAAAGTATCTAGAATTTATAAAAAAAATCAGCTTTCCTAGTAGAATTGTGGGGTCAATGAAAGAGACTGAAAAGATGAAATAAGTACTATACAATTCTGTAATGTGTCAAAAAGGCTATATATATATCACATAATATATTATATGATAGTTATTATAAAATATATAATATTTATACATATATCATATGTGTATATATGTATGCATATGTATATATATAATAAGCATATATGTTTGTTAAACTTACGCAATTTCCCTTAAATTGATGTGTTAAGAGGGGATCTCAAATGGCCAAAAGACTTGTAAGAGCATCCAGTAAGCATCATGAAGAAAGTAAAACTAACTACACAATGCAGCATCATCAGTGCACTCCTCTCCCACACATAGCCTGAAACAATAAGCAAAAAAGGAAACCTAATGATGACGGAAGTGGCACAGGTGCTGATCAAACCATGCAAAGGTAAAATGTATTTTTATCTAGTTTGAAAACTATTTCCCATATAAAGAAACACTACTAAACCTGTGAGTGCTACTCCCCTCCTTTTCTGTCTATCTCTCTGTGCGTGTGTGCCTCTAACTGCCTGTCTGTCTTATGCATTGTGCGACATCAGAAGCCTGAGTTTCAACCTCAAGTTCTGTGCTCAGGGTCAAATCATAAAATATTAATCTTACAGAGAGGAAATAAATAGTGAAGTATGGGCCAGTGTTCCATAGAAGAAACTAATGTATGCTATCTTAGGTATTTTTAAGGAAAGATGCACATTTCCTCCTTTTTACTCATTTCTGATGCCTGGTAAAATTGGTTGCTCATCCTGGTATTTTGTTTTCTGGAGGCACAAAATGCAGTTTGAGTACCAACTAAAATAAAGCCAAGAAAAAAATCTGGGGTGACACATGCCTTTAACCCCAGCAAAGAGAAGGGGGAGCAGAGGAAGGTGGGTCTCTGTGAGTTAGAGGCCATCCTGGTCTATGTAGGGAATGTCACGACAGCCTGGGAGACATAGTTAAACTCTGTCTCAAAAGACAAAACAAACAAGCAAATAAAAAAAAACCAAGCTTCTGTTCACCCTGAACTACTCTGTAAAATTCTTATTAATGACAACATACTAACTTTTAGTACCATAATGAGTTAGGTGCTCAGCAGAGGAGGCTAACTTATCACCCATCTCAATAGACAATAAAAGATTAAATGGAGAAAGAAAAAAATCTACATCAGAATTAACACGAAAGGGACTCTTCTATTTAGGTGAAAGTTCAGGAAATTGTCAGATTTACCACTGTGGTTTAGGAACTGTCCACACCACTGCAAAATGTCAGAAGAAATTACTCAGATTTTTCTAGCTGTAATGAAGGCACAAGAGACTTCATAACATATCATAATTATAATTGTATCAATATGATACTGTTCTGGCCACAAAACAAAGCAGGAAGAAGAACGAAGGAGACAAAATATATCTAGAAACTCTCACTGGGGGAAATGTTGGGTTGAAAAACAAAAAGGCACTAAGGAGGACTATGAAGGATCCAGTCTCTGAGTATGAATCTGAATGTAAGCTTTTGCACACATATAATAAATCCTATCCTCAGCTTTGCTAGTGGACTTGGTGGTCAATGAAAGAGATTGAAAAAAAGAAATAAGCGCTGTACAATTCTCTACCGCAACAAGCAGTTTATAATATTTCTGTTAAGTACTCTTGTCATCTTCCCGGTTGATTTGGGGAAATTTTTTAAACTATGTGAATATTCTTATTTATTTGAATGTCTACAAAAGTTTAATTATTCCTTTAATTCTTTGTGTGTACCATTTTGGGTCTTAAGCCTTGAATCAGTGAAATTAGGTAGTATTTTGACTGTCTTGCAATATAAAGTGACCTTTTAGAAGCAACATAACCTCAAACTGTCAGCATTGCCTTATTTATACCAGATTGCTTTTTCAGTATCAAAATGTCTAATTACTAAAATCAACTTCTCATTAAAAATGACTTTCTCACTGTAAGGTCCTGTTCACTCTGTATCCTATTATCTCCCACAGATCTTTCATGAACTTATTTATTTTTCCATTAACAGATTACTATCTATATATCTCATCTGTTTTGTCTATTTCTTTTCTGCTTTTTATTACTTGTACCTAACTGTACTCAGCCACAGTAATCTTTTCAGGTCATTTCAAAGTCTCCTTTTGTTGGCCCAGGATGATGTGATTCCTTTCATTCTAATATAATTTAAAGTTTGTTTGTGCTTGCTTTCACTGGAAAAAAAGAAAGAATGTGAAGCAAAAATAATCTTGATACACAATGTGGGTTACAGATCTATAAAAGATGGTTGAAGTAAAAATGATATAAATCAAACTGAATTTACCTGGAGAAATAATGGTAAACTCATCCTGACAGAGAAGCATAGCATTGAAATTTTAAAAGAAATATGCATATATTTTGTAATTTATAAATTATGAATACTCTTTTTAATCTGAATACTAAACCTTTTAAAATATAGTACCGGATCAACATTACCAATACACATAATTTTACTCATTACCAATTTTTAATTCACGTTAAATTTTGTCAGAGTTCTCTCTTATTTTAATAATTCCAGATACGTTTATTTTGAAAAACAATGAAGAATATATATTTTTACTAGGTCATAGTATTCTGAACTTTTTTTCCTTTTGGTAAACACTTATATTGGGCATATTAGAAGAGGTTGTTTTTCCTAGAATATCTATAAAGTCCCATGGATAAGAAAAGCAGTATTAAGGCTTTTAAAGCAGGGCAGACCCTTTGATAAGTGGCTCCTACAATAAGCATGTAGACTAAAATATAATTATTCTGTTCTAGAATGTAATTATTTGAGTGGTTCCAAATGATGATGAATTAATAATCTGTATTTAATTGGATCATGTCCAGAAACACAATTGAAGTCCTGGTCAACGCACCTGCTGTCTCTGATGACAGAAAGATAGAAAAATCGTAAGTTGTTTTTCAGATAGAAATGCTAATACTGAACTTCATCTTCTAATATAAATATCATTTTTCTCCTTTGTGAGAATTTGAGGTGCATGCTTAAGAGAAAAGTCTTTGTGATACAATATCGTAAATTAATTTTTGTCAAATGGTAGATCCTCAGTTTTTTCTATTAAATAAATACATTTCATAATATGCTCTGGATATGAAAGCAACCAATTGAAAGGTGAAGTGAATGACTTTACTTTCATAGATCCAGATAAAAATTCAGTGTAGTGGCTTGACTACATTCCAATCTTTCATCCTCAAACCAATGATATCTTTTACTGTGTATGGAACTGTCAGTTATCAAATACCATAAGTGAAGTCCCTTCCCTGCCTGGCAATTTACATCTGTGAAGTTGAATGCAACATCTTCTTCTAAGATTTCTGTTAAATCTGCCTGCAAGTACCTTGCAGGAATTATCGTAATTTAAAATGTTCTACCTTCATCATATTTATAGTAATGAGTGCTTTAATTGGCTCCTCTACAGCAGAACTCTCTTCCCTTTGAATTGAAGTAAGAGTAAAATGGAGACATTAAGCCCTATTAATAGTTTAACATGTAATAAATGGCTCAACCAGAAATAACTGACTCAGAGACAGATATATTTTACTTTCTCAAATTCGTATGTAAGGACTGAATCCAAGTACAGACCTGGGAAGCTGAGTGAATGAATGAAATACTCCAAGAGCTAAAACTGCCCTTGGGATATATATGTATTCTTTACAAAGTTTCCCAGTAGTCTTTGTATACATGAATTTTTTTTTAAACAACCAACATTTTGATGTTCTAACATGGGGCTAGAGCAAAAAAGAATAATCATCATCTGTGCTTGCTGAACCAGTTTCTGGAAGCCTGTAGGAGCCTTGATGCAGCGATAGTTCTTGTGGTTTTCTCCAGCCCTCTGGCTCCTACAATTCTTCTGTGGAAATCACTGGGAATTTCTTGGGAAATCCCTCCTTCTGTGGAATTTCTCAAGCTCTACCCAATGCTTGGTTGTGAATCTCTGTGTCTGCTTCCAAAGGGTGCTGGATGACACCTTTTTTCTTCTTTTTATTTTTCTTAATTGTTAGAAGAAAAATTTACATTTACTCCCCTTGTCCCAGGCCTTCCCACTCCCCCACTCCCCCACCTCCCTCCCCCTGCTCCCTTAAGAGGGGGCGGGGTACCCTGTCCTGTGGGAAGCCCAAGCCCATCCCTTCTCCATCCCGGCCTAAGAAGGTGTGCATCCATATAGACTAGGTTCCCAAAAAGCTAATACATGCAGAAGAGATAGATCGCCATGCCATTTTCATTGGCTTCTCAGTCAGTCCCCATTGGCAGCCACATTCAGAGATGCCGGTTTGATCATAGGCTCCTTCAATCCTGGTCAAGCTGGATTTGATGAGCTCCCATTAGAGCAGGCACACTGTCTCAGTTGATGGGCCAGTCCCTCGTGGTCCTGATTTCCTTGCTCATCTTGCCCCCCCCTTCTGCTCTTCGACTGGGCCTTAGAAGCTCAGTCCTTTGTTCCGATGTGAAGGTGGGTCTCTGACTCTATCTCCATACCTCAGGTGAAATTCCTATGGTGATGATCAAGATATTCATCAATGTGACTATGGGACAAGGCTAGTTCAGGCA
>JAQHUG010000438.1:188588-212378 GCA_028555095.1 Dicrostonyx torquatus | reverse complement strand
CTGATGTTTGCTCTACTATTTAAAGATATCAGTGGCCATTATCAATTCTTCTTCCTTCCCTTCATACCTACTTTTCCAAGTCTCTGATGACAACTATTCTATTCTGTTTTTCAACAAGACTGATTTATTTGTTTGTTCAAATGAGTGAAAACATGTGGTATTTGTCTTTTTTGTGTCTGGCTTATTTAACATGACAAACTGGGCCTCAGTTTTATTCATGGTTCTCCAAATGATAAGATTTATCTATTTTGTATTTCTGAATTGTTTTCTAATGTGCAAGTGTACCACATTTTATATCCATTTGTTCACTGAAGGACATCTGGTTTGTTTTCACGTTTAGCTATTATGAAAAATGGTCTAACAAACATAATAAAAATGATTTCATCTTTTCTACTTATAGAAAGTAGTAGAATTCCTTAATCATATGGGAATTCTACTTTTTGCATCTTGTTTATGAGGAACTTTTACAGTTTTATAGTAACTCTTCATTATTGTTGTCCACCTATGCTGTCTAACGGTTTCCTTTCTCCTCAGTCTTCGCCAGATTTTAGTTTTATTCCTACACATGAGATTTTCACTAACTTGGGGAACAATTTTGAGTGAATTGCTTTGAGGTCTGAAGAGGTTTAACATGTTTCAGGTATTTATTGGCTATGTGTATACTTACTTAGAGAAAACAATTAGTGCTCTCACCCATTTTTATATGCCTGCTTTGGACTTTTCTAGGTTTTTTTTTTTTAACATATTATGGAATAGACCTCTTGCTCATGAAGAGTTTGAAAATGTTTTCTTCCATTCCATAAATTATCTTTTGATTTTGTTGGCAATTTTTGTGATATAATCCTTTTTGTGTATTTTACTTTTATCATTTCTCTGAGGGGTCTTATCTAAATACCTTTTGTTCATAGTATTGGTTTTAATATTTATGTCTTTGGTCTATTTTACGTTAAATTTTTGTTTCCTATGAGATATAAGACCTTGTTTTTTTTACTATGCATATATAGTTCTAGTTTTACCAATGTCATTTATTAAGAAAAACGTTGTGTGAAATGCACACATGTTCTTACGTATTGTCTGAAGCTTGATGTGTGTATGTAAATGTCTACATGAGTTCTAATTATATATTTATGCCTTCAGAAACGTTTATTCTTCTCAGGATTCTTTCTTTTTACTGTCCCAGGAGTTTATTAGGGTGAAATTGATTTCAGAATATTCATATATATATTATATATATATAATAGTACAAAATATATATATTGATTAATGTTGGTTACTTTCATGGCAATTACACCAAATTTATGTTATGAGCAATACAGGCACATTATTTCTAAGAATTTTTTCAATGCAATTTTGCATCATTTATTTATCTTTCCTACTTCTTTATTAACTTTAACCACATTTAGATTTAGTAAATATACTTCGTCTTCAAAATAGTTCTCATTTCTGTATTCTTTTTATCTTTACCCTCTTTTATAGTAAATGTTCATGTATATGATCCTTCTGTTTTAATTTCTTTGCCTGTTAATCTCATCTCACAATTCTGATCATTACAGTCTCATCTAGTGCCTGATACTATAGAAATAAATCATTCTGAGTGAAGTAACCTAGTCCTAGAAACACAAATATGGTATGTCCTCACTCATACGTGGATATTAGAAGTAATGTATAGAATAACGAACCTAAAATCTTTAGCCCCAGAGACGCTAGATAACAAGGAGAGCTAAAGAGTTATGCAAATATTTCCCTGGTAAGGGGAAATAGAAGAGATCTCCTGGGCAACTGGGGGTTAGGGTGGGGGGGAATGGAATGATGGGAACTTGAGGGAGCAGTTTTGGCTGACTGGGTGCAGGAGGCCTATTGGGAGCAGGATGGAGGGGGAGAATAATAAAAGAGACATCTTGATGGGGGTGTCATTTCTGTGTTAGGGAGAAACCTGGTGCCAGGGAAACACCTAGAAATCCATAGAATGTTCTCAGCTATGACAACACCTAGCAATATAAAAGAAATGCCTGAAATTGCTATCTACTATAATCAGATTGGTGACTGACCCCCAACTTTCACCAGAGAGCCTTTATCCAATACCTGATGGAAGCTGATGCAGACATCCACAGCCAATCACTGGACTGAGCGCCTAGTGTCCAGTTAAAAAAAAGGAAGGAGAGATTCAGTGAGATGCTGGTTAATGACATGATAGTGAAACCGATAGAAACAGCTGACCTGAGCTCCTGTGAGCTCATGAACTCTGGGCCAATAGTTAGGGAGCCTGCATGGGACTGTCCTAGGTCCTCTGCATCTGGGTGACAGTTGTGTAGCTTCAACTATTTGTAAGGGTCCTAGCAGTGAGATCAGGCTCTTAGCTGACTTTTTGGAACTTATTTCTCATTCTGTATTAACTCACCTAGACTTGAAGCAGAGGGAAGAATTCCGATGGTCATGCCTCAGCTTGATGAGTTTTGGTGAAATCCATGGAAGGCCTGCCCCTTCCTGAAAGGAGATGGAGGAGAATTGGATGAGGAGGTGACAGATAAGAGTTTGGGCTGGGGAGGCGGAGAGGGAGGGAAACTGTGATTTGCATGCAATATAAATGAAAAAATATGTTAATGAAATAGAATAAAATAAAATTAAAAATAAATTAATTAATTTTTAAAAGGTCACAAATGAAGCAATGCATGTGAAATAAAGCAGGCAGGAATCTTATTGGAGAGTCTCGAGATGGGAAAGGGAAGGGGGAATAATGTAATTATAATATCAAAACCCAAAAATATTAGCATTCTTTGTAATTAAATCCTATGAATATTTTCAGTCTACATTATTCTAGTTAAGCGGCATTGCATCGACTCTTTGCTTTCCTATACACTGAGGTCCATTACTCCACCGACAGAACTTCAATAAACTTCTCATCTTCATCAAAGGATCCGAGTTGTTTAGTTCAGCCATGAGTGACACAGAAGAGTATGAAGTACTGAGATGTCTGAGACAGTGCCGGAAACAGAAAATAAAGCAAAGCAAAACAGGACAAGAATTACACAGAATTTTAGGAATGCCTCTGTAACTGTGATATTCTCTTTTTTATTGATATGTTCAGTCAATTAATTCAATGAACAGCACACTTTTATCTCATTTGGGCCTTAGGAAACACTTTGAGGACTTAAAGAAAAGTTGCGTTCTTATATAACCAGTAAATTTATAGGGTTATGCTCACAGTTATAGAACATGTTGCCATATGATCAGTTTAAGTGAACATTGATGATTTCTGTTTTATATTTTAGCATTTAACATTGGTTGAAGCTAGTGCTCTGTTAGGAAAGGATAAGTGGTGATACTGTCAAATATAAATATGTGTATAAATTTGTATATCACCAGTAATAATCAATGATAGAAAAAATATATTTTAACAGTTATAGGTAAATTTTAAAGAGGACAATATCAAATGATACTGAAATACTATAAACTCCTTATTACTTATGAGAGATTTTATTCAAAGTTGGGACTAAATATTTAGGGCCCATATAATTATTAAAATTTGAATATCACATTGTGGATATTGATTTGTTTTCTTTCTTTCTTTTCTGGTCAATCCAGGTATACATATAATTAAAAGAATAGTTATAAAAGGATATTCTAAAAGGGTGCTCATCTCTACTTTCTATTGCTTCCTCCTTTTGAATTTACATAAATATGTCCAAGTATGAAATTTTGACTGTACATGGATAATTATATTGGCTTTACATGGTGGCAGAAAAGAGGAGAAAAAGAAAATCCTCTGTTATGTGATGCAAATCAGAAAAAAATTTGCAATTTAATGGCAGATTAACATTATTTATTTTGATATTTCCTGCATTTTATTATTTTTGATAATTTCCATCTGTCAGGGTTTGGTAACAAATTTTAAGTAATTTAGCTAATATCATTAGCTGCTATGCATTAACATTTAATTATCATATTAATAAACAGTTATTACTCTCTTTAAAACTGAGCCTTGCCTCTGACACATTAGAATGCATGCTCTGCTCTTAGGCAACTTAATTGTCCTTAAAGGAAATCATTACAATTTAAATGAAATCGGGAGCTCCTGGTTAGGGAAGGCTTTAGGGCATGCACAATACATACTAAACAAGGAACTGTAATTTCCCCAAATCACCTTTTTTTTTTTCCCCCAGTAATGTCACATCACAGCACTATATCTATTTGGTTTAGGGGAAAACAGTTTATTTTTTGCCTCTCAATTTTACAAGGGCACCATTAAACCAAGGACATGCAAGTCTCTGAAACGTGTTAGCAAACGAACTTGAGTAAATCAAATTATTTCTTCTGTGGGCTGGTAAATTGTTGTCAGCATTTGCAACGCAGTCAATGAAGCAATAAACTATAGCATGGTGGGCAGCCATCAACCAACCCTTCTGCCTCTAGGATGCAGGACTGCAGGAGGCCAGCGTCTTTATGGAGACAGCTGTTGCCTCTCTCCATATGTGACTTTGTTTGTTCACTTTCCAGCACTGCACTTCACACGCTGCTGCAAAAATGGGGAAGAAGAGGGTCATTATCCTGTGTCCTGTTTACCTCTTTCTCACAGTGAAGAGCTTTGCTTTATAGGAGCATGATCCTATGCGTAATCATGAAATGACTTGGTGATCTGAGTTAATGCCTCTGCTGCTGAAATGCAAGGAGAAAAATATTTCTGGACTCTTATTTTTGAAAGATAACTGGTCAATGTTTTACACAACCTGAAACAGCTCCTCATTTTTAGGGATGCCTCATCATGAAAACAAGGATTCTATTTATGTGAGTGTTTAGCAATTTCAAATTAATTAGTTAGCAACTGAGTGTTAACCTTATTAGCGCTGAACTTTGTGGGACTCTGTGAAGACTGACTAGAAGATGAATGAAATCTCTGACTTTTCGGAACTCTCATAAAGACTATTACTGAATTTTACAACAGCAAAATTCCACTGCAGAGCTGCCAGGTGCTGAGCCATCTAGAACTCGATTAATCGTCTCTGTTTCTCAAACTAGTAAATGGCGATCCGAAAAGCTCATTAGATTCCCCAAGGTCTCATAATTATCAAGTAGCTGCAAAATTTAGATCCTGAGTATACAAGCTAATGGTATACCTAGTGGTACTTGGGTTTCTCACTGCAACACCCTCAAATAATTTTATAAGTACTACAAACTACTCTGAGACACCTTGCTTTTAGATAGGGTTTGTTGTTTTGTTTCCCCTGGTCGTGGTTTTAATTAGTATTAATGTTTTCAGAGTAAAGTATGAATTATGGCATTTTTTGAGAGAAGATTGTCTTTCCTTTTTCCTTCACATGCCTGTATGACTTGCTTCTTTATATTTAACTTTTTTTCCACTTTTCGTGAGTTTCATTCATGCACATAGTATATTGTATATTTACTCTTATCACCTATAAATGTCCCCTCCTTCTTTTCTATTTTTGATTCAGTCTTCTTTTAACTTAGTCTTCCATGTTCCACATATTTAGAAAGAGGCAACTATTTTGTTAGCAGTAATTACATGCTGTGATCACTAGCTCCTGGTGAAGGAGTGAATCCTCCTAGGCATCACTTCTATCAATGGTGGGAAGTTGGAAACGCTAGGCTCAGGTAGGTATCCATACCTTCTCTGTGTTCATGATGATAACAACAACATCGTACCTTCATGACAATGTTTCATGACTCTCTTGTAGATCCTCTATCTCTTAATTCTTTCCACCTTTTCTTTTGTAGTCTTCCTTAGGGGGGTGGAAGTGTGGGCATGATATAAATGTCCCGTTTAAGTCTGAGTGTTCATCAGTCACTTAATTTTAGAACCTTGACCAGATAAACATCTTTGCAATAATCGTCACCTGATGTAGCAAAGACACGTCTATGACCAAGACCGAGAGACACACTAGTGGACGGTGCCAAACATAAACATTTAAAGAGTCAGTTTAAGAAATTCATTTAGGGACACATGGTAGTGTGTTCCCCTCCCTGGCTCCATGCTCTACTCAGCCATAAGCTTTCGAGCATGTTCGTGGTACCAAGGGTGTGTTTCGTCCTGTCTGTGAGCCTCAAATCCAATCACAGTGTAATTGGTTATCCCCCAAAGAGTTATATCACCATTGCACCATTAGGCACAAGTTGCCTAATGAGTCACTGTTGTCGCAGACATAGTCTTCAGGTGAGTAAGATCGTTGATGAGTTTTCTCCCTCAGCATGAGAAAGGAACAGCAACAAGGAAGGAATTCCCAGTTCACCTCTAGTATGATTTCTCGATGTCCTGCAACCCAAGAGTATGGTGTCTACAAGAGGGTCTTATCACTTAGTTCTATCAATCAGGAGCAATGACACTATTCTGCTTCTCTTTGGGTGACACCGAGAGCTCTGCCCAAAAATCTTCTAGGAAGTGTTTTCTAAGACATCGCAATAGGGTTCTTGTATGAAATTCTGAGAATTTTAAGAGTAACATTTACTCATGAATGATACTTCCATTCCAAGTTCATTTCGTTTTTTTTAAGTTAAAATTTATTTTTTTTACATAGTAAGTTTCTGTATAAGAGCATTTTTCAGTTTTTCTTAAGTGATCCTCTGCCTAAACCCACAATTTACCCATCCACTCTGTCCAGTATCTTTAAAAATTTGAAGCCTATAATTTGCAGCTAATTTTAAATTTCCTGAAAGTTATGGCTTAGACTAGCCTTCAACAGGAAATCCTCCTGTCTCTGCCCCTTTTTCATATTGTACTCATATTTGCCACCATAATTAGCTGCTGCATTTTAACAGGAAAAAATTTCAAGTTAGCAATCTGAAATAAAGAATGAAGATAAGTAAAATATAACACATAATATAAAGTTGACCCATATTTAATGATGTCCCCACTTTCTACAGTTATTATGGTGACTTAAAAATCTAAGATGGGCACTGGAGGGATTTCTGTTATATTCCTGCAATCCAGGACTATGAACAGGGGTTGGGCGGGTAGCTTTTCAATACTACAAATTTCTCACTTGTTAAATAAGATAATTAAATTACTCCGTAGGAATAAGTTTACAAATTTTACAAAGTTTGAAAGGACAAAGTAAATCTTCGTGACTTATAGTACTGCAAAATGATTTAAAAAAAAGTGACTTTGTCTTAACAAGTAGCTATGATGCAATAGAAAAAGAGGATGCAAGGAATTTCCCAGTGTAGTCTATATCCAATTAAATGATACTAGCTATACTTCTTTATAAAGTTATGACTATAGTAATAAAATAGAAACCCACAAGATGAAAACACAACTTGTACAATATTCAGAATTTATATTTATACCTTGATTTAATGCTATCAGATCTTATGTATGTAGCACACAGAGTCACTAATTCCCACATTCCTACTGTTTTACTATTGATCAATGGCCAATTCTTCATCTCATAATTATCTTTCTCGATACTGAGGTATTTGTAATGACTTTAATAATACAGTCATTTCCACAATAGGTATTCTGGTTATCTATGAAGAGCATAATAAGGGGTCTTTCCTGTTTCTCATGCCTTTTTAGAAATTCCCTTAGTGTTTAATAGTTTCCTTGTAGAGACGGGTTGTGTTTGGAATGTAAAATTTTCCCTATAGGCTCAAGTGTCGTAACAACTGGTGCCAACAGTGTGGTGTTATTTTGTAAAGTATTGGAACTGAAAGATGTGGGTCGCTTTGTATTTATATATGGTGGGAAAGTATAAAGAGAACTGTTTGGAGTGGGAAGGACCCTTTGGAGTGTGTGAAATCAGGGCAGCTGATGGCAGCAGCATATGTATTGACAAAGTACATAATACTTAGGTATACAAATTAAAAAAATAAATCCATAAAGTCAAATTGAGCTAATACCATCATACAGCTTTTAAAAAAGAGTCAACAGGCTTGATCTGCTTCAGTGGTTCATGTTACAAAATATCTCCAAGAGAGTGATCAGGAGATTATGAACACTGTGATTTTGAATGATGTGCAGAGTTCTAGTTTACATTGCAGACTTTTTATGATATTATATTTACTTTAAGTTGAGATTCAATTCTGCTTCAGGAATCTTATGTTTGCTGTGTTGAATCTGTGCATATACACTGTTTATATAGACTTCTTAAACAAAGCTCTGGCTACCATTGTATATAATCACCTTCTATATGAAATGTATGGATAAATCAAGTAATAATTCGTCAATTTCACTAATTGAAGGTTAAATCCAAAGCTTTTTACTATTCTATTCAAACATTCACTGCTTTAGCTATGCCCCTAGCTGTAAAATATTTTTTATTTTCACTTGCCAAGAGTTGGTTTTATGTTGGCATCTGAGTATGTCTGTACACCAAGAAACACCAAGAACATATACAGCCAGAACTGTCTCCAGTGAGCTAGGTTATTTTGAATTTAGTCATAAGGTTAGGCAGGTGGTATAGCAATTGAGTGTTTGATGCAAGTGACACATTAAGGAGCAGGCTGAAGCAGATCCAGAGAGCAGAAATAAATTAAATGAACAGATGGCTCAGGCTCCCTCATCACTTACTTCTGTTTATTCAATGTTTATCTTTCAACTCACAACTATGTCCTTATGGAGGCTAACTTTTGACCAATTGTTAGAAGAAGGAAACACCTGAGGCTCACAGATGGGATGCCAGAATATGTTGGCATTATCTGTAAAAGAGACTGCTAATACAATCCCCCTTTTGCCTAGGTTGCCTTGAAAGACATTAAGAAAATCAAATCTGGTCAGAGGGTAATCGTATGAGCAACATATTTATCTGTCTATTTTTGACAGAATGAGGCATCATCTAATCCTGAGTGAACCTGAAACACTTTAATAAATAGTACCAGAAAAGAAAGAATTGAACACTGGGGTAAGGAGGGTTAGAAAACATATATATTTATAAACTTATGGTAAAAGGATCGTATTTATATTGTCTGTTATCTCTCTGTGTACGTGAGTTCACATGTATGTATGTGTCTCTCTGTCTCTCTCTGTCTCTCTGTCTCTCTGTCTCTCTGTCTCTCTCTCTCTCTCTCTCTCTCTGTGTGTGTGTGTGTGTGTGTGTAGATGGGTATGTTACACAGTCTGTGAGATTCAGAGTATATAACCTTACATGGTAACCTTTAACTTCCACCTAGTTTTCTTCTGTACATACCAAGTAGCTGGTCTGCAAACTTGAATAATCCCTCTGTCTCTTCCTCTCTCCTTGTCATTCAAGCACTGGGATTACAGAATAGAACTAACATAGGAGACTTCATGTATTTGAACTCAGATATTCACATCTGAACAACATAAGCTTTATTCACTCAGACATTAATATTTACTAGTAACTTTCTGCAAAACAAGCTCTAAACAAGTGGACAAGATAACCATCACTGTGCAAGCCAGCACTGATCCTTCCTCACCATTCAATACCAGGGTAATGGGACTTTGAACATTATTGCTGTTGTTGAAGGGACATAAGCATTTCTTTAAAAGTAAATGATGTCTGTTGTTGTGTAACTATTTAGTATAAATGGAAGCATTCTCTCTTGGTGAAAGACGACAGATTTATAACACGTAGGAAACCACTGAAACCTACAAGACTCAGGAAGCCCAGAAAAGTGTCAAAAAACTTCTCTGTAAGTTTCTACAATCTGGAAGTACATGCTATTGAAGGCATTTCCATCCTCTACCCAGGTAAACTATGTGAAAGTTGGGCAAGGAGCTCTAGGGTTGCAGGCTTGCCAGCTGTCAACAGTTCTCTTGTGGACTTAATGGTAAGTTAACTGCACCTGAGACAGCTTTGCTCCTCCAGGAGATTCCTTACTATAGCACAGCAGGTACATCATACATTTTCTACTATGAACTGAATAAATGGTGTTTTCACTAAACTTAATACACATGCTACTTATGTGTTTGCCTTGCATATTTTGCCACCTTTGCCATTTGATGGTGAAATCTAGAAGGTCAAAGTCATTGTCCTCTCATACACAGTATGTGTGAAGACAAAGAGGCTGATCTTTGGTGCCTGGAAACAATAGGAAAAGAATATGCGAGAGTGTATCATCATTCCTCTGAGTAGCCATCCTTTGAATTTTTTGCCTCTTTTCTCCACAACTACTATCTCTGTTGACATAATGAGAATTTATAACAGAGGAAAGTATAGGGATTAGACTGCAACAGAGTTACAAATATCATGAGATAACATTCAGATCCTCAGTTCAGGGATTTAGAAAGCAAATAAAGAATTAGCAGACTACTTGCATAGGAAAACACGGTAATCAAGAGAAGACAAAATTTGGCTGACAGTTCAAATTGGTCACTAATGATATAAATTATAAAGCATGAAATTATTGAATGTGCAAACTCTGATGAGAGAATACTTTAATCATATGGGCTGTAATTTAACTTAAAAACAAAACAATGAATAGGAATAATTATCCAAAATTTCTATTGTTGGGAAATAAAACTCATATAATTATTCGTGCTCATATTTAATTCTTCCTTCACAGAAAGGAGAAACAGCATAACTCATATGAAAGTCTATATTTTGTATGTGTTAGCACCTAGCATAACACATAGCCCAAATGGAGTCCTAAAGCAACAGAAATTCATTCTCCCCAAATTCTGTGCACTAGAAGACTAAGGATAGTGTGTTGGGGGTGTTATCCCTTTGAATGTTGGGATTTCTCCTTGCTTATTGTTATGTTTTTATAGTTCGCCAGCAATCTTACATACACTCTTTCACTAGTTCTGATAGTAAACTAGCAGGTAGTCACTTAAGTCTCTGCCTTGTAAGGTCTTTGAGATTCTTCTGCAATCTCTGTCTGCACATTGTTGCTTTTTGATAAGAATGTGTCTTATTGGACTGAGGGTTCACCTTTTCCTTTATTATCTCAATGTGCCAACAATAATTATGTTATTAATGAATATATTTCCAGAGAAAATCATATTGCTACATCCTTGTATATGGAACTCCAGGGGTTTTGTTTTTGTTTTTGTTTTTTTTCTGGGAGAAGTGCAATCTGAACTAATGACTTTATTTCTCAAATCTAATGCATCCATTGTACAAGATAAAACACACACAATAGTTTTTCTGAGATCTCAAATGGTAATATTTATCATGTGAGCTAAGAAATTCAGAAATCTTTGTAAACAGAGCAACCAGAGAAATATAAGGAATTATAAAAGATTTAGTTACCATCTTTCTTAATGCTGAAAGAAGATGACAAGGAAAAGAGTTTAAGTAATTTGGGCAAGGATATACAGCACCATAAACAAAAAAAAATTGGTCACTTCTTTATGATAATATAATTTTGATTTATGATAAGGTTTATCATTTGTACTTTCCTCAGGTAATATTCTCCAAGAAAGATATTTTCTGGTTTATTTATTAGTATTATTTCTAAATAATGTAGTTTTTCATTTTATCAAAACTATATTCTTTTCTGATAAATCATATCCAAAGTTCATTTCCCTCCCTTTGCTCCTCCCAGTTCCTCCTTACAGCCCCTTCCTACCAGATACACTCCCTCTCATTAGAAAAGAACTGGCTTTGGAAGGATAACAGCTAAACATGACAAAATAAAGTATAATAAGATAAAATAAAAACCACCATGTCAAGGTTGGACAAGGCAGCCCTTATTATAATTTTTTCATTGTTTCATACTCTTATCCTTGAAATTAAGTAGATAAAATAGTAAGTCTGAATAAATATTTAGACACCGGAGAGATGACACCAAGGGTAAAGATGTTTGTGGCCAAGACAGATGACGTAAGTGCTATAACCCATAACCTTCACAGTGGAAGAGAAATCTGTCCAGCTAGCTGTCTTCTGGCATCCAGATCCACATTGGTGACACACATGGCATATATATATATATATATGTGCATATATATATATGCACAAATAAAAATAAATAAAATAATAACATTATTAAAATATTAATTAAAAAGAATATTTAAAAGTAGCCAATGTTCAAATGAAGATATATAATGTTTCTTTTAAAATAAATATTACTGTTCTTGAAATATGGTTGTTCCAATTACTAGCTAAAATAAATTGCATCAGAAAATCACAAAACATTTTGGAGAAAATTGGCAAGAAATGTTATTTTCCTGAATAAATTAAATGAAAGTTAAATAAATTAATGCTGAAGCAATAATTGTGAGGAAAATTAAAGAGATTTTAGTAACTAGAATAATATGCAGATCAATGGTAAAGAGATTCAATTTTGTTAAAATGTAAATTTAATAATCAAATAATTATGAAATCAAAATAGCTGGCAACAAAATCCTAATGAGGGTGTTTTCAGTAATTTATAGCTTGGTGCAAAGAGACTAAAAGTCAGTTTGGTAAAAAAGATACTGAAATATTCATGCTACTCTATTTAAATATTTGTTTTAATAATTAATTTTTCAAAACCATTTGGTATTTCTTCTTGATAAAATGAATAAATGGAGGAGAATGATAATTGATGGTTAAACACTTTGATTTCAACAAAAGTACCAGGATACTTCAATAGAGAAGAGAAAAACTTTAACAATTTTTTTTCTGGTAAAATTTAATTACTATATTATAATGAATACTGAGTTTTCCTTGTAGTATTCCTAACAATTCAAATTTGATGATATCCAAAGGCTGTGAAGATCACAGAAAAAAGCAAGAGAGTATCTTTGCAATGATTTTTAAAATGTATGTGCATTCCAGACCTCAAGTTATATAATAGAGCTGCAGAAATTAAAATAGATCTGTCACACAAAGGGAATGTAGACAAATTGAATACAATCAAAGACCTAAATATAAGCACATGTAATACAACCATCTTAAAATCAACAAAATGTCAAAAAATTCACTACAGGAAGGACGGATGCTGATGGAAAAACTGGATACCCACATGAAGAATGAAAATAGACCCACATCTGTCGTCTTTTCATAAAAATTAACACCAAATGGATAAAAGACCTCATCCTGAAACCTGAAATACTGAATCTGCTAAAAGAACACATAGGCATTACATGACAGAGTTTTAAGAGAGGATTTTCTGAATATAACTCTGCATACCCTGGAATTGAGGACAACAACTGACCAGTGGGAACTCAAAATTAAAAGGTATCTGAACAAGTAAGGGAAAAATAAAACAATATGAAGTGTAATTCCATGGGATGAGAAATAATTTATGTGGGCCACAGATCTGACACAGGACTAATATGAATAATCCATAAAGAATTTAAAAATAAAGATTTAAAAGTAAATAAAAACTAAAACACACAAAAAAGACTCATTAATTATCGCAGATAGATGTGGAAGGGCTCTGGGTGGGGGTGAGTTGGCAAGGGAACAGGAGGGAATGGGTTGGGTGAGGATGGAGAGAGACAGTACTAGGAAGGACAACTAGGGCATCTCTGGAATGGCTAGAAATTTAGTACAATGGGAACTCCCAGGAACCTATGAGGGTGACCCCTAGCTAAGGAAGATATGAAATTGAACTGGCCACTTCCTGTGACCAAGCCTGGCTTCTAGTAGAGATATTGTGACCCTAACCCAGACACATAAACCTTGACCTACAATTTTCCCTACCTAATATGTTGACATAAAGGTGATACAGAAATTGTGGGAGTGGCCAACCAATGACAGGTCCAGGTTGAGATCCATGTTGTGAGAAGGAGTCTAACCCTGAGACTCTTTAAAGGACAGGAGCCAGAGGTTGGACAATCCAGAGACCAAGAATAGAATCAAATAGACTGACAAAGAAAAAAAAGAGCAATGAAATGATTCCTCATGCTATTCTGGTATATTCATAGATTGTTGCCACAATTGTTAACAGAGGGGCTTCATGCAGCCACAGATCGGAAAGGATACAGAGACCAACAGCCAAACATTAGGCAGACTGCTGGAGGAAGTCCTATGGAAGAAGGGCAGGGATTGAAGGATTATGGGAGGAAGATGGGCCAAGCACATCACAAGAAAACGCACAGAAACAACGAACTTGGGTGCACAGGGTTTCATAGAGACGAAACCAGAGAGCTAGTGTGGGCAAGTATGCTGCAGTTGTATAGCTTTGTTTACATGCGTGGTCCCTAACCATGTATTTGACTCTTTTGCTTTCATTCGAGGCCCCTTTCCCTTTACTGGACCTTAATAGGAGAGGCAGTTGCCAGACTTGTGACAACTTGATATGGCTTGTTTTGCTGTTATCTGTGGGAGGACTGCTCTTTTCTAAAGAGAAAGGAGTAGTGGAGGTGGAGGAGAGAGGAAGCTAAAGAGAGGGACTGGATGGACATGAGGGAGGACAAAGTTTCTTTAGGCTTGGAAAAAATGATTAAATAATTAAAATTAGTAAGGTAAAAATGATATTTGTCTTAAACAGAAAATTTTACTTTCAATTCCTTTTAAAGTATTAGTTTATGTTAAACTCCTGAATGATTAAAAATAAATCTACTGTACAAACCAGGTCTTCTAGTCCCCGGCATATGCCCGAATGAAGAAGGACTTGACATCTTCATTCACAGATGCTTTCACAGTCATATTCATTACTGCTCTATCTAAAATGCCAAGGAAATGGAAACAACCTAAATATCTCTAAGCTGATGAATGGAAAATGAAAAAAAAAATATAAACAGGTTGAAATAGTATTCAGCTGTGATAGAAGATGAAAATTGAAATTTGCATTTAAATGGGTGGAACTAGAAGAATATTATACAGAGTAAGGTAACTCAGGCCAACAAAGAATGATGATGTATGTTCTCTCCCATCTGTCATCCCTAGTTCCAAATTTACAGACAGTATATAACCTGCAGTAACAGCAGGAACCAGGAAAGCAAGATATGACCATTGAGGTGGGATGAAGGGAAAAATAGAGCAGAGAATAACAGGATACTAGTGATCTGAAGTGAGAAATGAGAAGCATTAGAAAGAAGACTTTAAAAGGAGAGGGTGTAAAAGACCACAGGTGAAAAGGGGGTAAAATAGAGAAAGAACGCCTTGGTCATAAGTAATTACCTCTTTACAGATAATACATATTTGTACACTTATAGTTTAAATTTGTCTGTCTTATCTGACAATGCTTCCTCCAGCAGCCATGGACAAAAAACAAAACAAAAAACCCAATACCAGGTATAAGCAGGCTCGTGTTAGTGAACATGTCAGAGTTTTCCATGAGATCAGGAAAATATCGTTTCCTACTAATGCCCTTGATTGCCACCATATCTTGAAGGTAAGCTCCTATTTGATGATAACATGTATTTCAAACACAGGACCTGGAGGATCCAAATTGTTTCTGATCATGAGGTCTAGCTTTCATGGTACTGCAGGGCACAATCAAAACTTCTAATGTATAGAATCAACAATAATTCTATACAGTTGCGGTTCTTATTAAATAAAGAAGTGACCAGCAGTTACAGTATGAGTAAGAGTGCATTAATATCATGTGTACCTTGGTGATAAAGAGGAGCTCTCTATTCAGCATTAAGGCTCATTTGGAAAGAGTGAAGTCATGCCTGGTACTGGAAAACAAGCCAACTCTGTCATGGATCTTGGAGAAGAATCTAGTATCACCACTTTATTAAAATAGTTCTTTTTCTAACTTTATTTTAAATATTTATCCTTATGCCTATAGATAAGGATAGGTCTCATCCTTCATCAAGCAAACAGCTCCCCTTGCAAAAAATGAAAACCATAGAAGAGAGACATAACTGGTCAATATACACAGAAGAGCTAACTGTGGGGTGGTCAGTCCCAACTGATTCCTTGCATCTAACGTTGCAACTTCGTAGTGGAATACAGAATGAATATATTTTAAAAGAAAGAGAAACAGGGAGATTGCTGTGATATTTTGTTTCCAAGAAGTATTAAAGTACTACAACCATGAAGTCTTTTTACTATGGATGCCTAAAGAAGACTAAGGAAGTAGCAAGAGATATGTTAACATGAAAGGGGGAAAATCTTATGCAGCCTTCTTTACCAACAAAGAGCTAAAGACACCTAAGAAATGCTTAGTCATGGAGAAATAATCTTCTCGAAAAAAAAAGCCGTCAAGTTGTTTACCAAATACCAAGTGCTCAGCCCTTACATAAAATACATAACAGTAAATTTTAATATCTATGGAAAATTTTATTTATATATTAGGAATATGGATGGATGGATATATATATATGTATATATATATATATATATATATATATATATATATATATATAAACATAAAACTCATTCCTGCCAGGTGGCAGTAGGTATTTAAGGAGAAGGGAAAAAAGATTGTAGGAGTCAAAGGGGATGGAGGGCGCGAAGAGAACATGGTAATTCAATCAACAAAGCAGGGATCATACAGTCTCACAGAGTCTGAAGAGCCAAGCACAAGACCTGCATTAGATCCTTTGCACATGTGTTATGAATGTTAGACTGGGGTTTTGTGGGATCCTAACAGTAGGAGCAGGTGTATCTCTAACTCTTTCGTCTGCTCTCGGTACACTTTTCCTCCTATTAGAGTTGCCTTGTCCAGTCTAGATAGAGGATTTTTGTGCTGTCTTATTGAATCTTGTTTTGTCCTGTTTGAGTGCCATCTCTTGGAGGCTTGCTCTTTCATGAATAAGAAGTGGATGGAAAGAGATGTGAGGAGTAGAGGGAGGTGAAACTGACATAGGGTATATTGTATGAGAAATGAATCTAATTTCAATTTAAAAAACACAGAATAAGCGTAAATTGTGGTTTCCTATTTGGGTACTTTGTTTAGTCATTACAGGGTAAATTTCTATGTTCCCCATAAGGATTGGTCCTAGAAATGTTTGTCTAAGCTTACTGTATAGACAGTGGCTAAGACGCATAATTTCATTGAGATGTAGAAAGAGGAAAAGTTTTCCTATCTCCTCAGATATAGAGTATCAATATTGATTTTTTCTTCTCTTAAATTTTATTTTCATTTTTTTATAACTACACTAGTAGATATGGGATTCCCCTCTGTATGCTGTGAATACCATTGATTAATAAAGAACTGCTCTGGATTTATAGCAAAGCAAAGCAGAACAGAGCTAGGTGGGGAAAATTATGCTGGGAGAAAGGAGGCAGAGTTAGAGAGAAGCCATGTAGCCCCGCCATAGACTGACGCTGGAACTTTAACCAGTAAGCCACAGCCACGTAGCAATAAACAGGTAAATAGAAATGGGTTAAATTAAGATGTAAAAGTTAGCAAATAAGAAGCTAGAGATAATGGGCCAAGCATTGATTTAATCAATACAGTTTCTGTGTGATTGTTTTGGGGCTGAGCAGCCAGACCCTACAAGTGGCCTCCTACAACAACCAGTTTCCCTATCCCTTTCCTCATTCCAAGCCCTTCATTGATCTTCTCAAATTCATAACCTCTATTTCTTTAATTGTTGTTACACACACATGTGCACAAACACACATATACCTATTTATATACTTTATAATATGTTATATCTAAACATATGTATGTATATGCATATATACATAAACATACATATACATAATGTAATGGAAATTTTGTAAATATTTCCTGGTTTGGTCATTTGGTATTGGATAACCAATTGGGGATCTCATTCCTTGGGAAAAGTGTTTCTTTTCTTCTCAGATTTCTTTTCTTGCTTGTAGTTCTTTACCTAGGTGAGCTTCTCTCTTCCCTGTTTGCAGATTTCTTGGCGTCATCTTTGTTCTGTTCTTGCTTAGGCAGCCATGTTGGCGAAATCTCCTGGTTGTAGATTCTCAGACCTCTCAAAGAAACACAATCTTATAAATATTACACACACTCACATGTAACTACACTTCCCTAACATATATTTCCATCCCTATGATTCTTATAATCATCTTTAATTTGAAAGCTTTGCAGAGATTTCACATTGTTTTACATAGTTCCTGAAGTGAAGAAGCATACATAATCGAAACGTAAAGAAACTCACAGAGATGTGCCCGCCTCTGCCTCCCGAGCGCAACCACTACCTGAATAAAAAAATATTTTTTACTGTTGTTCATTGCAGTTTATGGGTAGAAAGTTACCTGTTCTAGAATCATGATAATATAACAAATGTGACAATATTTTTACTGTTTTCAGAATCTCCTTAAATTAAAAATCAGTTAAATTGAGAGTGTTTCAATGCTTTATGCTCATGGCTTCTTTAAGCTTTTTATTTTCCTTTAAACCATGTGTCTACATAGATTTGCCAAAGAATTATAAATTATCAATTTAAAGAATGATAAATCAAAGGAATCCAAATCCATTCAGCTATCTACTGCTATAAGTCTGAGTACACAGAAAACTAATTTGAAACATAATACTAATTTAAATATATTGACATTAATACATTATTTAAGATGTAATTTAATAGTTTCATATTTTCTGATTAGGGTCATTATTTTACAATGACAGTGATTATATTTCCAATGGATTATAACAAATCCCTGTTCAAAATCTCAGTTATCACATTTGTTAAGATAAATTTATCATGATTCTTGATGGATTGAAGATTTTTTTAAATATTATCCTGTCAAATCATTTTTTTAAAAAATTGGGATTCACATATTGCTCTGTATTTCTCTCTCTGCTCCTCTTCCCTCCATTCAGAATTAAAATCAGTTAATAATACAAAGCTTCAAATGCTTCCCTTCCTTGTTGAATCCTAGGATTTCGAGTGTTGATTTTTATGTCCTTTTGCTGCATTAACATTAGTTCTCAACTAAACTCTTCCTCACCCTTTCTACCACTTAGGTATTCATTGTCTTTCCTCCCCATCTTTCTACCCTGCATCCTATCCATCAAGTTCATAGACTCACTGAAAACAACACCATACAATAAAAAACACAGTTTTATTATGTCTTAATCTTTGTGCTACATGGACTAGCAAAGTTCAGCCCTCAATCAACCCTGCTGCCCATCGCTTATACCTCTTCGTTCAAGTCTCTGAGTGCTCTTACAGTAAAATCACTCCAATGTATGGATTTGTGTTAGAACGTATCAGTTGCCTGTAACCTCAACTGAAGATTATAAGTTGTTTATAGCATGTATTGTAGTTATTTACACTAATTCTCTAACCCAGCAAGTTGTGTATCCTCTAATCAGAAATGCCACCTGATGGATCTTTTTTTAAATTTTGCTAAATCTTATTCCTTTAGTTGATGCTATTGCAACTTTGGCATATTTCACATTTCTCTAATGTGAATTAAACATTTTTATGATGGCCTCTAATATATTGGATGGAATTTTAATGCAAATGACCTTTAAATTGTGTCAATAATTGGTTTAGTTGTCCTCACTTCACTTATTACCTTCACTTCTGCTGCTGCCTCTGTCAATCAAGACATTCACAAGGCGGTTCCAGGCTTTGTGGCATTTTGGTCCCCTGACTTGCAGCACATTATACTTCTAATTAAGTCTCTGTGTTATTTCAGTATTTTGCTTGTTTGGCTCAATATCTCTCTTCCTTTCAGGTTAAACGCTGTAAACAGAAAGCAAGTATAATAGCTGCCCAATCAAATTATAGAAGGAATCCTGAAAAGGTCAAAATGGCATAACACACTAGGATAATTCATGTAATGTACAATGTATTAAAATTTTGCACTTCATTTTACTCAAGGAAAAGACATGGCAAGATAGAAATGGCACAGCCTATTGAGAGTGCAGCCTCATCTGCTAGCCAGCAGGAATTAATCAGGTTTGTTTGCTTCTTTACATTGGGAACATTGCAACTACTGTTTAAAGGAATAGTCATTCCTATGCCCAATGGTAACCACCATGTAGGTCTCCACTCCTCATTTGTTTTTAAGAAGGGAATGAAGCAGGGTGATACTTTCTGACCTCCTCAATCCTTCATAGACCTCATTTTCTTGCCTATATCTACGTTTCTTCATAAACCTTGGCTTAAAATGCACATCAAAGATGGCCTTATTCAGTCAATAGTGACACAAGCGTTTCAGCATTTGTCAAAATAAAATGAAAGATCAGTTTTTGAAATCGAAGCTGATACAAGGCAGTGTTTCTATCAGGTATAAATCAGCCAAAAATTGTAATAATGTAGGTAAGAACATTGCTTTTCCTTCTATTGGCTTTCAGGCTTCTGGATACATACATGAAAAACCAACATTAAGGAAACATGTAGATATATACCTGAAAAGTTAAAGTCACAACTTTTACTCGTATTTACTATGCAGTTGATACTGTGATGAACAGTTCAAGGACAATTTATCACAGTTAAAACTTCTATACAATGTCACTTTGAATCATGAGAGAAAAAAAGGATTGAGAAGCTGTTGTTTTTACCTTGCTATGGCTACCTAGAATACATGAAAATGCATTTGTATATGATAACTAGACACAATGCTTACCTTCATATATTTTCATATTCCTCAGGAGGTAGGCACTGGGATCAAGTGTATAATAAGGTTATTAAATGTTTCTTTTTTGTCTTTTTTATTTTTTTATTTTGAGGATCAACTGTGAAATGGCAGGGTATATGTGGCCTCAGAGTGTTCTCATTTAATTCCTGTACTGATAAAGCTTTGGTAATTTTGTAAAATGGATAAGTCCTCATCGTCACTGCATTTGTAAGAGAATGGACACACACACACACGCACACACACACACTCACACACCACAGGCCTTCAGCAATCCTGGGTATGTGTCTTCACAGTATATGTTGATGTAAGTAACTAAAGAACTAGTCACAAAGTTCCACATCTCTTTGATCCAAATTCATTCTAATCTAGTAGACACGTTCCTATCGAAACTGTAAAACTTCATGGTTTCCTTAGAATCAGTTTAGCCATTCATTAAAACTGGAAAAGGAGGTGCTATGGAAATCTCTAATTATTTGTAGTGGTAGGACTCTAAGAATGTAAACAGAGAGAAAAGGGTTATTTGCCTGGAAAGAGTCATGTTAGGGCACGACAAAACACTATGTTAGTTGTGACTTCTGGTAATTTCAGTAGTAGACCATGTACTAACCAAGTCGGCAGTTTTACTACAATTTGTTAGAAAATTTTGGAGTAATGATGTGTTTTGGCTGCCTTTTGCTGTTTTAGCAAAATGACTTGGAAAAAATGGAGCTGAGATTAGGCAAGAAATGATAAGTTTTGCAGTCCTAGGAGGGACAAAATATAGCATTGCTAAGAGAAGCAATCTCTGCTTGCAAGCTGCAATCATATTGACAGAACAACTGATAATCTGGGACCCCAAGCATTAAAATATCAAGATTTTTTTTCAAGTTAACTATCAGAAGATTAGATTCTCACTTACAGTCTATCTTTAGGACACCCAAATTAAACTGTACTATACAGGCAGATGAAGTGCCAGTACCTCCAACTAAGAGTGAAAGCCTTTCCAACCACCTGTGTTATTTCAGGATATTTTCAGTTTAGGTGTTTTGATGCCATGGGAGAACAAATAAATTGAGCCCAGAATCTTGAAGGACAACAGAAGATATTTCAGGTTTGCAGTGCACATATACAGAAAAACTTTGGTCATAGTTATTTTGATGATTCTGCTGCTGCTGATGAAGAAGATAATACCTGATCAAATAAGTTGAAAATACGAAAGTTATTTATATGGGACAATTTTAATTACCAAGGAAAGTAAGTCAAGAGATATGTATCTAACCAGACTTTTGGTTTGACAGAGTAGAAAAAAAAACTTTTTTACCTAGATGAAATAGTATATGTTGTAAAATGGAGAAAGGACCTTGCATGTTTGGGGGGTGGGTGAGAATCCACATAGGGTGAGGAACAGAAATGCCATGCAGGCAGAACTTATGTGGGAGTTTTATTGAGATAAAGAGAATGGGAGAGGGAAGAGAAAAGGAGAAATACAGAGAGAAAGAAGAAGAGGAAGAAATAAGGAGCAGCCTTCTTCTTCAGAAGAGTAGAGGGGAAGAGATTGGGAGTGGGAGGAGCTTGTTTCTTTTTTTTTTTTTGAATTGATTTTTACTGAGCTGAAAATTTTTCTCTGCTCCCCTCGCTGCCTCTCCCCTCCATCCTTCAACCCTCCCCAAAGGTCCTCATTTAGGAACTTGTTTCTAAGGGGGACTTTTGAACTTGCCTACAGACTAAGTAGTGAATTAGCAGTCATAGGATGCTGGGCTGGACAAGGAACTGCCTGAGTTCATCCTGCCAGGAGACAGGGGCCAGTATAATACCTGAATCCTAACAGTAGACCTTGAAGAATTTAACATATCTTGGTGTTAATAGAAGAATTTCACTCTGATATAAGAGTTCATAGGCACTGTTCTGAGGATGGCTTTAAATTCATAAACAAGGATTATCAGTTGTGTAACAGATACTACTCATAGTATATACACTGAAGCATAGTCCAAATATTACTTGTAGGAATGGATAATTAAGAAAATGGGTTGCTAACAAGTTCTCAGTCATTCTGTGTCTACATTACAGTTCATTTCTCTTTATCCAGCAGCTTATTTATAGTTGATAACACCATTTAGGTAGCTCCCCAGCCTTATTTTGGCACAACTTTCCCATGTATTTTCTGTACCTATTTGTGCTATTTCTTAAAATTTAAATAATGTGTTCTAATCATTCAGATTGTCAATGGATTATTATGCAGCTTTGAACAATTATTAATACTGTCCAGATGATACTTGATTTTTGGTATTATTTAGTAGAGATAATGACACTTTCATATTTTCCACTATTAGAGCTGTGCATTGAAAACATAAAAATGAGTGACTACCAAGGTTTTATTTTACCCAACTGCACTCCTGAATTTATTTATTTATTTTCTTTTACATATGTGGACACTTATTTTTTTTAAAATAAACTATTTACTTTCTTGCAGATACAGATTTCTAACTACTTGTTTCTGCCCTTTTCTCTAAAATTAGGATGCTATTAATCAATCTTTATGTAAGAGATTTACTATAAACTCTAGTCCTATAAATATTTAGAACTTGACTATAAAAATCAGAAATAAAAATATAACTTATTTAAGGTACAGTGGAATGTGCATGATTTCTTATGGGCCTTTTTTCTCTATTCCTGTCAATAGTTAGTTGATCAACAAGTCACAATCAGCATAACAGCAAAGGTTAGCTAGAGTATAAGAGACTTCTTAGGAACAGATAGCTATGGATGGAGGAAGTTCGGGGTACCCTACTAGAATGTGAGGATGGACAGGAGGAAAAGGGGACACATGGGAAAAATACACTGAGGAAGAGCTAAACACGAAAATCATTTGAAGGGTCATATAGAAGCCTATTACTCTAGAAACTTCTGAAAATATGCATGTATGTGGAGGTAATGTAAATGAAATCACCAAGTAATGGGGGAACAGAGCCCCATCTGGACAATGCTTTTTCACCATCTTCCAGTATTGGGCCTGGGTTGTTTTTAATAGAGTTCTTAGCCAAAGGGATCCTGTGGGAACACCCAAGTAAGCCTTGCTAATGCAAAGGCAGTTGTGGATCTCTTTAAATAGATGGCAAGGCCCTACAGCTGAAGACAACTCTTAAGCAATTCCTTGAACATGCAGAAGTCAAGGGAGTGCCTACCAAAAACCTTCTCCCAAAGATCTAGATATAGTACTAGAAGGTACTCTATATGGAACCACAGGATAAAGGTAAAAAGTAACCCGATAGAAATCTACTGAATTGTGACCTACCTGCAAGATCAACAAGGGCAATACTATCACAAAGCTTGTGGGATATCAAACAAATATCTGCTTTGTCTTAAGGCCTACTCCTTGAGATAGAATCCTTATTTGATGCTTTGTGGGTTGTAACATGACGGGCCTGCTCGTTGGGGTTTCTGTCCCGCCCAGTACCCCACAGCCGGCAAGCCCCAAAGAAAATCACACAGAGAGTCTACATTAGGTTAT
>JAQHUG010000438.1:173180-183953 GCA_028555095.1 Dicrostonyx torquatus | reverse complement strand
TCAGGCTTTGAGAATTATAATTAGATTTCATTTTGAAAGAGTTGACAGGGTTAGAAAAGTGACCATTTCACAGGTTTGAAGACAAATTTTGTAAAAGATTTACACTTATTCATATTTTTATCATATTATTTTTGAAATACAGGCCGTACTATATGAACACATATTGGAATAATTAAATGTTGTTTACGATAAAATTTGTGTACATTTTCAAGTCTCAGTTTTACCAGCTCAACATTGTATGCTCTTTATATCAAGTGGCAGAAACCTTTTCAAAACTCTATTTAATCTACTGCTAACGTCAGCAGCTAATGTAATAAGGGCATATTTATAATCTCTCTATGAATTTTGACCATGTATTTGCCTCAAAGGATTTTTTTAAAGGAGACAGATTTCTGCTTCACCTGGGACTGGATGTGGAAACAGCAAAGCTTTATGTACCACTCATTTCACTCGTCGCATGCCAAACAGACAGCGTTTGGGGAATTTTGAGTTGTGGCATCATTTGGCACATCAAAGTAATAAGCTTGGCTTTCTAATGGCATATATCCTGAAATGTACTTCTGCTACACAAGTCCCTCTACGCACAGTTACCTTAAAGTGGCTCATTATTTAGAGTCTGTGGAAGCAAAGTATTTCCAGTGGACAAGGAAAAAAGTCCCCTTCAGAGCAAAAATTGTTTAATGCCTCCCAGGTGTGTAAGAAAGGTGAAAAACTACATCTCTTCTGGTTCACTGTTCATGACTTAGTGGGCTTATTAGTTCCCTGAACGAAGACTCATCTGCCCTGCATTTCCGTGGCTTAATTTAATGGACAGATTCTCCAATAAAGGTGGATGGAAATGAATGCATTAGACAGCTCATGCAAGGAACAAAAGAAAATGGATTTAACCAAGAGTGTTTTTATATCTTTGAGACAGTATGTTGTTTCAAACCATTCTCAATTTCGCTGGCTTAACTTTATTATTTTTTTATCTGATTCTTGCTGCCATCTGGTTCGTGTGCAAGTGCAAATTATCAGGAAAAGAGGAGCTAATTTTCTGTGTCCGCTTAACAAACAAAAGCTGTGTGATATGAATAGCCTTCATTAAAGGTATCTCGTGAAATATTGATCTGAAAGAGGCCACTCTTCCCGCACTTAGATATGAGATGGTAATTAGGATCATTTGAAGAAGGGAGAGTGTTAATCTTGGGTGTGGGAAACTATATTGATTTTGGAGAATAATGTTGTAAACCAACAAATATTTTCTATATTTTTAAAATAAATATATATTAAATTATTTAGAGTGAAGTCTAATCTGACATGTGGGGAGCTATTTTCTATACATTTATAATAAATACCTCTTAAACTATTTGATAGTATGGATTTTATTTTATAAAATATTATAATGAACAAATCCAAGCTTTATTTGCACTTTTATAGTTATATCTTATAGCATTTAAGTAAGTCAATTATAAGCTCTAGTAAAAAATCTTAAATCTTAATAGAACAAATAATATACAGGAGAGAAAATTCAGGAATCAGTTTTATCAAGGAGGGTTCATGTTAAGTTTTATGCATCTAAAGTAGATTAAAATAACTTATTTCATTTTTTGTCATTCAAATGTAAAGAAAAGGTTTTCTCATATTGTAAATGAAATAAGTAATGTTTCTATATACATATCGATATAAATATAATAACTAAATTTTTATGTCATTGTCATATGTAAAGTGAATATCTTAAAATTTTTAACATTTAACAGGGTTATATATTTTGAATTTTTACTTCAGGTTATTAAAATTAGCACGTATGCTTTATAAATATAAAAAGGCATTTCATCAATTATCATTTTTACTAACCATAAAGATATGGTCCCCTATAATCTTCATATACATAAATATTTCTGTTGGAGTTGAGAGAATGTCCCTGATTAAGGGGCTACTTCGCCCTTCCCAACATAGAATTACAAGTCAGTTCTCTATTAACATTACAGTTAATGTATTCAGTTCTTGAAATAATGAAACATTGCCTCAATAAGACTCTGATATTTTGGGGGTTTCTTCTGTATTATTTCCTTAGCTTTATGCCAAGAATACCTTGTTTTATCTTTGAAAATTTTTATTATCGATACTGAGAGTTTCACATAATACACCCTAGTCATTTCCCAGTCTTCCCAGATCCTCCCATACCCTTGTGACCTTCCCTGTCAAGAAAAAGAAAAGAAAAATAAAAAAGAGAAATCCTTATATTTAGGACAGGAGAGAAGACTCAGGAGTTAAGAGTATTTGCTCTTGCGGAGATTTGAGTTGTGTTTCTGATACCTACATGGACACTCTAGTTCCGGGTGACCTGGTGCCTGTTCTATCATCCATGCCAGCAGTTGTGCACCTGGTACAGACATAAACATTCAGGTGAAAACTATTACATTCCTATCATGAAAATAAATGGTTAACATCTTATTAGTAATCAGAAATAAAAGTCTTTAAACAATAATTAGACAAGTCCTCTTCTGTTAGCTATTGTACTCTGTCACTCACACATTTCAGCAGTTCGGTTCTTTCTCCATGAGGGTGAATGGAGCTTGGGAACCATCTGATATGATGTAGATTATGGCAAAAGTGTTGAGACATTCTTTGAAGACTACGTTAAGTATCTTGCTCTCTACTGGGTCAGCCAGCTGCAATGTCTGCAGACAGATCTGTGGTGAGGAACCAAAGAAGAACTTTCAACCACTGTCAGTGCTCTGACAAAGATACAATCCCTGGCAAAATTCTATTTCTTTAAGTTAGGTATGAAAGAGAGAAGACATAATCAGATTGTGATATCAGGGAATTCTGACACACAGAAAACGTGACATGATCAATTTCAAAAAAAAATAAATTTTAAATATTTTTTCCATATTAAATAATGGTGCTAGCTTTTGTAACCATGAAAAATTTGAGAAAGAAATGAATTAACAAAAAATGAATTAATAAATTATAACAAAAAACAAATAACCAAAAAAACCCTTTATTCTTTTTGTAATTTGAGGGCTTGCAATCACTGATCATTGCTCATTTGATTCTGTTCCAATAGGCTTGAAAAGTGTGGAGTGGGAAGCTGTTTATCCTATAGCACTGGGGAAACTGGAAAGAAGGACCCAGGGACAGCGTAATTCTTTCAAAGACACATCTTTCAGTAACCTACTTCCTCCATCTAGGCCCCTCCTACTTCCCAGTAACAAAGCCAACTATGACATCATCTTGAGATCAGTCCACACTTATGAAATAACTACATCCCCATGACCATTAAGCGGAAGAGAAAATCTTCAACACACTAGTATTTATTGGACATTTATATCTTAGTCCTAGGAATAACCAAAACATGTTCTGGAAACTTTTAAATATCCCCTTAATACATCAGCTCTCTTTTGAAGGTGAAATTACAAATTTAAGTTCCAGTGAATGCATGAAAACTCAAAGGATTAAGAACAACATGGACATTTCAGAAACAAAGTACTGAGAGAAGGGTTTGCTGTGGTGAGACAACTAGAGAATCACATTCCACTGAAGCAAGTATGATAAAGGCAAAGCACTGTGCTGGGGCTGAGATTTTTATGTCAGAACGGCACGGATTCTGAGTCAGCTTCTGGTATGCCTTTGCTTTCATTCTTTCACTAAATGTTTTCTTTGCACTGGAGATTTTTGTGCTTTTTGTTTGCCTTGTATATAATTCTAGTTTTACACATTACTATAAAATCTTTAGTGAAAAAATTGACCTACACCATTCTTAAAATGATAGCTCAAAAATCAACTCTAAAAGAAGTTAACAAATGATAATTTCTGAGGCTTTGCAAGAATAAACAGAAAAAAAAGGCCTTGCTTGACTATATCTAGAGAATTTAAATGTGGTATTTTGGGAAGTCTATTCTCAAGGTCATAAAGCCACTTGTATATAGTAAGTGGTAATTGTTAATTTGTGAAGTTAACACGAAGTCTTACAAAAACAGCTATTGAGCTGCTAGTCTGATGTAGGAATTTCATAGAGTTGAATAATATACTATGACCTTTACGAACATGATAGACAAAGCTCTGAACCCCCAAATTCAGTTACGAATCATTTGAGTGTATAAAACCTGGTGTTCATGTCTCATCTGGAAGAGTTGTGGACTGAGTATAGATGCCTCACACCTACTTCCTTAGCCGTTTCATCAACAGCTTGCTAGTCGGCATCCAGCTCACCATCTGGAATTGTCACTTGCTACAAAATAAACCTGCTCCTGGGATGACAGCAGGACACCCGAGCATCTGCTGTTTAATAAGCTGCCACAGAACATCCAACCTAAAGCACAGGAAGGGGCAATATTTCAAGGAAATGATGAAATCATTTAATATTAGCTCCTGAATGTACCTCAGGGAAGCGTCTAATCCATCATTTTCAAAGTGGGTTCTATGGAATCCTAGTACAGCATAATGACTACAGACAGGTCCTATTAGAAATTAAAATGGGCCCCCAATGTTTAGTTTGTAAATTTGATGCTAACAAAGACAAAACAGAAACGTTAGTGAGATTTTCTTAATTTCAAATTTATAGTCTTAAGGAGGATATATGATGGGCAAATATGTATAAATATACATAAAGAAATAAGGTATGGCATAAAAAACAAAAAAAAAAAAACAAAATTGAAGAGACATATGGAAACAGCCAGGGACAGTGAACAGAGCCTCTGAATTACCTTCGTGTAGTAATGAATATGTGTCATATGGATTTTGTCCACTTTTAAATGATCCTATGTTTCATTTTCTGAAAGATAATTGCCACTCTTTTCTCATCACATTTAAGAATTATTATTCTTCGAGTTATCTGTGATAAAAGGTCAAATATAGACAGATGTTGAATTAAAACTAAAGCGAGATCTCATGATTTTTAAACACTCATGATTTGGCTGATACAAGTATCTAATATCAAACTTTATCAAAGTACAATGTGGGTATGACTTTCAAAGCCAGAACACTACTCATTTTTTTCATACTGCTCTTTTCTCAATCACAATACTTCAAACATTTGCAAGAAGAAAGTTAGTGGATTTCATGAAAATATCACATAGTGTGCATGCATTAAAATACACATATTCATATTTTCCATATTTTATTAAAATTGACCTTGAGCAACAAAACATCCAAATAGAAACATATTTCTGCTTGTATTTTCATCCCCATTTTCTATCCAGGAATAAAGATCATGAAATCACCCTTGATAATGTTAATACAAAATACTATTATGTTGAATGCTTCTTTCCTCGATTCTCCTTCTCCTATAACTTACATTAAAACAAATTCCTTTCTGATACATACAGAGAAATTTAGACTATATCTTATTTTCTTAACAACCACGAACTTAAAAATTCCTTTTCTCCACATACTGTCAGTGATGTAATTTTCTGAACAGCAATCATTTCTATTTCACAAAGAATTCTTCAGCCGTATTTTAAATTAATACTGTTGTAGTTTGACTTCTTCACTCACCTTCAAAGTTTTCCATTTAAAATTATATCACTCACAGTGAGTTCTTTTTGTATTCCTGTAAAACAGCAACAGCAAGGGTTTCATAGAGCAAGGAAAGGATGTAAAGAATTGGAGACTGATGGGAAAATATTTCCAACAGAGATTTAATAGAACATGATTTACATAAGCTGAAGTTCAATAGATAAATGGCCTATGGGTTTTTATGTTTAAATCACCAACTTTAAGTCATTATAGTCTGAGGGAATGATACACTTTTTACATGGAGTACATGCAAGATTTTTTTTTTGCGTCATTCAGACAAAGCTCCTGTTTTGATTGTTCAGAAACATTGTTAAACTTAGATTATGCTTAGTTAACCAAGTGATTGCTATTGAAGACAAGGACATCAAACATAATCTCGGTCTACCTCCCAGGAAATGAAAACTTCAAGACTCTATAATAAGGGAAAAATGAAAAGCATTGCAGTCTAATGAGGACAACCATTAGGGAAAAGTCATCATTAATGAAGAATTGATTGAAAAAGAAGCAGTCGTTTAAACATGTTGTATTAAACACATGGCTGCTATCAACACAATATCCAAAAACCTCTGTCGGTTGAGGATTTCAAATGTCATGAACACTTAAGCACTAAGGGAATGAGTTAAGAATGCAGTAGCCTAACTCTTTCAACAAAAGATTTGGGCATAGAAAATGGATGAAACCCAGACTGTCTGAAAGATTCTCAATCTTTCAGTAGGACTGGTAGGATTTTAGTCATGGAAAGTCTAAAGAATGTGAGTGCAATTAGAAAACTGAGTTCTGTTCAGTTAGAATCTAGAAGGTTAAAAGCTATTTTTTTTCGAGACAGGGTTTCTCTGTAGCTTTGGAGCCTGGACTGGAACTAGCTCTTGTAGACCAAGCTGGCCTGGAACTCACAGAGATCTTCCTACCTCTGCCTCCCAAGTCCTGGGATTAAAGGCGTGCGCCACCACCGCTCGGCTAAAAACTTTTTACAAACATCAAAAATTATGTTAATATGTTCACAGACACACACCAACACTAGTGATTCTTTTTTCTTTCTTTGTTTTATTTTTTTTAATTGCTTTATATACCAACCACAGTTTCTACTCCCTTTTCTCCTTCCCGCTCCACAACCCACCTCCACCACAACTCTTCCCCTATCTAGTCCTCAGAAAGAATAAGGCCTCCCATGGGGAGTCAACAAACCCTGAAACATTAAGTTGAAGGAGACACAAGACCCTCCCTCCTGTATCAAGGCTGAAAAAGTCATATCGCCACAGGACATGGACTCCAGAAAGACAACTCAGGCACCAGGGATACATCCTGGTCCCACTGCCAGGGGGCGCTCTAAAAGACCAAGCTATACAA
Organism: Dicrostonyx torquatus; assembly: GCA_028555095.1. Lineage (NCBI taxonomy): Eukaryota > Metazoa > Chordata > Mammalia > Rodentia > Cricetidae > Dicrostonyx > Dicrostonyx torquatus. The sequence continues at coordinate 177,104 of JAQHUG010000438.1, read as the reverse complement.
CTGCTGCAAACATGCAGAGTCCTACTTTGTTTGCATGCAGGCTTCCCAGCTATTGGTCTAGAGTCCCTAAGCTCCCAGGAGCTCAATGTCAGGCCAACTGTCTCTGTGTATTTTCCCATCATGATCTTGACCTCCCTTCTCATATCGATCATCAGCTTCTGTAGCTGTCCTCTCTCTGCAGACAGTTGAAGATGCACTCATCAGCTGTCTAGATCAGTAATATATTAAAAGGATTGAGTGATAGTCTACTTCTACAGGCACTGTTTAATTTACGATATGTGACTTATAAGCTCTCTTAAACTTGCATCTAATTTGGGCCACCATTTTGAAATTAGAGCAGTTCTTTAGAAAATAAAATCTAGAACCTCAAGAAAAACAGAGATGTATCCTTAATTCATTCTGTGGCTCAATATATGTTACCAAGTAATGAATCCGTATACTTGATTTTAAATCTAGTAAATGTGTTGTTTTCCTGAATTAAAACTGAGTTACGGTAGAAAAACGTAAGGGGTAAACTGTTCAAATGCCTATGGAAAGAAAAAATCCGGGTGATGGTGATAAATTCATCATGGGCAAAAACTATAAAAACATACTATAGTAAAGCACTTGGTCAGTTTTCTTATAAAAAGTATGTAGTTGCTTGTGTATTTGGTTTTGAATTTTTATAATGAAGTATATTGAATGATGATGGTTATAGAATCTAATATAATTAGTTAATGAGTTAGGTTTCATTACTCTACTCATTTTCATTTCATGGGAGGTTAGGTGATAGTACTTAATAAAGGCACAGTTGCAAGATAAAAACCATTTTGTCACTAAAAGATAGCATGAAATATACAATAAGTAAAAACAAAAACGTACATGAATTTTGATTAATGACTAAGAAAGCATTAATACTATTCATTTAATACACATTCTCCCTCTTAAATGTCCCAATTAGAATTTTTTCTGTTCCACATCAGAGTGCGAAGATTTTGCAAATGTACTCTTGGGAAATGGGCAATTATTATATAAGTGATATCTACTTTAAACATACTGATATTTTAAATCGTACTATATATTAGCAATTTATAGTACACAGTATATAATTTACAGTCATAACAAAGAAGAGCCCTAATTTCTTCTTTTATCTCAATTTAGTAGAAATTTTGTTCTCATTAAAACTGAATTACATATTATTGAAGGTTGACATTTGCCAAAACTCTTCTGGTAGCTATTAGCGTCTATCATCATATCCGCCACACATAGACCCATGCTGTGTAGCTTTGCACTTGTAGCTTTGAAATGTCCTATTTGACAATTCCCGCCTTCTTTGGTTATATTGCTATCTTTATAATGTCAAGTTTTTATGGGAGAAAGAAATGTTTTGGTGTTGTATATACAGTATTATCACTTAAAGTCCCTTGAAGAATTGTTTAGGAATTTTGTAGACTTCAGAAATTTTTGGTGCACTGGCAAATAAACAAGTTGAACTGGAATAAGGAAGTTGAACTGGTCTGTGTGGGAGTTTGGCCCTAGTTGTTAGGGAAAGTACTGGTACATTTCTACTTCTGAATTTAAACGTTATCGGGTACATTTCCATGGACATTAATTATGAAGTTTATGCAAATGTCAGAAACATTCATTTGGAGTGGGAAACATGATATTGTTACAAAAGCTGGAAGGTAATGAGGAAATGACCATACTCTCATATACTACAGTACCTCTCTCCCCTGTCAGATCCAGAAAAGCTGCTTAGGAATCCTACAATGTCCAGATCTGTCCTGAAGAGGGCCCTGACTTTGCAACTTTATTTATACAGTCAGGTACAGAGTTACAGTAAGCTTAATGAACAGTTCCTGTTAGGAATATCGAAAGAAAGGATACCCATTTCATCTTGGCAATGGGGGTGGCAGGGCTCTATATAGCTCAGGTTGTCCCCTAGAACTGCCATTAGTTAGCATACAAGTTCGTCTTACCTTTCTTTAAAGGACAACTTTTCATGAAATGGAGGCTTTCTTTGTGTTTACTCTTGAAGTCACCTCCACACTTGTTGAAGTCATTAGAGTACAGCCCTCTCAGTCTCAACAGGAACATTTGACATTGCAGTGGAGCCAGTAGAAAGAGGACCAACAGTGTCTGTGTGCTTGGTTGAGTCATAGAAAAAGAAAGAAACGTTAATTTCACTCATCTGTTGTTAATACAGAAACTTTAAGTTAAAGAATATTATCATAATTATTTAAATATTCACCAGTCAACATGTTTATGCCTTTATAGTAAAACAATATATATGAATAATATAGTATTTGGTGGGGTAGGCAGGATATTGACCCTTAAAAATATGGAAGGATGTTTCTAGGATCCTGTGAAAATATTATCTTCCATGTCTAAAGAATCTTTCTCACTGTTGAATTAACATGTAGGCATGGAGATGTAATGAAGGATTGTCCTGGAATATAGAGATGTGGCTAATTTAATGATTACATAAAAGCACAGATATATTCCAGGTTGTTATGGGAGATTAGGAGAGAGAAAGATGGAGGGAGAGGGAGAGATGCAGAGACAAAGACACAGAAAGAACAAGAACTGTCCCCACTGCAACTCCTCCTTTGCTGTTTTTGCAGTCGAAATTAAGTTTCCCAACCCAAACACTGTGGGGATTCTCCAAACTTAGAGAAAATAAAGGACTATAGATTCACAAACAGCTTGATTTGATTTCAATGAAGACTGTGCCTTGCCTTAGGATTCTCACAGTAGTGAGGCAATGTTTGTTTTGTTTTAGTCACCAAGTTCATGAAAATTTGTATGTGAATGCAAATTAAATTTTAAATTCTCATCACAAAATGTGATAAACACTGTAATAGAGGAGAATTCAAAGAGGAGTAGGAGAGTATTAAGTCAAAATGCATTATCAAAAAATCCTGTTCAATGTGTAAGATCACATGGGATTATAAACACCTATAAACCGTAAGCTAAACAGCAATCCAAAAAATACAAGTAGAGAAGTTACTCACTGACTAATTCACTAAACCTCCATGAAAATATTTGTGCTTGGGACTGTTGAGGAAGTTGGAAAATCATTTAGAGACTTTTTTAAGCCTCTAATTCTAAGTCTTGAGGCAAGTGTATTCTCTGTGGAAGCTGAAAAGAATTACCACAGTCTTCAGTTTACAAACAGAACAAAACATTCGACACACTTACTATTTATGATCCTGTAGTTTTGCAGGTCAATTATCCAAAACAAGTTTTTACCAGAGTTGAAGTTTACTGGGTAGGATGCATGTGGAACCGTGTTCTTTTGAATACGGTAGAGAGAAAGTTTTCCTTTCATTCAATTTTCAGAGCTACGTCTTCAGAGCTGTTGTGCTATATTTCTCCATCTTTTAGTTCAACATCACAGTATCTTCAAGTGTCTGTTTTGTTTGCACATTTCCATCTCTTTTTCTGCTTTTCTATTCGTCTCTCTCTCATATGCAATCAGACAAACAGCTCATTCTCATAAAACAGGCCAATCTCCTACCTCAAAACTCTAGCCACACTTTAAAAAGCCTCTTCCAAATAAAGTGAAATTACAGTCTCAACAGATTACAACCGGATAACCATGTCCATTAGTAGCATGTAAAAGAAATTGCAAAATGACGGGCTGAATAAATGTCACAGATAGTAAAGCACTTACTACACAAAGATTAAGAAGTAAGTTTGTTCCCCAGAATCTATGTAAAAAGTCAAAGATGGTGGTGCAAGTTTGTCTCCTTAGCATTGGAAAGGGAGGGTACTTCCTTGCTCCTCTTCTCCCTCCTTCTGCTCTTCCACTGGACCTTGATAGCTCAGTCCCTTGCTCTGATGTGAATGTGGGTCTCTGGCTCTATCTTCATCCATCATGTGAAATTTCTATGGTGACGATCAAGACATTCAACAATGTAACCATGGGACAAGGTCAGTTCA
>JAQHUG010000438.1:142108-153306 GCA_028555095.1 Dicrostonyx torquatus | reverse complement strand
GTCACATTTTCAATTCATTTTAAATGTTATATGAAACAATTATTTGAGGAATGGTTGATCTTATGCATTAACGTTTGCAGAAAAGTGACCCCAAATAAATAATCATTACTCTGTCCTATGAAGAATTGAATTTAGCTTCCATAATACTAACAGTTAACGTTTTCTGGAAATGACAGCAAAGATACGACATTGAAGATTTACCATCATAAGGATATACTCAATTAATAGTATGTTACACTAACTGACAGAAAAAATTAAACCAGTCATGATATTGTAATTAATTCAGGTTTCAAAAAGAGATAGGTATATTTTTTTCTATAGTTTTACAATTGTGTGTGTGTGTGTTTGCATGCACCTGCACCATTGCAAGTACTGAGGTCACATACACCTTGCATGAGCCAATCCTGTCCTTTTATTATGCATTCCGTATTAGCAACCGAATATAAGCTGTCAGGTTTGGTAGTCTAACCTGTCAGCTCAAAGATGGTTTGTTTTCTATTCTGATTTTGTGTTGCATTTTTGCTTCATGCAGTCCTTAAGTCTTTAGTTTTGAATAAGTCATGTTTTTAGGGCCCAATAAATGGTAATGTGTTTTAGATAATATTTTTGCAATATTGGGAATCCTGTTGACTGTATGAAGTGAATCCATCTCTGAAATTTTGTCTCTGTAATACAGACTCATCTTTCCTAAGTCTTATCAGTCTTTACAGATACATAAACAAAGCTATAATTTGTATCTTGGGTTTTCCCAAAGCGGCATGTGTTACCTATAAAATAGAATGGTACCAAATGGAGGAAGCAGAAACTCTAGCATGTGTTTGATGGGAGACTGTTAGGTTCTAGGGGGCATATCCTTGAAGGATATAGATCAACCCCAAGCCTAGAAAGCCAGGTCCTTCCTGACTTTTGGACTATAAGATGAATTGTTTTCCTCCATTATATGTTTCCACCATAACATCCTACCTTATCACAACTCCAGCCTTTAGAATAAAAATAAAAAGATTAATAAGTGACAAATAGAAACTTGTACAGGTGTGAGAACAAATACTTTTTCCTTATAAAAAGATGATTACATTATGTGTTTGATATAGTGATGAAAACCTAACTACACAAGCCAACAAACATGTGGCTTTGCTTTCTAGTTATAGTTTGACACATTTTATATTTATTAATTTGAAATAACTTTATGAATTCTAAAATACTGATCTTTGTGTTTTATCACAATTGTGTCTTATTTTATGATAAACAATTGTAAGTTTTAGAAAAAGTCACAATATAAACATATGAAGGAAGTATTCCAATTCATATCTTTTATACTCTTTCAAAATAAACCATAAATAACTTAGAAAATATCTTCTTGGCAGAGAAATCACAACCAAAAACACCTAGAGTAACATACCAGAATAGAACATTACTAATACCTGGCAATTCAAGAAGATATAATTGCTAGAGACATCTTTTTTCCTCTCAACCTATCAGAGAGGGAATATTATTTTAGCAAGATAACATCCTGAACAATGGCCATGCATTATCCGAGAATTACATTAATATGTATTAGCTTTGAAAGAAATTGTGTTTCCTTCAATATTTCCTTATCTAGATCACATCAAAATATCTGCACTTTTTCATGATTTTCTATTAGCTATGTACCCCTGCCAACAAAAGTATTCAAATTATTTCTTGATATAGCACCAAACTCTTCCCTCCTTGTTTCAAAAATAAATCATGTTCGTTGTCAACATGATGGTTTTCTTGTCCTAGCTTTTCTTTCCACAGAATTGTCTCCTACCTTGTCCTTAATCTATCCATGTCATTCCCATTATTCATGAATTCAAAATCACATTATGTATGAATCATGTAAATTCCTGTCTTCCATAGGCAGATAGACTTTTGAGGGAGTCCTATAGTAATTTAGCTTAATTTAAATTACATCTAATTTCATTTAAAATTTTAAGTTTTCATATCTTAAATTTCTATGTTGGCTTTACTTTTAACTTTATCTTTTTGGAAAGAAAGAGTATATTCTATATTTATTTGAATATTCTATACTGCATGGTGAAAACCAAAACAACAGATGTACTGCCTGACTTTGTTAAAAGAGTTAAAATGTAATAATCACATAGGCTTTACTTTTAATCACTATAGACTTCAACTTAAGGGTGGAGCAACTTGTTTGGGCTCATAGTTTGAAGTTAGAGCCCATGTTAATGGGGGAAGTAGGGTGTAATGAGAAGCTTAGAGAAAGATAATGCCACAGTTTGCCCAGTCAGGAAAGCAGTGGTAGCTAAATGCTAGGGCTTAGTTTGCTTTCTTCTTTTAATTAGCCTGAGAAATCCAGGCATTAAATGTTGTTACCTCAAATTTAGGGTAGATCAACTTACCTCAATTATCCTAATCTATATATAATCCACCAAAATCTTGTTCAGAGGCATGCTCCATCTGGAGCTCTCAGGTCATAGGCAAAATGCAGCCAGTTTTGTTTGGTTTTTCCATATGAGTGGCACCTAGTCATGTTCCTTATTGGCTCCTGGCTCCCCTCTGAAACCTCACAATTCCCCTGTCCATGTTTCTATTGGTATTTCTACTTCCAAGCCCTTACCAAAATTCTCACTCAAGTTCTGCTACAATATCCAAAGTGTTTTCTGGAAAAAAAAATTATAAATTTTCCACATTTCTACTGCAAACCAATTTTAAAAACAGCAACACTGCTGGTTTATTTTAAACAAGTCAGTTCTCAGAATGTATTTTCTGTGTTATTTTTCTAATTGTTAGGACATAGTATCTGACAACAGAAATTCAAAGAAAAAATTCATTAGGTTTAACTTTAAGGGTTCAGTCTATGGTGGTATAGACACGATGGTGGGAGGAGCTTGACAAGTTAACTGGTCACATCACACCCACACTCAAACAGAATAATATGCTCTCAGTTCATGACTTCTGTTTAATTCCATTTGGATCCCAGCCCATTGAATAGACACAACCAATTTATAGTGATATTTCCTACCACATATTACCTAAACTTGATATCTATCACAGACAAGATGAGAGGTTATATTACCATGCTGGTTCTAAATAATGTCATATTAACAAGGTTAGTCTATACACTACAAAGGCATTTGGTATGTTGTATGTGAATACCATAGAAACATTGATATGAAGTCAAAAAATAGTACCCCAATGAAAATAAGATTTTTCAGAATCATACTTTTATAGTTCCTATTAACATTGAAAACTGCACTCAGAGTATAATTATCAAAGGCAAATATATTAGCATATAATTTGAAAGATTCACAAGTAGATGTAGAATGCAATCTTAACTAAAGTTCAATATATCTTATATTCTTTAATGCTCAGTCTCACTATGTTATTTTTTTGCATCCCTGTGCTCTTCTAAATTTTTGAGATTTACAAGAACAAAGGCTTTCAATGAATTACAGGCCATTTATGTAATGGCCTTATAGCTTTTTGCAATGTAAGCAATTGGTGGCAAAATACATTATGTTCGTCATTATGACAATTTAATGTATTAGTGTACCATATGGCAACTGAGCTTCATTCATGATAAGAGGATGAGCCCATCCTTTTATTCCATTTAACAATAGGTGCTATTCTCTTTCAGCTCCCTCAAGGCATAGCAATTGTTCACATAACAGCAGGATGTACCTCTACACTCATGGCAATGGCTGAGAAATTGAGTTCATCATGCATTCTTCTCTCAAGCTTTTATTTCTCCGTGTATTTCACAGTAGTGACTTGATTTGTATAAAATTTAATTCTCTTGCTGTGAGTATCATCTCTGAGAACTTATGATCTTTCAGTTCATTCTTCATTCAATAATGTATTTATGTGTTCTGTATACAGCATAATTTTGATACCAACTATTTTGTCAAAGGTTCCAGAATGAACCAGTTCACAGAAACTAGGTCAAATAAATCAGTCTGGGAAAGTACCATCAATTTCATTACGTAAAATGAAGGGTATGAAACACTGCATTTGATAAAGAAAATGCAATAACTGTAGACAGTGAAGTACACATTAGTAATACATCAACCCTCTTACTTTGACGTGTCATGTCTAACTGACTTTTTCTAGGACAATGATTACCATAATATAATTTAAGTCCTTGAAGAGGTCTGAGCTACTAAAGGAATGAGGGAGTGACTACACTTAAGGCCATTCCAATTAAGCAATCACCAAATATATTTTAAATATTCAAAATATAGACAGCATATTAATATATTGAAATAATAGAGAGTCATAAAGGGGAATATTTGAGAAATTAAGAAAAACTTCAAAAGAATGTGATATAAATATTTCGATGTTAAAAAATTCTTTCATTATATTACTGTAGCTATTCTAATTATCAGAGCAAACATCCAGCCAGTTAGTTACATGATACTAACACATTTTTATTTTAAAGAATAAACAAGTCAATGGTGGACTTCTATGCCAGAAAGCATATGCATTTTGGTAGAATGTGAGGCAGCTCTGTGTATGTTAGAGAACATATCTCTGTTGACAGGCATAAGCCAGTGCACTTTGGGAGGCAGAACCAGATAACATACCCAGAACGGCAGAACAGTTGGTGATACCTACCTACCTACCCTCCCTGATTCTGTACTACAGGTGGCAATGAATCTCCCTACCACAGCATCTGGAATCTGAGCCACAAAACTTACCCCAACCTTCCTATCTTGATTCACGTGATCTCAATACAAAGTCTCAGGATGGAGATTCAGCAGCTTTTAAAATATGATTTATTTATTTACTGACAAACTCAACATATACACATAATATTATTATGACCATCATTGAGCACAAATTTTGTCTTCATTCCTAGATGTCAAATGGCTAATGAGAAAGAGTTTATTCCTCAGAAACATACAATTTAAAGGTATAATTCATTCAAATAGACTAGAGAGAACCTATAAAAATACAAGTCAATCCATTACTTTTTAAAAATAAATTTTCATTTTTATCCCATATTCTTCCATTTTCAACTCCTCACATGCTGACTACTCTTCTCAAATTCTTGATTTCTTCTACAATTATTGTTGTCAGAGAGAGAGAGAGAGAGAGAGAGAGAGAGAGAGAGAGAGAGAGAAACACAGAGAGAGTTTATTAAATCTACTTATTGTTATTCACATATATATGCTTTTATGTCTAATCTCTTGACAATTGGGATGAATAAAGCATTAGGGGTCACCAAGGAAATTGAATTCTTTCTTTCTCCACAGCAATTTGTATTGTGTAATTCTTCATCCAGGAGTAAGACACTGTGAAATATCTCCTGTTGACATTAGCATGTCAGCTGGCGTTGTGATTATTCATGCATATTTTAGGAAACCATATTACTGCATATCTAGTGTGCAGAACTCCTGCCATGTCCAGAAGGCACTATTTATTAGCAGGCGTCCTAAACCACTGGCTCTTAAATTGTTCTTCCCCTACACAGTATTCCTTCAGCCTTAGACTTAAGGGTAGCTTTGTAGATGCATCAATTGGGACTGGGTAGTCTATGGTCACTTTTTTTTCTGTAATTTGACTGATGTGGGTCTCTATAACAACACCCATCATCTTCACAAAGAAAAAAGATTATTTAATGAAAATCAGAAAATACACTTCTCTGTGGGAATTTGCATTTAGCATATAGCAGTTAGAAATTGTAATTACTTAACAAAATGGAAGTGTTCAGTTTTCCTCTAGATTTATTATCTCTTCCATTGGTAATCAACTAAGTTTACAGTACCTGTCATGAATTCAAACCTGTTGAGTGGACCTGAAGTTCAATTAGACATGTATTGATTACATTCCAAATATAGTGTCACCATTGCACTGATGTGGGCATATTTCTATGGTGGTCCTTGTGGCTTTAAGTTTTATATCTGGATAGGACTATTGATGGGTTTTACCCATAGTCATTTGAAAAGCCCTTCCTTATGGGTGGAAACTTCCTAGTCAGTTGCAATAAGATTTCTCTAAGTCCTTTGTTGAAAGTGTATATTAGAGGAGTATCTTAGCCCATCTTACTAAGACCTAGAACAGAGGTTTAGCTTCCCATGTTTTTTAATGGTATTTTGTTATGCATTCAATGGTTCTTTGAGGGAACATTATCTCCCTAAGTGACATAATTTTATTTAAAGTGTATGTATATATATATGTGTGTGTGGTGTATGTACATATGTATGTATGTATATTTTCCCCACAAATTCTTGTTTAATTTTGGCAAATCTAGGCATTGCTCTTATCAGATAGTACTTTCTAAAACTATGAGAATGGTATACATAGTCATGAGAGGACAATTATGAAACTTGTTACAGGACTAGATTTTGAATGTTCCTACAATGTTCGAAAGCTAAAGGTACAGAGAAACCTGCAACAGCACAGTCTAAAAAAACAAAACCATTAAGTCCCATAAGAAACAGAAGACCTAGAAGTTTCTGGGAATCTCCTGGAATAAATTTATAGTCAAAGAGAGAGAGGACTTAAATCTGATGTGTATGATCTTTGATACAAGCAAAGTATGTGAGTATGTGTCTGCTTAAGAAGAACTGAGCATGAACACATCTTGAAGCACCCTTCACCATCACATCGTTTAATTCATGCCTCTGGCTCTTAGCCAAGCTTATATATATATATATATATATATATATATATATATATATATTGTTAAAAGCAAAATTTACATTTACTCCCCTTGTTCTTTTTATACTCATCGTGTGCCTTTGCCTATAGCTTCAAATTGGTATTTGACCTAAATACGGTTTATCTCCTCGGATAACCTGATGGACATCTAAGACTGTAATTTGTCATCTTACAAGCAACTAAAGAAAAGAGTTTGTGTATGTAAAGTATTTTTCTATCAATAAAAAATATTCATGATACTTCCAGAATCCACATCAAAGTTTCTCAACTGACAGCAAGTCAAGTTGCTAGAAGTCTAATGTCCTCTCTGGACACATGTACACATATGACATACTCTCTACCAGACTCACATATCACATAAATGCAATTAAAATAAATCTGAATAAATAAGATATCAGTTATTTTGTCAGACATCTACTAAGCCCTATATAATCAAATTTAAGATATTTACATATTTGATTAATGATATTTTCTATATATTATTTTATCAAAATCAATTTATAAGCACCTGGATATGTACATAAAATTTCTTAACCACAAATATCTATGAAGTAAAAATAATCAAAATATGATATAAAGGAAACCAAGATTTTTATATCTAAAGTCATGAGAAAGAGTAAAATAATTTGTTATTTATTTTAGCTTCAAATACCTTTTCCAAATTTCTCATGTTCATTTTTTTAGGACTATAATTTCCCACTCTTTTTTGTCTTTTTTTATCTTTTTTATTGCTAAAAGAAAAATTTATATTTACTCCCCTTGTTCCAGGCCCTCACGCTCCCCTACTAACCCACTGCCCTCCCCAGATTCCTTAAGATAGGGCAGGATACCCTGCCCTGTGGGAAACCCAAGGCCCTCCCCGCTCCATCTCGGTCTAAGAAGGTGTGCATCCATATAGAATAAGTTCCCAAAAAGCCAATACATGCAGAAGAGATAGGTCCCAGTGCCATTATTATTGGCTTCTCATTCATTTCCCATTGGCAGTCACATTCAGAGAGTCCGGTTAGGTCATATGCTCATTCAGTCCTGTCCAGTTGGATTTGATGAGCTCCCAATAGATCAAGCCCACTGTCTCTGTTGGTGGGCCAGTCCCTCACGGTCCTGACTTCCTTGCTCATCTTCTCCCTCCTTCTGCTCTTCCACTGGACCTTGGTAGCTCAATCCCTTGCTCTGATGTGAATGTGGGTCTCTGGCTCTATCTCCATCCATCATGCGAAATTTCTATGGCGACGATCAAGATATTCAACAACGTAACTATGGGACAAGGTCAGTTCAGGCACCCACTCCTCTGCTGCCCAAGTACCTAGCTGGGGACATCCCTGTGAACACCTAGGATCCCCTCTAGAGACAAGTCTCTCGCCAATCTTAAAATGATTCTGTTAATGTAGATATCTTATCCCCTTCTCCAATATCCACCCTTCCTCCATTTCCATCCTTCCCCACCCCCAGGCTCTCCCCAGTTCTTCCCTTCTCCCTTCTCCCTGCCTCCCTTTCGCATACCTCCTCCCCAAATCCCTATCTCCACCCCCATCCCCACACCTATGCTTCCAACTTTTGTCTGGTGATCTTGTTTGCTTCCTTCCGACTTCCAGGAGGATCTATAGATGTTTTTCTTTGGGTTCACCGTGTCATTTGGCTTCTGCAGGCTTGTGAGCTATAAGTTTAATGTCCTTTGTTAGTGGCTAGGGTCCACTAATGAGTGAGTACATACTATACTCATCTTTTCGGGTTTGGAATATCTCACTAAGGATCGAGTTTTCTATTTCCATTCATTTAATGCAAAATTCAAGATGTCATTGTTTTTTCCGCCGAGTAGTATTCTAATGTGTATATATTCCACACTTTCTTGATCCATTCTTCCATTGAGGGCACCTAGGTTATTTCCAGGTTCTGGCTATTACAAATAATGCTGTTATGAACATAGTATCACAAATGCTTTTGTAGTATGGTTGGGCATCTCTTGGGTATATTCCCAAGAGTGGTATTGCTGGATCCTGATTCCAAGCTTCCTGAGAAACCGCCACACTGATTTCCAAAGTGTTTGCACAAGTTTGCATTCCCACCAGCAATGGAGGAGTGTCCCCCTTACTCCACACCCTCTCTAGCATAGGTTATCATTGGTGTTTTTGATTTTAGCCATTCTGACAGGTGTAAGATGGTATCTCAAAGTCGTTTTGATTTGCATTTCCCTGATCGCTAAGGAAGTTGAACATGACCTTAAATATGTTTCTACTATAGAGTAACCATACTGCAATTTCTACTGCTAAATCAACTAGGGAAATCTCATAAATATAGCAATGAAAAGTTAAAAAACATATTGGGGTGGACAAGACAGATGTCTTGCTTTCAGTTTCAGAATATTCTATAAAATACCTGGGATGAAACAAAATTTTGGACTGCTCATTTGTCAGAAAATATAAGATGTAGCATCACATTTTTGTAAGAGTGAAGAAACATGTCACAAAATTCCTGCTTGAAAATGTAAAGCAATAGGCAAGTGATTACGTCAGAATGCAGCACATTTTATATAAAAAATTCTTATTTCAATCTGATATTTCTTACACAAATTACATTTCCTCGAAAACTCATTTGAATTCTCTGTAGCAGCAACAAAAGACTTGGCAAATTATTGACATCGTGGTAGATGTTTAACTGAATTCATTTGGTCATTCTCTTCAATAAGTAATTTATTACCAGTGTTTGTTGTAACATAGATCCCAAGATTGAATACAAAATTGTAAAACGTGGTGTGATATTGGTCCACTTGGCCTATAACAATAATTTATTGGATGTTTAAATTATTTCATATTTAGAGACACTAACTGGACACCTGCTCACAGTGATAGAATTGTCATCATTTTATATTTTGCTAGGTTGCATCCTTTCTACTCTATTTTCACCATAAATTTTATTCATTCTTAAATCATATAGATATCTTATTATTATTGCATTATCATTGTTTATCATTTCTGTATACTAGAAATCAGAAAGTAAAATGTTTACATTAAAATTGTCAAACATGTTTTCATTGAATTTACCAAATTAGAACTGTAACTTAGAAATTTTTGCGAACATTAATTAATATAGTGAAAGTGAGTAATTAAACTAATAAATGAAATCTTATGAAAGTTAGTACCTGAATTTCTTTCTTTCTAATATAAATAGCAATCTGTATCTTTTAGTTACACACAAATGAAAAAAAAATCTATGTGTCGCACCAACAGAAATCTTGATGATGCTGTATTCTGCCAGTATCTAACATACTATATGCCGCCAGCCAACTCTGCAGTAACACATTATAGTCCGAAGCTGTTTGTTTTTTCCAGTTTCTCAGACCTGAAATAATTACACAGAAACTATATTATTTGTAAAATTCTTTGACCAATGGCTTAAGCATATTTCTAGCTAGCTCTTATATATTAAATTCACCTATTGCTATTGCTTTATATTTTACCAGGAGGCTCCTGGTTTACTGGTAAAGTTCCAGGGCACCTGTGTCTCCTCCAGCAAGGACATGGTGTCTCCCTGACTCCGCCTTCTTTCTCCCAACATTCAGTTTAGCTGTCCTGCCTAGCTCTGCTCTGCTCTATTACAGGCCAAAGCATCTTCTTTATTCATTAAAGAAAAAATGCAACACATCTACAGAAGGACTTCCCACATCAACATATACTGGTCATCACTTTTACTCCGTAATAACTGGGGCTTCTTTCTGCCTTTAAGGCATACTTTAGAGTATGTTAATCTAACTTCTCATCATGGTTATTTGGATCCAAACAGAAAACTCAGTTGCAGTTAAAGAGGTGGAAAGGGAAACAACAATGGCTCCTATAAATTTCCAGATGGTCCTTTATCCATCTTTTATACAATTTTTCATTAAGACTTCCCTACTCAAGAGAAATCTCAACTGGGAAATATATTTTGTGCTATTTACTTAGGGCAGGATTAAGAGTGTTTAGATTTTTTTGAATTGAATTTGAGCAGTATAGTTCAGAATACCAAATGCTCCGACTAGTATACAGAAAAGAATACAACTCTGCCTTGTTCTTTCCTAAGCATTTTTCATGTCTCTGCAAATGCTGTGTTGATTTTCATGATTGTTACAGCAAACATCTGGAATGCCAGATGTGAGCAGACACATTACGGGACATTTAATCTATACATTTAAGGATGAGTCAAGTTAATCAGAAACCTCATTTCACTTCTGAAAATGAGATAGATAAGTCCAATCAATAGTGACTGTCTATACAACCTGCATGACAAAAGATTTAATAAGAGACCATATGGTGCTGAAAACAAAGAAATTGTATATGAGTTTAAGCTTATATGTGTGTGCTTTTGTGGTTCCTCTATGTAAATGCAGACCCAGCTGCAAGTAATAGTGTTCCCTGAGAAATAAGGACTAAATAAATGAAGGAAAGCAGTTGTTTTAATCTCATTAATTGTATACTATTGGTCTGTAGAGCTTAAAGGTGGGACACATTTGTAGAAACTGATGGTTAGAAAACTTCTTATGCAATATTAATTAGTGATTACAAAAATTATGATGGCTACAT
>JAQHUG010000438.1:110380-123643 GCA_028555095.1 Dicrostonyx torquatus | reverse complement strand
TTATACAAGAGTTATGGTTTGGAAATATTTTTCTCAATCCCTTTTAGGAGTTACTGGAATGTTATCCACATGTGCTATACACAAATCTGAGACAAACGTAACATCTATATTCTTTCTTTTCTGTGACATAGTCTTCTCTTTTACCATTGATTATTGTTGAATCCTCACCATTAATTATCATTTTAAACTGCTGAACATTGCTTTGTCATCATATGAGAGCCACAAGCAGGTTAATGGAACTGTATATTCAGAAATGTTGCTTAAATATTTATTCTCAGGACAAAGCTCATGTGCACATTGTATTGGTTGTGTGCCCTTCAGATGTTCTTCTGCTAAACCATGCACACTGTTTTGATCTTGCACACTATTTGACAAGTGTCATGGCTTTTATTTTAGTTCATTTTTATAAAATGCAATGACAAATGTTTCTCATAGGGAAGACTTATTTCATTTTTTTATTTCCTTGTGCCCATAATAATGGGATAGAAATGTAGTAAGATAGGCAATAAATACTTACTGAATAAAGTTGTACTGAAAACATTCTGACACCTATTAGTACCATTATATTTGCATCACCAAGCTTCAAATCTTCAGCCAGAACTGAATGAAAAGGAAAGGATTTGCAAGATTTCCCAGTAGTAACTGTGCCCAAAGCTTCCCACAGAGCAATAGTGTGAAATAGCATGCATTAGTTAAGTGTGAAAGTATCATACATTTTGTCTATATTAATGTCTAATTATTTTTAAATTGTGTTGAGATGTTATGCTAATGATTAGAGAGCAGGGAACACAAACACAATAGTAGCAGACAAAGGAAATTGGACTATTTACATAGCTACACTGTGTATAATATCTGAATTTTTTATTCAAACAATGAATTATTTTGTTTTTAAAATTCAAGTTATAATAGGCCACATGTGGCACTTAATGTCAATTATTTATCATAGCTAATTAATTATTATATTAATACATAATATAATATATTATGTATTATGCACAATTTAAAGTACAAAATAAATGGTATTTAAGTATAATATTTTTGAACATAATGTTTATTATATTAATGCAAAATATATTAAACATGTGAATTTTGCATAAAAATTTGACTTTTGAGAATTATTTTCTGTTTTAACCAATTTATTATATTCTTGTTACCAATCTTCACGGTCATCTTGTTAAGTACTTCTCTTAAAATATCAGAATGTGATTTTTTTCACGATATAATAATTCTAATTCTAGAAAACACAATTAAAAGAGTTCTTTCAGTCTTCTTAGTAAGTAGTATGCACCAGCATTGTTAGACTATGAAATGTTTCATATTATATTAGAAAATACTTTAGTTATTGTGTATGGAAAAGGGAAACTAGTAAGACTGAATGGAAGAAGTGCCAGGGTCAGGAATGACCCTAGGTCTAGTGGGAATGGCCTAGCAGGAGATAAGCCATAGAACAGAGAGACACATCTGTGGACATTGTGCTTGTCTGCAGAAAGGGCGAAGAAAAAAAAATAATCTAGTGATATCATCCACACAGGAAAATGAAAGCATGACGCCACCACCTAAGTCAAATGGGAGGACTAAACATTTAGAACAGGCTACCAAAACATATGTGAAGCACTTATCAAAGAAAGCCTAAAATGAGTCACATAATAAAAAAAATAAATAATGACATATAAAGGTTGTTTACTGCTTAATAGTAAATACTGTGGTGACTTACTTATTAGGACCTGCGTATAACCCAACAGCAGTTTAGAACCTAGAAATGAGTTATAGCGAACAGAGAATAAGGACTGGGCACAAAAGGCAACATAACACAGGAGTAGAATTCAAGGGAAAGATTCCAGGTTGTAATTTTTTAAATCTGAAGAATTACTATATATTTCTGGCACAGTGTTGTTCAAAAGTTAATGGAAACCAAAGGCTAAATCTCACAGTTTATTTTTCTCATGAGAAATGATTTTAGTACAAGTTTAAGTGAAGCATCTTATTTGTTATTTCTGACAATAGGTTTTAGGTATTAAATTACATTCCCTGAAAAAAAATATAAATATATTTTCTTTTCAAAAATAGTTATACACGCTTGCACAATGTTATACAAAATGGCTACTTACTATGGAAGAAGATTCAAAACACATCTAAGGTTAATACAAATACATCTATTCAATGGATCAGAGACTAGAACTAACCAACATTGAAATGCCTCAGAACCAGAAACATTTTTCTTAAAGAATATGGAAGCTATGAAGAAAAATTAAAATAATAATCTTGTCCCTTAAATCAAGTGATTTTTAACATGCCTTTATAAACGTGACAAATGTATGTTCTTGGTCTTTTCCTTTCTCCTCTTTCCTTTCTCCTTCACCCTCCCTCTTCCTTTCTCTATGTACTCTTTTTCCTCTTTCCATCCTTCATTTCTTCCCTCCCTCTGAATGTCAATTTATTTTCCCTTTCACTTTTAATCAAAAATATCAGCTGTCTGTTACAAGTGGTCAACGGACTACCAAAGAAATAGTTTAGTAATGACAAAGGTGTTTATTTTTCCATTTTTCATTTAAAGAATTTTGTGCAATAGTGATTGCTGCCCAGACTCGTGGAAGTGTAAGTAACAATGATTTACTTTCTATGGAGATCTAGGCCTTTCTTGTTATTGGGATATTTTCAAGTTGATTGCTTTGCCCTTGTTTTCATCTCACTCAGACCTGAAGAGGTGCATGGTGTGGGGCAGCCCCACATGATGCTATGCACATTTCTGGTTGTCAGGGTTACAAATGATGATCATCTTGTCCCATTGCCACAGAAACAATGACACCACAAATATAAATTGCCTCTAATTTTCTTATTCTCATAAATTGCAATCACCATTGGAAGAGCAACATGTGTAATGGCAAGTGGGAGTCATGTAACTCTGGAGACTCGAGCCTTAATTCATTACAATTACAAACATAAAGTAACTTAAAAAAAGAAAGATTCTCGCAAATGGTTGTGATTAGTTTTGAGATATTCTTGTGTATTAAGAAAGTTAAAACTAATATTACCATTAAACAAGATTCAAACCTTGTATGTTAACAAAATTCTACACATTGTACTGCTTAACACTTGATGTTCCTGTTCTTGAACTCTTTAGAAAAACAGACCTATTAAGTAAATTTTTTTTACGTGAAATTAAATCTACAATACTGAAAAACTCCTCTGATGCATAGCTAGCATCTGGGAATTATTTCCAAAAATGTATTGAGAACATTTCTAAAAAATTTGCTAATACATATTATTTGTTGACTTAAATAATGAATCAGAACAATACTCATATGCTGCTAGATTTAACCAAATACATGAGTCATAAATAATAAAAGAATGAGCAATTGGTAACATATGCATCATGTATATGATTTCTACTTTTACTTTAATAGAAAACTGTGGAGATGGATGAGCAGTTAGGAGAGTTAACTGTTCTTTCAGAGGACTTGAACTTGATACACAACACCTATGTTGCTAACTGTAACTTTAAGTACAGTTTACCTGGATCCTATTCTATATTCTTTGGCCACTTCATGAATATGATGCACAGACAAACTTTTATGCAAGTACTCTTTCACATAGAATAAAAAGTAAATCACAAAAAAGATTATTCAATAGACCATGGACTTGATCACATCTTCCTTCTTGATCTTAAAAATGAGGATTATAATAATTCTACTTTGCCCATTTTTCTGAAAGCCATTTAAAATAAAGATGTTAACGTTTTCCATTTGATTAACATTTTTAAATATTCAGATAATATATGAAAATCTAAGAAATTCAAATTTATTAGAAAAGATTACAAAACCATAGAAAATGCCATATTTTATCATTATTCATAAAGTATTCAATTAATATTTTAATAAATATCAAAGTAATCTTATAGAGAATAAATGACACTAAGTCTGAGGTAATCAAAGATGTATTTATCCAGCACTGTAGTCATTTAATCCTCTACCTAATAGGGGAAGAAGAAAACTATATTGCACATGTACATACAACATGAACGAACATACACAATGTGTGGGTGACTGTATATCCTTAGTTACTATATATATGCATATAATGCATATGGAGAAATAGTGTTGAAAGTTTCTAACTTTTAGGAAAATTTAAATAGTGTCTATTCCTCCCCCTAAGGACTCAAAGCCAAGTCCCAGTTCATTCACCCACAGTTCACCAGGGGGACCCAATAAGCAAATGAGGATTACAATGTAACCCAGGCTGGCCAGAAACTTCCAATACTTCTAACTCAATCTTTTGAGTGCCTGGGTTACACTTGAGTGTTGTGTGCTCCTATCCCAAACAGAAGGTCATTTTCAATTTTGACAGTTTTAAGAATGTAAGTATGTAACAGAGCAACAGGTAAGGGTTTATGGCTAGGAGCGTGGAAGTCTTTAAAGTAACATGTGTGATAACTCCCTTATGGCCACCCAGATGCCACCATTTTCCCTCTTACTCTCTCGACTGCATATGCTAGCCCTTCCCAATACACCCATAGGCCAAATGGAGTTAAAGCAAAATTGTAAACAGCTGATTGACAAGGGTAGCTGGATACTCAGGTCAAGTTCCTATGACCTTCTTTCCCCTACTTCTTCTATAAGATCAGATGTCAACCAGCAGATCTGTGATGATCAAGCCAAACTCCTAAAGATGCCAGCAGTTTGGATTTGAGAGGAGTTCTGTACAACGCAGAGAGGGAGGAGGGAGAGGTAGGAGAGGTGAGGAATAACGGATAAGGCAGAGAGAGAAAGAGAGGCGGTGGAAAGTGGGGGGAAACCAGCTATGTGTGATCAAGGAATTGATTCCAAAGTTGCACTAGAACAAGAATCAACGGTGTCCTTGGCAAAGTTGTAAATGAATAAAGATGAAAAGGCTTGTTGTATGAAAAATGTATGAAACAAATTAAGCTATTTGCAATTCATTCTGATGTTCAGAGGGAACTCTGGGACTGACTTTAGCAAGGCAGGGAAATATGATCAGGTTGAATTTTTTAAAGATTTGTATGTGTCAGGGAGAGGAGGATGGCAGAGTATCTGTCGTCCAAACTGCCCTAGCACTTAATAGAGCTCCAACTGGCCTCAAACTAGCAGAACTTGTGCCGCAAGATTTTGAGCTTTTGGATTACAAATGTTGTGTGCTCATATAACTAATAAAACTACCATTTTCAATTTTGATGGTGTTTATGGAATAAAAATAAAGAGAAGGGAGCTACAGCTAGGGATGAGGTGTATAGCAGCTCATCTGTATGTGTAATTCACACCAATTTTCACAGTAGGCATAGAAGGAATTGGCAAGAGTGAGACAAGTTAGGGAGGTAAGAGCAACAGTAGATTTTTTTTCGAATGTGTAGTGTCTAGTTTGATCAACTAAATACAAGGATACACTGAAGCAATTATAAGTAGACCTGTGATCATAGGAGCTCACCAAGTAAGTAGCCAAGGAAGTTGCAGGGAGATAAAGAATGACAAGAAGAGAACAATATAGTACAGCACTTTGCAGGTCAAGGTGCCTCCCAGTACAGGCCTTTGTCCTTTGAACAATAATTGAAGTTTGAAGTGATTGAGTTTGTGTGTGTGTGTGTGTGTGTGTGTTTATGTGTGTGTGTCTGTGTGTATGTGTGTTTGTGTTGTGTAAGACAGAAAGACAGAAAAAGAGTTGTATGAATGTGGATGTCTATAATACATAGCCATGTTGTATTTCAAAGGCATCGTTCCGGCTCTCAGTGTACAATATCTTAGAGGAGACACATGTATCTGATTAAGAAAGAAGCTGGTTATTTTCTTTTGCTTTGTTGGTGATTGATCTAAAGCCTTACGCATATTAAATGGACCCTGTACCACTGAATTACATACCTACCGAAGGAAGGAAGTTCTTTTAATGCATGTTTTTGATTTTTATGCTTTTTTGACTTCCTTTTAAAATACTTAGTTATTTATTTCAACACTTTCTCTCCTCTCACTCCCCACTCCTCTATGCCTCTTCTTAACCTATCCACTCCTCTTCCGTTTCTGTTCATAATGGGCAGGCGTCCCATGGGTAGCAACAAAACCTGGCATATCAAGTCGCAGGAAGACTATGCACGTGACGCTGGGCAAAGAAACCCAGTATGAGGAATAGGGTGACAAAAGTGAACACAGGAGTGAAAAACAGCACTGCTACCACTGTTGGGAGTCCCACAGGAAGACAAAACTAACAACTGCCAGGGACGGAGTGCCTAGGTCGGTCCCATGCAAGTGCCCTGGCTGTTGGTTCAGTCACTCTGAGTACCTATGAGTACAGTTTCTTTGATTCTTTGTATTTTTCTTGTGATGTCCTTTGACCCTCTGGCTCTTACTATCCTGTTTTCTCTCTTCAGCAGGATTCTCTAAGTTCAGCCTCATGTTTGACTCTGGGTCTCTACATCTGTTTCTACCGATTGCTGAATGAAGTCTTTATGATGACAATTGTGCTTGGCAATGATCTATGTGTATAACAGAATATCATTAGAAAACATTTCCTTGACTTTTTTAAAATCAGTTCTATCTATGTGGTTTTATCTTTGGTCTCTGGACCACGCAGCTTCTGGGTCCTGGCACTCCAGGCAGTATTGGGGATAGGGATCACTCTTGATATATTGGTCTCAGGCTGGACCCAGTCATTGTTGATCACTCCCATAATCTCTGTTTCAATTATATCCAAGCACATCTCATAGGCCAGACAGTCTGTAGGTCAAAAGTTATTGGCTGAATTAGTGTCCCTATTACTCCACTAGTAGTCTTGCCTGTCACAGGAAGCGGCCAGTTAAGGCTTGTAGTTTGTTTGTTTGTTTATTTATTTATGTATTGACTTATTTATTTATTCACTCTCTTCCTTTTTGGAGGCCAGGCCCACCACCCACCTCCCAAATAAACACACTGAGTTTTAATCTTTAATATGAATGCCTGGCCTTAGCTTGGCTTATATCTAGCCAGCTTTTCTTAAATTATCTTGTCTATCTTTTGCCTCTGGGCTTTTACCATTCTATAAACCTTTCTTAACTTCTTACTCTGTGCCTTGTTGTGTAGCTGCGTGGGTGGCGCCTGATGTCCTTGTCTCTTTCTACTTTTGCTCCCTATCTCTTTTCCAAAATTTCTCCTTTTTATTCTCTCTGCCTTCCGACTAGACCTCTACATTCCTCTGCCTAGTTATTGGACATTCAGTTCTATATTAGACCAATCAGGTGTTATAAACCGGCAAATTAATACAGCTTCACAGAGCTAAACAAATGCAACATAAAAGAATTCTACACATCTTTGCATCTTTAAACAAACGCTCCACAACATAAACATAATACACCTTTAACTAATATTCTACAACACAGGCTACTTATTTCCTTTTGCTAGGAATCCTTGTAGATTCCCTTGCACCAGGTTTATACCTGACTCTTGGGTGGACTGGGGGTAGGTGGGAATAGGAATGTGAGGGGTCATTTGGTTTGGGGACGCATATTGAAAGAGCTGACTAGAAAGGAAGGAAATTCTTAACCCAGTAAAATGGACCAGAGTTCAGATTAGTAATGGCAAGTTGGCAAGTATAATTTAATTAATGTTAAATGAATTATAGGTTTTTACAATTCAGTAGTTAATGGGCTTTTTGGGTTTGAGTTCTATTTTTACTCATAAGAAAATCTGTTGTGAACATTTGGAAGAATGCAGGTTTGATTTTAATGTAGGGAGAAAATATGGTTGTAAACTTTGTAAACTAGAAGAAATAAGAAAGTTGAGTCATAAGAGAGATATAGAAAAAACTGTTGGGGATATATCCATTACAAGACAAAGGAATGGGATTATTAGACACGGATTCATTGTTGAACATTATAGTCCCCGATGTATAAAACTCAAGCAATCGACTACATACAACAGGGTCTTTTCCGAGCTGTTTATATTATAGGTGGTGGTCAAGGCCTAAAAACGGTCTCTGAAGGAGTTAGGATGTATAAGGCCTTCAATTAAATGCTTCAGAGTAAAGCAGGTAAGACTTTTCTTGGATGCCTTCATTTATTAATTAATTTATTTATTTGTTTGTAAAATGGAACGTGTGCAAACAGTTCTAACAGATTAGAATGTACTTCCTAAGTATCATTCAAGGTTAAGATATAAGCTTGGGAACATAAGGAAAGGGTTTGTATGTGAAAGAGATGGGTTCAAAGCAAACGAACCCGTCAAATGTGGGAACTGGTTGCCACAACCCTGAGCAGCAATCATAAACTGCCCATCTGAGGCTAAAGGCATAGACTGTCTGGACAGACTCATCCTTCATCAGGTACAAAGGTGGCTTCAGATTTTGAAATTACATGAGAAGCGTTCTCCTTACTAGTTGTAAGAAAGAGCTGTGATTCAAGTAAAACATGAGAGATTTGCCATTAGAGATGGTGTAGGATGTAGTTAGAACAAAGATGCCTGAACCTGGGAAAGTAACTTGTAGTGTAATGGTGAGGATGAATTCAAACAATGGCACGACCTGAAGAGCAGCAGTAAGGAGTTGCATTTTTTGGAAAGTCTTTGAATAAACAAAAAAATGCTTTAAGGAAAAGCTCTGCAATTCAGCCTTTCTGGGTTTCATTTTTTCCTCTTTCTATGATAGCAAATAATGCCAATTATATGTGCTGTGTTTCTTAATATGCCAAAGGTCAACTCATTTTTCTGCACAGTATGTTTATAAAGGAATGGGGTTCCCTGCGAATTGAACTGACACCATTACCACATGATCCAGATGAATGTTACAAGTGGGCTCCTACTATAAGTAAAAATGTATGCTACATTTTTGCAAAATTTTAAAGTACACATTTACACAATTTTGTCCACATTAGGGGAAGTGAGACCATAAAGGTAATTTCCCTGGTGATATTTAAAAATCTGAGATACATATTTTACACTTTTCTTAAGTGGTTCTGATAAGGAAAATCTGTTACAAAGTGACCTTTTGCATTTCCTAGTCCATTAATGAGCCCCTGCTGTGTTCCAGGCAGTGTGCTAGACCTTAGTAAGATGAAAGATACTCAGAGTCTTTCATGGAGCTAATAGGGCAACAGGGATGGGAAAACTATTAAGTTTTAATAGTAAATTCACTCCTATATTTCGCTGGAGTTTAAATATGAAATGTCACCCCATGACTCCTGTGTTTGAATGCTTGGGTTGTAGCTGGCTATAGTGGCTTTGGCAGTTTGAGGATCCTTTAGGATATGTTGCCTTGCTGGTTGATGTGATGTAGATTACTTCTGGTTAACCTCTAATATAGCCTAGTCCTGTGTTCTGCCTGCACTCTGCTTTGCAACTACAGGTAAGCTTTGACCAACTGCCTCTCACTCGCCCTCACATTGCCATGCCTTCCTGCTGTGGTGGACTGCATACCTTTTTAAATGGTACTCTAGAATAAGAGCTTCCTCCCTTTAGTTGTTTTCTAATGAATAACTATTTATAGGAATGGGACAAGTAAACCATGTGTTCATCAATCCAAGGCTTGCCTTCTCTCCCTCAAGTAAGGAATGATGCTGATAGCTTAAGGAAAACTAAACTTTGCCTTTGAATAAAAACAATAAAGAAACACAACAACTCCCATGCGGAAATGTATCATATAGGCACAAAGTATCTTGCAGATTCTTGCATTGCCTGACACTCCCATAGTTATAGCGGGTTTGAACAGAGTAATTGGCCTGATAGACCAAAGGACAACCAACACCAAGACATTGGTAAATGAGCTACCTCTCCATGTAACTGGTTCCTAGAAATGGCAATGTTCATTCTGATTCACTACAATAAATAGACTGTGACAATACAAGTCTATTTTCTTTGTTTTTCTTTGTGTGTTAGTTGCTCTATTGTTTATACCTTTGTCCTTTTAACTGATGTTATCAGCAATATTAGAAGCTAACATTACATAACTAGTGCTTCATCCCAGTATAGGTTTCTATTTGAAAAATACTACAAACTTTGATCATACTGCTTCTTAAAGATTCCCCATCTATTTAGATTCTATTGTGTGGCAGGCTACAGAAACATTTTCTTCACAATAACTACTTTTCTCCAGTGATCCTGCATTTGATTGCACAGTTTAATCAAGCGAGAGTCTGATCTCTCTCTGACATGAAAATATGCAGGGGGGACCTATATGTCCCCCACTTGAACATAATGAATTCACGGTCCAGAAGCTGGATATATAACTAGTTGCTACATGTTTTCCTTCATCTACTCTCCAGTGAGTTACTTGCTATATGATTAGACCCTTTTATTTAGAAACAAGGAAGGGAAATAGGTGTCTGCTCACAAAGTCTCTTTTGGTGGTAAGGTTATGCAGCGTTGGCTTACACAAATGATGGCAGGAGGATGCCTTTTTGTACAGTGTGATCTGGGCAATGTAAGTCTGATCCTAATCCTCTCTTCAGGAGGTGCTTTCCAATTGTGCAAATCTCAAGAATGAAGATCAATATTTTCTCAGGCTATTCATTTATCTGACTAATTCTCCAGACACAGTTCCTGACATATGCACAATGGACAGGCTCAAGGGATAGCTTCCCAGAAGTCCCCATGCTGGTTGCCAAACTCTATAATGAAAGGAAACATTTTACCAGATTATAAAGCAAGACAGAACTCACATGAGGCTAAGTAGAAAATTGAAGACATCTGGTTTCAATACTTAGCTTTCAAGGAGAGGTGGCAAACTGATCAAATCTACTGGGCAAATCATTTGTTAGTGAATTCAGTCCATGACAATATTGTATGACCTTACTTGAGCTCACATTTCCAAATTTATATCTGGGCAGTAATTCAATCAATACAATGGATATGTATAGTTATTTTATTCATTTAGCAAACACAAATATAAATTGGATTACTTTTGCTTACATATACATTTTCAGTAAATTTCAAAGAGAAAACCTGTAAAATTTTTAATGGAAAACACAAAAGCAATACTGAGATTAAGCAAATATACACAGCAATGAAAAACACTCTCAGATTCATAACAGTAAAATTAGAAAGGACTTGCAATGCACGACTATAAAGATAATTAGTGTAATAATAAATATTATTTTTCTTCAAGAAGAGTATACCTCTATTTAAAAAGAAATATTTCCATTCCCAATTTTATTCTTGTGTTACAGAATTTTCTTTATTTCTTTTTAACAATATAGTTTAATTTCATTTATTATTTCCATTTTCTTCCTCCAAACCCTTCCATATACCCCTCCCTGTTGTCTGTCAAATTTATGGCCTCTTTTTCACTTATTATAATTGTATACATATATATTCACATTTTAAAAACTTTAGATATTTTCTTTCAAAGAAGAGCAGTAAGTTAAACAGTTGTAGATAAAATACAGTCTTAGATATAGATAAGAATTATATTTGTTTAGTTTTCTTTAAACTTTTAATTGGCATTAAGCACATTGCTATACATATTTATGGAGTATAATGTGACACTGTGATATGTCTGTCATGTATAAGCAATTCAAAATTATGAAGGTCAGCTTATATGGACTTCTGCTGTCATGATTTTCACATTGCTATAACAAAATACCTAAGAAAGCAACCTAAGTGGGAAGAGGCTAATTTGGGTTTACTGTTTGCCATTTATCCTAGTGGGAATGTCATGGTAGCTCAAATTCCTTAGTTCCTGCCAGTAAGAGTTTGTTGTAATTACTTATTATGTAGTATTTACAAGGAAGCCAGGATCCAGCGGCAGAACTGGGTCCCTGTTATGACCCTCACTGACCTTCCAACAGCTACCCAATTCCTCTCTAGAGGTCCCATCTCTTAAAATCCTAAGCTTACCATTATAGGACAATAAGTCAGAGACCAAGGATTCAGACACAGGAGCCTGTAGGGGGACATTTCACATATAAGCCATAATATGGAGAGTACAAACCAGACAACATTTAAAAGAACTGTGCACCACCACCTTAATAAGTAATTTAACTTGGCTTCATATACTGTTACAGGTGGAGATTTAATAAATGTTTGACTATCCAAAAGGTTAAAGAACACTTTGTAAGTGATCCCTTGAGAATTTCCACCATTACTGAAGCATTCCTTCTACTAAGGATCTTGCCTATCACACACTACAAAAATACCTCTGGAAATGAAAAGGTTATCCCTGGAGAATTTGAAATTAATACAATCAGATGAGTAAGACTGCTATACTCATGTGACAAGAGGTTAGTAAAATAGAGCTGCGATGATATCATCCCAGAATTCTGACCTTTGAATACCCATCTTAGCATTGCTTTAATTTTATAAGGAAGGTATATGAAAATGATTTATAGTTTTAAGGGGAGTTAAACATGATAGCCTGCACAAGTTCCCTAATGAGAACCTAGAATTGTATGTTTAGTGTATTTGGTTTAGAATACAAATATTCTTGTTTTCCTTCTATTTTATGCCAGGAATTTCATATAGTCAACCTAAAAGAATATATTTTTAAAAATTGATAACTATCTTAAATGTCACCATAAAACCTTCAGTCAGCAACAGAGGCAGAGACCCTCAGCAGAGCACTGGGCTGAGCTCTCAAAGTTGAAGAGTAGGAGGAATAAGAATATGAGCAAAGAGGTCAAGATCATGATGGGGACACACACTGAAACAGTTTACTTGAGTTATTGGGAGCTCACCAACTCCAGTCAGACAGGAAAGGAACGAGCATAAGACCAAACTAGAACCTCTGAATGTTGGTGACAGTTGTATAGCTGAAGCAGACTGCAGGGCCTTACTTGAAGGAGAAGGCAAGCTTTAGATTAATGGGCATATGGCTTACTTGTCCCACTCCTATGAATAGTAATTCATTAGAAACCAACTAAATGGAGAAAGCTCTTATTTACCGTTTTAAAAGATATGCAGTCAACCACGGCAGGAAGGCATGGCAACATGGGTGCGAGTGAGAGACAGTTGGTCAAAGCTTACCTGTAGTTGCAAAGCAAAGTGCAGGCAGAACACAGGACGAGGCTATATTCGAGGTTAACCAGAAGTAATCTACATCACATCAACCAACAAGGCAATATATCCTAAAGGATCCTCAAGCTGCCAAAACCACTCTAGCCAGCTACAACCCAAGCATTCAAACACAGGAGCCATTGGGTGACATTTCATATTCAAACTCCAGCTAAATATAGGAGTGAATTTACTATTAAAACTTAATAGTTTTCCCATCCCTGTTGCCCTATTAGCTCCATGAAAGACTCTGATTTAATCCAGAGACCTAGGATAAAAATATCAATAAAATGATAAGTAATGATATTCT
>JAQHUG010000438.1:58931-77795 GCA_028555095.1 Dicrostonyx torquatus | reverse complement strand
GCAGTATTTAAATTAATACAGGTCTCATGTGGTTATTTCGGGCATAAGCAAGCAACCAGTGGCTGAGTGGGCCAGCGGTCGGGGCTTGGAAGCCAGGCGCTGGGAACATATAACCCACACCTCTCCTCTAATTACAACAACCCACATTTATTATTATGCTTATACACCCCATCTGTAAGTGAGGAATGAAGGCAAAATACTGCCTTAATATGATACAGAGAATGATCAGAGCAATTTCCTGCTTCAATACCTGAAAAATCAAGCAACTATATCCTGAGTTAAGCATTTTGTTGTTTAGGCAAGACATAAGACATGCAGTGACCACACCCTAGAACAAGCACCCTGTAGGCATCCACTCTCTGGGTCAAACCTCTTGTTTTATCCTCAAAGGAGCAGGGATAGACCTGAACTCTCTGACCTTTGGTCGAGGTTGAATGAATCCACCACCATGGGTTATCTCAATACCCAAAGCACCACGCAACCATATCCTAGGTCAAGATATCTTGTTTATAGTCACACGGTAAATCAGACCACTTGTCAATAACCTTGAAAGACCAACAGCAGACTTAAAATCTCTGTCCTTCATTCAAGATGGATTGGATCCAATTCTGTCAACGACTACAGTAAGGGAGATGCAATAAAAAAATTGTTGGTATGTTAACCATGGATGTGTATTATAACTCTGCAGATATTGAAGTTTGCAACTTTGATCTTTTGAAACTATCCAATCTTCTTTACCAATATATGAGAAAATACTGTGGTATCAAGCTATGTTTAAAATCTACTGTATTGTTGCTAGTGCCTGATACTAGAAGACAAAATAAATTGTAATTGGAGATATGAATGGTGAGTGCATTAAAATAGTTATAAAATTTAAAAGGAAACAAAGTCAATATTTTGAGATATTAAACCAGAAACACATCTAGATTAGAAAAAAGAATATGTCAGCATTTATGTCTCAGTCCTTAAAAGTTCACAATAATAAATGAAAAATATAAACTATAAGCTTTTTTTTCATTGCAGTTTTGAACTTCTGTCCTGATGGTTTCCTCCTTCTTCCTTCTATAGTTGGGAAATGAGTGTCTGCAGCCGTAATATGCAAGAAATAGCCCGTTCTCTGATGGATCCTTATTACTTATTAAATGTTTAATAGGCTGCAAGCCTCACTCTAAGCTCTGTTTCATTCCCCTTGGTGTGTATTGTATTACTTGTCAGGGGAAGAATATTAGCAGTTCTTGGAGAGTTTCATAAATAGGATTAGGAAAAACTTCAAGAGAATTATTTTATTCCATTTAGCTTATGCTGAGTTGAATTTCAAGCATAATAACCTCAATGGGGAATATTACTAAAGTTAAGTGGAAAACAGAAGGGAGAAAAATCCTTACCTGTACATAGAAAAAAATAGAGCATTAAAGAAACTTTTCTTTTCAGCATTCTGCAGAATCTTTGGTGCTTAAGAAGAGAGAAAGGTCGCTGGCTCAACAAGCAACCTCCTGCTGTTTACCTCATCAAGGCTAGCGTGTTGTCTCTCCACACACTCTGCTCTCCTCTTTGTCTAATACATATTGACTTCCTTATTCCACCGTTGCTGTGATTTTTTTGAAGAGCCTTGGTAACCCTGAAGAATTTCTTTCCCTGAAAAACAGACTGTCATTTCTCTGAAGGTCTCTGACATATCCCTTCAAATTGGAAGTGGTTCCGTAGGTTAAGGTGATCTAGTTCTGAACGGAAATTGTTTCTTTTAAGATCCTAACACAGGGTTTATACAGATTGAGATACAGGGATGTGTATTAGACCTGAAATATTCGAATTGTGTGTGTGTGAGAGAGAGAGAGAGAGAGTGAATGTACATAGAAATGTGTATCTGCACAAAACTTTAATACTAATTGCAGTGCAAAACTGCTTGGGAAATAACTTCATCTACATTAGTTAGACTTCTTTGTTGCTGTGACAGAAAAGCTAAACAGCATAAAGGCAAGATTTGTTATAACTCATCTTTCATATGTTTTCCTCCAATATGACAGGGATGGCATGGCTAGGAGACAAGCTCACCTTTGGGCAGCCAGGTACCACAGTAAATGAAGGCAGCAAGTTACCAGTGTAAGAGATGGGCCGAAAGACAGGCACGATAATCTACTTCCTGTAGCACTCCTATCATGCTAGGAATCCATCTTGGAGTCAATTCCTTCCCAGGCCCAAACTCTCAGGATTCAAGCGCAGTATATTTACAATTGGGTCCCTGAGCAATGAGGCTTTGGCACATTTTATGTTCAAACTATAACAATTATTTTTAATCTCAGTAAGAAGAAACTATTCATGTCTATCTAGAGAAGTTTCTTCAGCACATTCCACATCCTTAGTAAATGTCCTGTGGGCTAGGATTTTTGTTTTATTTTCTGCAAAAGAAAGAATTATAGTCATGTATTTAATGTCACCAAGTTTTAGGTTACTACTTTCCTCATTACTGTTTGACATATGGAGTTCTTTTTAAATAGAAGATCTAATAAAAATAGGATTTTATTTTTCAGAATTACTTCTAATTCAAAAACCTATTTTGGGAGAAATCTCACTTTCCATTATTAAACCTAAACTCAGAGCATTAGTGACTTTTTTGAGTTTTACTCTCCTTTGTCAAAACAAATCCTTTTCTGACTTAACTTCTCCCAAAGCTCAGGCACTTAAAAGGGTTTTGAAGTGACCCATCACGGAAATAGATATCCCCACCTCGGATTTCCCCTCTGTCTGGTTTTTGCTCTAAAAATGGTTCTAACTCTAGGTACGTTTGGGAACCTGATGCTATTCTTTTCCTCTTGAGATTTTCTCCCCAAGAGAATGCATATATACTCATTTAACTTTAGGACTGCCAGATTCAAAAGTCCAAGAAATAAACAATGCATGTAAACAGATTTGATTTTCAGAAGAACAAGATATTATTGTTTAGATAAACATAAGAGGATTTTAAGTATAAGGACCTCACGTCCAATAGCAGGATTTAACCGTTACTATATTGCTTGCCATGATGCACTTTAGAATCTTCAGCTTCTTAATTGAATGAAACCTCCCCTTGCTTGCTTCAGCACAGCTGCTCTACTATGAGCCGCTCTGCATGAGTGACAGGCCAAAACCCAGGAAAACGCAGCACTCCCTGAACTTGTATTATTTTACCGAATAATCCAATTTCTTTCTAATTTGCCTTATCTCTAACACACGATAAGAACGTATATTGTCCTGGCTCGTTTCTGTCAGCATGATATATGATAGAGTCAAACAGAAAGATGAACCTCACGTGTGAAAACGCTGCCATCCAATTAACTGTAAGCAATTCCGTGGGTCCTTTTCTTCACCTCTCCTTGTTATCAGAGGACCTAGCCCACGGGAGGCAGTGGAGCCATGGGAACGTGAGCAAGTGGTATCAGAAGGCAGAAAAGTGAGATAAGCAAGGCATGAAGAACAAGGTAGAAGGCAGTGATCTTCCATGGCCTCTGCTTCAGTTCCTGCCTCCAGGTTCGTGTATGTCTCAAGTTTCTGCCCTGAGAGCCTCAGCGATAGCCTGCTATCTGAAAGTGCAAGATGAAACACACCGCTTGCTCTTCAGGTTGCTGTTATTCATTGTATTTATCTCAAAAACTGAAGTCCCAACTGTATGATGTATCAAATAAAGTACATATTCATGCTTCTTCAACAAGAATCTTCATAGGACAGCTGCCCAGTACATTATTTCTATAATGTCCACAATATCATTTTTGTGTACTGTATAGCATTTCAAAATTTTCTATTGAAATTTTTCAGTAAATGTATATAATAAAGACATATAAACACGGTTATATAAAATCTACTTATCATCTAGTTATTTACTAATATACCAAGTAATACTGTATAAATATCATAAATTATTTTGAAAAGGTATATAAACTAATAACAAAATATGTAAATACTTTATGTAGTTACATAGGTGCATTACAAAAACTGGTGTATAGTTTAAAATACATTTAGACTACACCAGACGGAAAAATAATAGTAGATGCAAATTTTACACAGTAAAATCTTGAATTTACTACATTCTACTGCTTGTTTGTTCTTACCTCTCTCAGAGGCAATTATTGTTCCAAACTATTTTCAGGGCTGGTGAGATGGCTACGTGGTTACAAGTACTCGCTGCTCTTTCAGAGGAGCAGAGTTTGTTTCCCAGCACCTGGGTCATATATTTCCAAGCAGCCTGCAAGTCTAGATCCATGGGAACCAACACCGTCTTCTGTCTTCTGCAGGTTTCTCTTACACATGGTATAGTCTCACAGACACAGAAATATACACTTAAATGGAAAGAGAAAGACAAAATCCTTAACAACCTACTTTCAAAATCACTGTCTCTCAATTCACATGTAAAGGAGTATTTACTACTTTAAAGAAATAGAAGAATAGCATAGATCCAAATTACTAGGGTCAGGCTTAGAAATGCTTGCTGCCTACCGGTAATACGTCTTCGTGGTAGTTCGGATGAGAATGGACTCCATAGCTACGTAGATTTGAGGAGTTATTCATCAAGGAATGGCACTATCTGAACGGATTTGGAGGTGCGGCCTTGTTGGAAGCAGTATGTCATACTGATAAACCTATACATAACACTGAACCATATATTTTTCTGTTTTGCTTATAAAACTTCCTGTGTAAAGCAGCTTTTCCAAGAATTCAGGAGGACAATATATCCTAAAACTTTTCAAACAGAGTAGGGATTTTGCTTAAAGCCTGAAATGTGGTAATAGAATATAATATGTATGCACATATATTTAAGATTAGTTTTTAATTGTTATTTGCCTTTGTGTGTGTGAACATGAGCGCGGGTGCCTGGGGAGAATGAAGGATGGCATCAGATCCCCTGGATCTGGAGTTATAAGCAATTACAGAGCTCAGGTCCTCTGCAAGAGCAGTGTGACATTCGCCTGATTTCAGAGACTGGTCTCCAGGCTGAGCGTGTATCTTTTTGAAGTATCAAACTATTAAGAATTAAATAAAAATAAAAATCTTCACGAGGAAAAGATATTTTTTCATCAATAAAGAAAGAAATCAAAGGCAAACTTCCTTATTTCAATTCACACCTCCAAAGAAAACTTTGTTAACAATACTCTCCATGTTTACTGAATTAACAGCTTCCTCTCTATGAGATTATACATATGTATACAAAAATTGCAGTGAAAACTCTGCAAGTAATTTGATGAAATAGACATTGCATTTAAAATTTAAAAAAACTAAGCCATTGGTTATAAACATTCAAATTAAGCTGACAAGAAAGAAACCTAAAATTAATAAACAGAATATTTACCAAAAATAGAGAACATTGATATTTTGAAATTCTAATTTTACTTTTGGATATTATGAATTATATTACAAATATCCAAAATGGTATAATAAAATTTCCAGATACAAGATAAAGAATGTGAAAATTAGGTGAAGATATTATTTTAGAAATGCTTGAAGGATTTAATGTTTTGATTGAAAGTGACTATTAAGTGCCAAGCAGTTCAAGTGAGAAAACTCCCACAATGTAATAGAATTCAAAGCCTGTGCTCTAGAGAAAAGCCTTTAAATCTTTCTTTAAAATAATATATTTGACTGAAGGATAATTGAAAATTAGATTGGCACCAGACATAGCCAGTCCTCGAAAATTCAGAAAGACAATTCAATAATACTTTCAACGTTTTAAGTGATAATTTTATCAAATCTAATATTCTGTCCCCAAGTGAGTCAGCTAGGAAGAGTTGCTTAAAAACATAAAGAATCCGTGCTATGCTTTGGACAGGCACCATACCTCACTCACCATCTTACACAGCAGACGGTGAGGCATGCCTTACAGTTGGACCTCTGGGGTCCTTCTTGCAGCATGGAAATCAAGCCAGTCTTGTAAGGACCTTTAGTGTTCATTGTGGATATTTTTCCTGTTTCTGGTGAAAGACATAATTTCCATTCGATATTCTCCTTAGCTGAAAACATTGTCAGTGTCTATTTAACTACAAGTTTTATCTGCAGTGTGGCTTCTGTCTTTCGGTCTTGTCCTTCATGGGTGTGTATGTGGTAGCCAACAGCAGGTAATCTTGTTTCTGCTATCTGTGTATAATAATAACTGTTGAAGCATATTTGAACACATTGTTTACTTTACTGATACACGTGTGAGGGTGGCAAGTCCTAGCAGCTATAGAGTAAGCCACCAAGCCTCACCTCTTAGATTGCTTTCCCACTGAAAGGTTCCAGGACCTTACACTCTCAAGCGCATTTAAAGGTGTCTAGATTATAATTTTTTTTCTTCTTTTCAAATTCTGCATTCAGAGTCATGACATGAATCTTGCTCTCCCTTAGTGATTTTCCTAAGAATGCCCATGAAACCCCGGGGATGGTGAGGAAGGATTAGTGCTGAGTCCTTCACTTTATTTCTTCACAAAGCAGAAGCTGTCTTCGATACTTGACCCACTAGCCAAATTTCACTCTTGTTTACCAGACACAACTCTGCTCCTGAGCTGCACATAGCAGTCAGGAAGTTGAGAATCGAGTATCAAAACTGAATTTCGCTCTCCCAGGGCTTTTGATTAGAGGATGGCAAGGGAACCTGGCTCTGATAAAGGGTGTTAAGGAAGCCGGTCGTACACCTTGCAACACTACCAAACTAAATTTAAGAACACATCAAAAGATAATTTCTAACAGATAAACAGGTCAGAAAAAGATTTTGGATAATCAAAAACAGCCACTGTTCTCTTTGGGATGAAAAAAGTACTGAAAAATGAGCTCATACATAAAATTCACAAAATCTTAGAAATCAGGTAATTATGAGATTAAAGAAAAAAATGAATCAAAACTCTATGCAAAAAAATTAGTATTTATGATAGTTTGGATATTAAAAGACCACGCTGCACAGTGGATCTTGAGCAGCTCAGAGCTTTGCTTTCAGTCACCTGTTTTCTTTTCTCTTCTTTTTTTTCCTGTTCCAATAGGAATATGCAAGAAGGACCTGCAGCTCACGCCCATGAAGAGATGACTATGCAAATGCCTTTCTAACACTGATTGGCCGTTTTCCCTCACACTGAACTAAAATAGAAAGAATTTCCTTAAATTGCTTCTTGTTAGGTATTGGTCATAGTGATGAAAAAACTTAAGAATGTAGAAACTGATGTTAAGAGCAGTAAGAACTAATGGCTGCTATTAACAACATTGGAGGTGGTGTATTGTATTATAGTTCATAGAAATCGATAATGTTGGGATGAGTTTCATTTTCCTGAAAGAAGGATGAAAAAGAACCTAAAAGGTTCACAGCAATAAAAGCAATTTAACTATGTGAAAAAGTATAGTATGATTTTTAAGTAATTCTGAAACACATTTATAGATATTCTTTTCTTTTTTTTAATCTTTTCCTGATTGAATCCAATCATTTTATTTCAACTAAATATAAAAGGTGGGTAAGCATGATACTGTGGGGCTTTTGTATTCCTCCTTAGTTCATTCCTCTAGACTTAGTTATTATTGTTAACATAATTACTATAAACTTGAAATATTAAAAGTAGTGCACTGTATTAAAATTATAAAATAGTTGAAAGAATCAATGCATTTCAATAAATATTATTAATTATTCAAAAATTAAGAATTCATACTTACATATAAACATAAATGTATATATCATATATAATTTTCATATATCCACACACAAATATATATGTAAAAATGACAAAATTAAAGTTTAAACTATTGATAATAAATATAAACTGTATGGTTAATAGGAAAGAAATTAAATATAAAGGATTCTTTAAGGATGAAGTAAGTACTGTAGACATGGCTCATAAATTAAGAGTGCTTATTGAGCAATCACGAGGACTAGAATTCAGATCCTAGCACCCATGTCACAAGCTGAGTGTAACACAAACACTTGTAAATCCAGTAAAAAGAGATCCAATATAGTGTCCTCTTTCGGCCTTCTCATCCCTATACACACATGTGCACATACCTATTGCACAGGTACACATACATACACACATACACACACATATAAACAACTAAAAACAAATATTTTTAAAAGATGTAATATATTTCTTAGTACTTGATATTTATGGACAAATATAATAGACCCTATCAGTCAATGTTAGTGTTATTGAACTAAAAATAAGCTAAACAGCAGAAAATTCTTCCTACATACCATTTAAGCAGCCTAGATTATTAACTCTAGGAAGATATGAACAAAAATATAATTACTTTTATATTAAATATGCTGAATATTAAGGCAAAACTCATTTCATTGATTAGAATTTACTTTTATATATTTAGAGAATTGTCCAATATATATATATATGTGTGTGTGTGTGTGTATATGAGAGAGAGAGAGAGAAATTATTCTAAACCACTATTAAGTCCTTAAGGCAACTTAATATAAGTTGTTTTACGTTTTTCTTAAGTTTTTCATATGCAAAATCTGAACAAGTGTGCCTATTGATGACTTTAATGACCTTATTTGTTTTTCAAAATATTCTGGTTGAGCAAACAACATGTCAATTAATGCTAATTACTTCAAATATTCCTCAGTATTGCTTCTGTGATACAGTTAATTCTACAGGGTTGGTAACCGGTGCTCCATTTATTGAATGGGGTCTATCTAAGGAAGGTACTTACAGAATAAGTAGAATCTGTGTGCATTCCTTCACTCCCCTGGTGTTTTCAATAGTTTCTGGCTGAAAATGGTAGCATTTTGCTGCACATGTTCCACAGATACTAAGGCTCTTATTCATGCACAAGCTGTGCTGGGTTTGTAATACTTGGTGCTATCATCTAGACAGAATTGCAGTGTCCTATCAATCACAGATGCATCTTGATTTCTGAAGGTGTTAAACTGTGAAAAACAAATATGTAACTTTTACGAATATAATTCCATATTTGACCTACTGTAGAGCTTTTCTACTGCTGAGGAACATGGCCATCAAGTACTCACTTCTTAGACAGCTAATGTTCAATAGAACATTATATAACATTGATTTTGACCCTTCCAGTCAACACACAAATCAGCTACAATGACTTTTCAATGAATATTAACTCTTTTCTACCATCTCACAGAAGACATATAGTACATATTATAATTTTCCTTGTGCCATTTATAACCCTAGTCATGAATATAGGAGTACATGAACAATAATAAATAGATGTATACAAAGTGGTGGTTGGTTTGGGAAAATGTATACAGTGAATCCTAAAACCTTAAAATACAGGACAGGCACAGCTGTAGCAGATGGCAGAACAAGTTGTGCACTGGGCTACATACCACACTGTTGTAAGACTTATAACCACCTACTTAGCAAGGAATACATTTTTATCATCTACAGAAGCGCTAATATTTTTTTCATTATTGAATGGATAGCTTTAGATTATTTCTGTTTAATAGCAACAAAATATAAAGTGCATGTATGCTTTTGTACATTGCAAAGTAAATGGATTAGTTTGGATAATATATAAACTCAAAATTAAGATTATTTAAACATATAATCAGAGTAAAATATTATTTTAAAATTCTACATATTTTGAGACTAAGTCTTCCAAATCAACTATATGCTAATTGAAACAGCATATTCCAATTTGGACTAGGACTCAATAGCCAAACATGGTTGCTAATTAGCAAGCTCATTATTTTAAATGCTGGTATACTTATTCATTTAGGTGTCTTTGAATGGTTTGCAAAACTTTTTTCTCTTTTATCTTTGAAATACCTGACTATTGAAAGAGTATTGCATATATTTGGATGCCGGTTCATTTACTTTTCAAGCAGCAAGTTCACCAACAGATCCTGGGATTCTGACATAATATGTCACCACAAGGGTGAGAGAATCTACAAGATTGTACTAGTTCTCAGAATAAAAGAAAAAGTTAAGACCCATTTACAATTATTCTCAAAGTAGAGACATCTAGTAGGAAAGTCTTACTTGAATGGAACATTGAATTTGCTTCTGATCATCTACGTTCATGTCTGATTGTGAATAATCTCTCTCTCTCTCTCTCTCTCTCTCTCTATATATATATATATATATATATATGAATTCATGTGTGTATTATGTATATGTTTGTTTCCCCTTCTCTTCTTTTTTCTACCTTTCCCTCTTCTTTCCCCTCTTCTGTCTCTTTCATGACCATTCCTATTTAAATCCACCACTTTTATATCATATTTGGTTAACCTCTTGTATTATTCTAAACTTATCCTTAGATTTCCCTTTTTGTTTTCCTAAGTTTGTTCTGTTTTCTGTCTTGAGACATACAATCCATCCTTAGTTGATCCTTTACGAGAAGCAGTAATGTGATGCTTTTCCCCTGACAAGAATGAGTCTAGTCACTTGCTCACTCACTGACTGCACACTGAATTTCTGTTGCCTAACCCTGTGTGTATGCAG
The DNA here is from genome assembly GCA_028555095.1 of Dicrostonyx torquatus. NCBI lineage: Eukaryota > Metazoa > Chordata > Mammalia > Rodentia > Cricetidae > Dicrostonyx > Dicrostonyx torquatus. The sequence continues at coordinate 67,395 of JAQHUG010000438.1, read as the reverse complement.
AGCGCCAGCAACTTGTCATGGTTCTCATGTGTTTAATTCTTGATGATAATTTATACCCTGCATAATTTCATAAATTTCATTCAACTGTCTTTCACTAGAGTGCCTTTGACATTCTGAGAAATGCTCATCAAGCTTGTTTCTGTGGGGCATGACATTCACAAATCTTTATTATGACTGTATGCTTGGAATGAAAAATGAAAGGGTTGTTGTCCAAGGCCATCTGTTTTTGTGGTTAGTAGTATAACAAACGTTGTATACATTTAACATTTTTTGAGGCATATCACATAAGAATAAGTGAATCAATAAATCTATGCTGCTAATTCATAAAACAACTATTTATTCAATAAAATAGAAAACAATATTTTTGTTAGAAAGTGTTTAATGAAGACTATGTGGTAATGAAAAATCACAACCTAAAAGGGCATTCATATTATTTTCTATGGGGTAAGATTAAAGAATATATTATAAAAGAAAGAAGAAAGACTCAGAAATCTTAAGAGAAAGAAAATGTGTTATTATTCCATACAAGATCAGACATGCAATCCCCACACTAAATACAATGAAATTTAAAAATATTACATATGTGTGCATATGTGCATGTGGTATGTAATGTGTATGTGTGTACATGTTGAATGTTTGGTGTATGTGTGTTTTGTGTAGCATGTTTGGTGTGTGTGTGTGGTATGTGTAGTCTGTGTGTCTGTGTGTGTGTGGTATTTGATGTGTGTGATATGTGTGGTAAGCATAGTTTGTGTGTCTGTTATGTGGTGTGTGTGTGCAGTATGTGTCATGTGTTTGTGTGGGTTGTAGGTTTGGTGTGTGTGGCATCCGTGTGTATGTGGTATATGGTGTGTGTGTGTTTGGCATGTACAGTGTGTGGGTGTGGAATATGTGTCATGTGTTTGCATGTGTGGTATGTTTTATGTGTACGGTGTGGTTGTTATGTGTGGTGTGTCTGTGGCATTGTTTGTGGTATGTTTGGTGTGTGTGGTTTGTGTTTATGTGTGTGGTACGTTTCGTGTTTTGTGTGTGTATATGGTATATGTGTGCTTGTGTATATGTTATATGTGGTGTGTGTGTGGTGCATGTGAGGAGTGTGGTGTGTGCATGTATGGTATGTGGTGTGTATGTGTGTGTGTGTGTGTGTGTGTGTGTGTGTGTGTGTCTGGCTTCTCCATGTAGGTTTATTCCCATGAATTTGGACAATCATGAAGTTCAGAAAAGAGCAGCCTATCCAGAACTTGATTTGCAGGTAGTTTTAGTCACCTGAATTGGGTACTGAGGACCAAACTTCTATGATGGATTAGTATTTGCTTCTAAACATTGAATATTCTCTTCAGCCACATTTCATTGATTTTTTTAATGCTGAATATAAGCCTTCATTAGCATACTAATTCTGTTTGTTCCTATTTCACTGATGAGAAAACAAGCAAAACATAGAAACAGGGTTCAGTTTCTCAGGTGTATAAGACTCAGCCACAGCAGCAGGAACAAGAGAACAGGAACTATGACATTAGTGATTTTTTATCTATTTGCTAAAATCTATTTCTAGGAAAATTGTTTCTAATTCACAGTAAAATGATATCCAAGCTTGTTTTTTAGACAAGGACAATTTTGTCCACAGTAAAGACTGCATTGACCAACCATCATTCTTGAACCAAGATGAAGAATTGAACTGAGCTTTTAATTTATTATGTGTATTATAAGTATTATATTTATCCTGTATAACATAAGTACTCATTATTGGCGCATCAAGAAAAAACAATATCAAGTTGCAGATGATCCTTCTCTTTCCTTTGTGGTATCTTTACCCTCTTTAACTATGGAGACTGTCCACATGATACATAACTATCTAACCTCTGCAGTCTGCAGTTTCTCAGGGAAAAAAATAGAAAACAAAAGTAAAAGTACTTCCATTGAGGGCCAATTTGCATCAAATTTTCACATTGATCTGGATTCTCATTAGAGATAAATGTATGCTTTTAAACCACAAGTATTCTAAAACTGCTAAAGAACTCCACCTACACATTAACCAGTATAATTGGACCAAATTTACTATGTAACTCTGTAAGTTATCAGTTCCAGTAATTTCTTCCCTGTCCTACGCCTTATGTTTAATATCCACTGAGGAAAATAGAAAGGAAGATTTGGGTTATATTTTCACAGGAAATCTTTCCACGAATTTAATATCTTGACGTTGAACAGATGAATTAACTGTTAAAAGCTATATGCCAGTTTTGCACAGGACCAATGTTCAACTCCCAGCCCTAGTCAGGGAAATCACAGCTGCTTGTCAATCATTCCATTCCCGGATATCTTTCACTTTTAATGAGCCTCAGAGGGCATGCACATATCACCTGCACCACACCCATAAAATAAAAATAAAAAACCTGTTCAAAAAAAAAAGTGTCAATTCCAATGTCCTTCACCTGCTTGTAAACCATATTGTGTATATATTTTTGCATGCACACACACCACAAATTAGAGTCAGAGAAAGAAATTCTTCACAAATATGTTGCTTGTTTGAGATTTGTTAGATGGCAATGTGTTGAGACCTGTAATTTTATATTAAAACTCCTCGTAAAGTAATGTCATTTAACATAATTTATCCCAGTGGATTGAGACAGTAACGGAAGGAGGTTGTAGTTTGCAGAAGTGTCTGTGTAAAATAACATAGTAAATTCCATTAAAACATGAAGGCTCCCAATTTTTACACCACTGAGCAGTATTAGAAACACCAGTTAAATAAGTGTTCCAGCTCCCAGATCTTTCTCAAAAGTCCCTGAAATATTGTAGGAGTGGGAAGAGAATTTCATTACACTTTAAACTGTTTCCAGATTTCACCTTAGACAAACTGTGTGCATAGAGTCAAATGGGGCTCAGTCTGAAATAACTCGAGACTGCATTTATTAAGCTGAAGGGAAGGTACTGTGAGTCTGCCCAAGCTGATTTAGCATGCAATATTTATCTTTGGAGAGAGAAACACAATTCAATTCAAACTGAGTCATCCCCCCCAATTTCTGTGCACAGAATCCCACAGGAGGTCATCTGCTATCATTTAATTCCTATTTGGTATGCTTGAATGTATCAGGCAGTAATAGCATAATACCTGTGATCGTGGCCAACAGGCGAACCCACTCCTTGCCGCATAGCTAGCTTGCAGAGTTGAAGGCTTTGCTTTGCCTCACATCCACTTTGTGGCTGTGAAATTACTGTAATTGTTTTTTAAAAAGCGCTTATGTTTTCACTACCTAGGAGGCCGTTCCACACTGTGTCTGTTTCTCATTAGAATGAACATCGTTTTAGAGTTCTGGGTTTAGGTTGGCTGCATTCATCTATCCAGTCTGACGAGTTCCCATGATGGAGCCAAGTGATAAAACAGGACATTTTTTGTTTTAAAACTTGATCTTTCTTTAGACCATGTCATCACCTCTACAAACAGAAATTCTATATCTTTCTGCAGGGAGCCAATTTGCAGCCGCCATTACAAGATGGTGCTGGGTCCCTGCAGTGCAAAGAAAAACAACTCCATACAGGCAAGGCTCTGGGCGGAGCCTCTCACGCATGCAGTGATGCATGGTGTTCATAGCCAATCCCGTGGCTGGAACGTTGCAAGATAAGCAAGCAGCCAATCCAGGCATGACCCGTGTCCATATTCCCTATATAAACAGCTGGCGGTCAGTCCTCGGCCTCTTTGCTCCCTGCTCTCCCCTCAATCAAGATACTCCAATAAAGGCGTGATACGAGAAGGATCGACTGGTGGTCGTTCTTCCCTGCTGGTCAGGGGGCTCACTGCATCTTTCTTCATACAATTTACCAAATTAAAATTATATTTATTTGAGAGCCTTATACAATATGGACAGCAATTTGAGATAAAGTCTACTATAGAATATATGTAACTAAAGAATTTCTTCAGGTATTACTCCATCAGAAGATTTTAAGAGTCTACTCCTGTGATATACTGCCGTTATTTTTGTTCATATATGTTAACTATGCATAATGTTTTTATTGTGACATTTTAACATAAGTATGTAGTATAGTTTGATTGTATTCACCCCTCCCACTGACTTCTTTTCTTCTCCAGAAAAATTCTTTTATTCCTTTTTCTTTCTTCTTTCTCTCTCTTTCTTTCTTTATTCCTTCCTACTTCCCTTCCTTCCTTTCTTGCTTCTTTTATGTGTGTGTTTCATTCTCAATTAGGATTCCTTATTGTAGTGTGGGTGTGAAGTTGTTTACAGTGGCTTGAGCATCTTATCAGTGTTTACACTATTCAAGAAATTTACCATAGTCCCACACCAACCATTAACTGCTTGTAGATCTTAAGAAAAAGTTGGAACCAATCTCCGGAGCTACATGTATGCTTTCATAATTTTGAGTATTAGTAATAAGAATTTTAATCTTAGTACAAAACTAAAATTTTCAAAGATGAGATTGTTATAACTTTAGAAAATAGACCAATATACAAAAGGCAATTATTTAACATTGCAATCTTGTATAGTTTACAGCTATTCTAGCAACAAGATGTTACATAGGTGCAGGGGATTGGAACCCCTCACAGTAGCATAGCACATGTTCATCACTCACTGAGCCATCTCTCTAGCCCCAATTCTCTTCTTGATATCCAGGTTTCCCCATAGTCATAGAAATATGGGCAACATGCTTATCACTTTGTCTTTCTATTGCTCTTCAGTCAGCTTTCTGAATAGCAGAGTCAATGAAACCAAAAGAGTTTCTGGTGCTTTCATATGAACAGCTTTCAACAGCTGGGTTTAGGCTTTCATAATTACGCACTGTTCTGTAGCTGCTTTATTTTCCTAAACTCCAGTGTCAGCATCCTTCATGCTGTTAAATCTTTCATGTTATATCTTGAAAGCTGAGGAATAGTGTTTAGCACGGTTATTCTGAAAGATGTGTCAAGGTTCATGAAAACATCAGAGTCAAAAATTCCATTGCTACTGCTAAATTCTTTCTCATAACACAGTACTCTTTTCTGTTTTCAGTCAAGTATTTTCCAATTCTGCTTCTTTTTGTCAGGTCAATGAGACACTTTATCTGATGCTGTATTTTCAAGAATCTACATTGTTAAGTAGAATAGCATTTCCTTTCTTTTCGCCAGTGTCCTATACCACCTTCCAAACAATTAGAGAAAAACTCAAAGTTACAGCTATTCATGGAGTTCATGACTTGTGTTTTGTTCTCTAAGACAGAGGATTGGAGTAGCCACAGTTTCTTTTGATCAGAATTCAAGTTTGTTCTAGTTCTCTTAGCAGCTCTTCTCCTCTTGGAATCCAGGTGCAAAGTCTTCTTCACGTTTCTTGTAAATGTAAATGACTTAATGAAAGTCACTCTGTGGTGATAGCTGATTACGATTCTCCATGAATTAAAATATTTTGAACATTGTCACAGAGGTCATTCTCGATTATTTTCAATGGCATGTTGTCACCAGAAGGAAGAGTTAACAGCGTGTGATTAGGCAGGTGACAGAAAACACAGAAATGTTGCTCTCTAACTTCCTTTTTGTATGGTTATAATTCACTAATGTTTAATTTTAATCCCTTCATTTCTTTTTCAAGAAGAAAACAAATGAAAGTGATCAGGAAATTGTCCCAATCTGATTATTTTATTCATTAACTTCATCTTCTTTATTATTTTGAAAGACGTGTATCAGTACCAGGAGTTTTGTTTCTTAACAAGTAATTTTGCTTTATATGGGTGAGCACTTTGCCTGTATGCATGTTTATGTAGCAAGTGAAATCCTAGTACCAAAAAAATGGTATGGGTAGCAACCCTTGGAACTAGAGTTACAGGGCATTAAATTCCTCCTTCCTGGGGGCCGGGGGGAACCGAACCTAACCACTGAGCATCTCTATACACCTATCTATAATTTTTGAGCATTTAATATGCCAGCAACTGTACTGTATATTTTCAGTACAACAATACATTTCATTGTTTTAGTATTACTACCTTATGTCTTTTTCAAAATTTATTTCTTCAGTCATAAAAATTTTGTTAATATTTTATTATAATAGTGATAATTATTATATTATAGTTAATATTTTATTATAATAGTTATAGCTTTAGAGAATTTCTTTTGATGGAAAAATTTTACATTTTCAGAGGACATTCATGAATTGATTTTCTATGTAAATAGGGGTAACTGCTGAGCACTTCTATAGTTTCAATGTATTGGGCCATAAGTATTATTGATAGATTTGGTGCCATATATATTTTGATATTTATGTTATGTCTATGCTAATTCTTGGTCATCATATTGTAAGAGAGTAACAAGACAGCAATAAAATAAAACATAGCATATTCATGCCAAGAAAAACAGCATCAATAAAGATCAAAATAAACAAATATAACAATAGAAATTAAGAACTTGAACATGTGAAATAATCAACAAACACCAAGTCTCAAGTAAAATGAAGTGATAGATAAAAACAAACCACAAACACTTGTAGTAAATTACAGATATTTCAATTGTAAGCATTCTGATATGATTTTACAAAACCTGTTTACCTCCCCATACTGAAAATTGTGTATGAAGTGAATAATTTCCTAGAATTATGCAATATTGAAATCAATAAAAGCTGGTTGTAGTAGAACTACATGCTTTCAGGCAAACAAGAGATTATCAAGCTTGAGATTAGCTTGATAATTTATAATGGGAACCACTAAACAATGATATAAAATATTATAAAATCTGAATAAATAAACATAGAAATTGTAAACTACTCTACTATATAGTTAAAAAATAAATCTTTAAAACAGACAAATAAGCAAAAAAGAAAAAAAGGCTTTCCAGAAAATGAAAACAAAAGAACTCAAGTCCTAATATGCTTGCGTTATACATCTTCTCATATGTGAAAAGCATGTATAATAGAATGTGGCATAACACAAAGATCTCAGAGAAGATTCCTAGAGATAGCTAGAATTACTAAAATTAGTAAATTAACATAAATGTAGGTTTTAAAATCAGAATCATTACATAAAATGCAAAGCACATTGCATGATGGTTACTTTAAATACTTAATCTCAAAAATAGCTAGTGTCAAGTATACGTTTCTAGAATCAATAGTGGACTAAAGCAGCAAACAGTTGGCCATTCAGTATGAATGCCACTGTAAGTTAATTTTAATTTTGGCTCTGGACCTTAAGTTCCTTTTCAAATCCAGGTATAAAGGTCCTGGTAGACAGACAAAGGATAAAAAAAAAAAAGTGAAATACCAACTTACATTCTAGTACTGAGCATCAAAATGAAAACTAGCATTTCATTGTTAACAATAGTTACCTTTCCATTCCTCCATTTAATTACAGAATTGTTACCCTCATGTTAGGGAATGTGTCACAGCCACAGAAATATAACCTTCATGTGGAGATATAAGGTTTTAAATATCACATTGTCAAAAACACATTTAGGGCTGAAAGATAGCTCTGAGAGAGGTTACGACTGTTTACTCTGCAAGTTAATGACCTAAGTGTGAATTTTCAAAAGCCATGCAAATTTTTATCATTGACCATGTATGCTGCATGCAGTCCAGCATTGAGAGAATAAGACGGATGTATCCAATAGCTCCATAGAGAGACAACCTAGTACAAACTCATAGTTCCTATTCAGTGAGAGGTTCTGTTTTAAGTAAATAGTATTTAGAGCAATGGAGGAAGACTCCTGACATCCTGCTCGAGCCTCCTCATTCACACACAAGAATAACCATAGCAGGGTTCACATGCCTATATTATACATAACATGCACCCCCCCCACCGCTTTTAAGTGTGTTTGATATTAATTATACTGATGTGATTGCAAATAAAGCAAACTTCACACTGACTTCTGTTTAGTAGTCACAGTGGAAAAAAAACCAGAATTCACCAAAACTGTGGATTATTTAAATAACTAAGAAATATATGGTGTCGCCGCTACAGACCTTCTGCATGCTGTTACAGTTTCTGAGAGTTTGTATATGTCAGTCTTGCTACGTTAAGAAGATTTATTTTTAGTATGTCCTATCATCCACTTTTGGTCCCAGTGCTGAGAGGAGACGTGGATACAAGACCCTATACATAACCTAGAAGCTATCTTCAATGATAACCAATGGCAAATGGACAATTAGTTTAATCTACTAGAGTCTCACTGGGGTTACAAACTACACTAAAGGGCTGAAACCATATGTTCAGAATTAGATAGGCAACACAAAATGAACCCAATGATATAATAAATATTATGTGGGCATGTGTTTGTGTGTATCATACAGATCATTTTTGTATACTTTATGGCTTCCAGTTTGAATTTTATGGGATACTTTTGTGTGTGAGTATGTGTGTCTCTCTGTTTATATATTTTTTGTTTACTTTGGCATTGGCTTTGGAGCCATGTGACTTCTTAGGGGAACAATGCCTAAGAATAGCAGGAATGATTTTTTGTGGCAAGGCTTCCTACCCATTTGGGAGGAACTTGTAGATA
>JAQHUG010000438.1:16385-28184 GCA_028555095.1 Dicrostonyx torquatus | reverse complement strand
GCATAATAAAATGGGTTAGAAAAGTTGAACTCATCTTTATTTTAAGAATAAAATAATTTCTTGATTCAAGTCATCTTGTGAGAAATTAGTTGAGAAACCCTATCTTAGAGAACAGTTGAACCCTTGAACAAAAGAACTCTAGGTTTGTCTCTGATCAATTTGATTTATTTCAGAAGTTAGATAAAAGCAGGCATTTAAATATACATATGTATACATATATCCTTTCATAACTTACAATATGTTCTCAAGTTGGCTGCTGCGTAATTTGAAGAGCAACATTACTTCTTTCATAGTCTTATAGTTTTCATTTATTAAAATTTCTTTGTAAATTTTGCTAATCTCTCTTCATTCAACTGCTTAATTTTAAACTTTCTTACTGTATTTCATTGCATTAGAATATTTGGTTGGTATTCTCAGTAGGAAATCATGTATCAAATACTCTTGCTTATTCTTCTTTTCAAGATAATTAGAAAGGTCACTGTACAGTTTGCAATAGTGAATTCTTCACTGATTGACATGGACAGAGGTGCATTTTCTAGATATTTGACAAAGGTGCCAATATTGCTAGTATTTAATTTCTGCCATTCATTCAAGTTAAGTTTTCTGTAAGATACAAAAAATGAAGAGACAATGAGACAACAAGTCAAATATAAAACTCATTTATGAGATTTGTTTACCCACAAGATTTTGTACAAACGTTTTTTTAAATAAATAGATTTTGATTTCATTATATTTGACTCATTTCCCTAAATATAACTAAAGAAAAATTATGTTTAGGAACCCATATAAGGTTAAGTTATTTGCTGAAATGGTAATAAAAGATTTTTTGTGGTCAGAATATGAAACTGGATAACCTGCAATAACATTATTACAAACATGGTCATTACATAAAACTAAATTCCAGAAACATTTTGTAAGAAAAGTAGTAATCATTTTAAGAAAAGTATAGAAAAATCACAACTAAGCTAGATATGTGAGGTTAACTAACATATTGAACTAGCTTTTTTCACTTTTGGTGAAGTAAGAGCATGTAAAAGACATAATTACTTTTAAGAAATTATTGACATATTAAAGTGCAGCAAATGCATGGTTTTAGCATGCCCTAGTTTATCTACCTTTTTGGTACAGATGTAATAGTTTTCACTTTTACTTCAGGATAGTTTCTTCTGCTGAGGAACTGTAAATCTTCCCTAGCCCATAAATACGTGCACATAAACCCATGATTTATTGCAATTTAGCTTCTGTTTCTGTGGAGGTTTACTGTGCTGAGAAAACTCATTAATCTCATTCACAGCTTGTAGTAGAAACATAACCTTTAAAATATATAACAGAACAAGGTATGTGTTTGGGTGATTTACTGTTTCTCTTTTGGAAAAAGAACAAATTATGGTGTTTTTTTTCTATTCTTAACTTAAATATTCATTCATACATTTGTAGCATAAATATAAATATTTATGAAATATAACATTTTCTCTGTGACATCACTTGTATTTATATTTATTATAACAATATAGATCAAATGTGTTTTTAAATAGAAATTTCAAAGCAATACAATTTTATTTATTTGTGGTGTAAATTGGTTTCTAATACTGGGTGTAATTATTAACCCAATTTTACATGTTTTATATCCTATGCTCCATTTCATATTAATTTAACATAAAGCACTTTTAAAAGAAACAGACTTAAAATCATTATGTCTTGCAAAATATTTTTTTCATTGTCCTTTCTATATAATTTTGCTCTGCCATTCTATATTTTCTCGTGTTTACCATTTCAGGTTACAAAGCAAAATTTTAGTAATGTGAGGACAAGCCCAATTGCCTCATGGATTTTGTTTAAGTCCATTTTTCATTCAGATCCTTTCAAAAATATTGAAACTAATTTTGTGTAATGCTAAGTTGATATAAGATGCTGAATTAAAAATACAATCCTCAATTTGTTATATTATTTATGCTTCCTCAAGTACAAAAACCATTCTAACAGCATTTAGTGGATTATATAGTAAAAACAGTAAGTCATTAATTGCTTTTTTGAGTATAGAATCCACAGTAAGAAACCTTACAATTTGTTAACTTTCACTTTAACACATCACCAAAATTAAGTACTATTTAAAGTGTTGAACCTTTTGATTAATATTTTAATATGTGTCACATTAAAGTACTTTAAAGTATCTTCTTGACCTGGTGCAGACTGAATAACATTACTTAAAAGAAATGTAGAATTTATTTAAAATAAGACTTCTAAACAGGTTATGTGCAAAAAGGAAGTTTATAATATTTTTCCAGGCCTTACTTCAGAAGGAGCATATGAAGGACCTTCCTCAGGTGTCACCAACATATTGTCACCACACTTTTTAGCATGGCAGCAGAGGGCACTATGAGAATGTGCAAGCAAAATATTGGCAGTGTTGAACATGATGCTAGGACATTCAACACAGAAAAAAGGGAGTTTAGGTTTCATTCTTAAAGTGACCTTAATTTACTTTTCCTTGAATTGAGATTACTATGTCATAAGCTGATGACATTTACCAAATGATATTGGCTTTTCACTTGGCTCCAATCTCAGTCTTTTGACTAGTTGATTGAAACTTCTTCTAGAACAAAATGTGGACATTAGTTCAATGTGTATCAACATATGGCTCGATTTCTACTCTTGGAGGGTTTTACCCATATCCTGACAAACTGTGATTCCTTCCATCTGCCCTTTTATTTTTCTTGTCTGTGATCCTAGATTGGATAGAGCATATGGATATCACAATAATTAATTTACCAAAGCTCTGATTCTTTCTGCCAACAACAAATTACTTTTGCAACATAAAATCTTAAAATCCATCCTACCACTTAATTATTCTGTCTCCAAAATATCTCAAGTTATTGTTAATTTCAGTGGTAGTTTCCATGAAGGGTTTCAGCAAACAATAGTACCAAGTATGCCCCCAAATTACAGCAACAAAGTTTTAGTGCTTAATTTTATAGTCACTTTGTCCAATGTAATTCTAATCCAAGGAAGGGAGAATTTTGTTTTAATCGATTCTCTTAAAAACATTACTCAAACCATTGCTAGGTAATCAGCTTTGAACAAATTTGTTCAAGATTCAGGTAATTGTTTGGTTACTGTCCTATTCTGCACTAAGCTGGTTTCTTGAAAGATTGTTAATTTTTGGTTTGTTTATAAAAATGATGAAATATTGAATCAATATTTGATAGTATATCCTTAGAGATTTTCCTTCCCAGTCATCTCTATGCAAGAATAATACCGACACAATCATTACAACTTATACTCATCTGAAGATTTGTTTGTAATTTTAGATCTTGGGAAGTAGATGTAGAAGCCTTCTTACAAATTTAAAGTCATTCATGGTTACATGGTAAGGTCTAATACTAAAAAAAATTAAATATGCTAAAACATTTTTAAAATATTAACTTATTTTCTAAGAATTCCCATTTTCAGCATGACCAAGATGAAAATACTCCAATTTCAAGTCATTGTTTTCAAATTTAAATTTTCTATAGAATGTATTAAAGTGTTTATATTTTTAAGATAATAAATAAATAGCTGGATTCTATGGTGAAGCAACTATGGCTAAGAAGGAAGGTTTGCTATTCTTTCTGCTATTTCTAATGACCTCATTTGATTTCCAGTACAAACATGGTAAAAAGAGAGAACTGATTCCTGCAAGGTGTTCTCTAAACTCTGTATTTAAGCAAAACACGTGCACACACACATACACAAATACACACACAAACACACATACACAACAATATAATTAAAATAACTTCTTTTGTGAAAAAAGTTTCAGAATGTTATGGGCAGATGTGTTTATAAACTACTTAGTTGTAAATTGCAAGAACATTGCCATTTCAGGAAAGCAAATTCAAATGTAGAGTTCCAAATATTCATATTGAATTGAGGGCTGTTAATTTATTACTATTCATAAAGTTTTAACAACACTATGAACTTCTGCATTCTGCAGCAATTTTCTGGAGGAAATACTGATCAGATTGGTAGCAAGAACTCCTAGTCATTTAGAGCTGAAAAATGAAGCAAGTTCACAAGAAGGCTCAAAATGTCTGTTCATGCAGAATATTTTCTCCTCACATTTAAGGTTTAACTCATGATTTGATCTGAAATCACATGTTACACAAAAAAAAAAAACTGGGTAAAGCGTTATTTAACCTTAAAGTGTCATCATTATTTAAGCAGCCACTCCCTGCTAACCTATGGTACCTGCTCCACACTCCTTTGCCAGATTGTCATGCATGACAATAAGAGAGTGAGTGTTTTAGTCCTGCAACTTTCTATATAGAATCAGTAAAATGATCAGTGTATAGGCCGTATTCTATATGTCACTATCTAAAAATACATTCCTACTGCTGGGACCTCCACAGTAAAATAAATGTCTTACTTCCAACCAATTTCAACAGATCAGCAACTTTACTGGATATTTTCTGCAAGCATTACATTTTTGAAAGCAACATTAAATAAGCTTTAGTTTCTGTTCAAACAAGGAAAATGAATACACATGATGTGTTAGGCTCTTATCATGCATCAGGCACTGTAATGATGGTTTTAATGCGTCATCTCATTTAATTCCCAAAATGTGTATGTTCAGTGATTCTTAACAGCATTTTATAACCAGGTAACTGAGACTCAGTGAACTCAAAACATTGCTGAGTGTAGAGTCTGTACTGAAACCGAAGACCTTGAGAACATAATCTTTATCCAACCTCATCTGTCTGGAGCCCATGCCCCACTGCAGATTTCCTTTGTGATGGTCAGGACAGTGTGTACATGATTAAGAGACAGCTTTGCACTGAGTTATTCCACCACAGCTCCATGCTTCACCACTGTCTGGAGAAAACCATTAGGAATAATGATTCTACCCAAACTTTTTTCTTGACCTTCTCTCAATATTGGATCATTTCCTTAAATTTATTATGAACTAAGGGCATACTAAAAAATGGGAATTAATGCTGCATTAAGATTCCATGACCATTTGAAGTAACAGCTGAAAGAAGGCAAAAATTACTGCTCGAAAAGAATTTGCCTCTACCTAAGCAGAATTAGTCACAGTAACTACTAATTATTGTGGTGGTCATTTTTCCAGACACATATTTCATATGAACATTCTATCAGAAAAAAATTCCCATTAAGTAACAGTATCAGAAATTATTTTATTTCAACTGAGATATAGATTTAACCATTTAAATTTGCAAAATATTTTTATTTAATAAAAGGAAGTGTTTCCCTTTTTTACTACTTTCCATAAATTTAATAAGCAATTATTTGGATGTGCTTGATTACAATGTTTACCTTCTGACTTTCGGCTTAATGTTTGTGTTCACCTCATATTTATTTTACTTTATTTTTATTAAATCATATATACTAATATGACAGGATGTAAATTATGCAATGAATACATAAATAAAAACAATTTTGAACTACTGATTTGTTATGCCTTATAAAACTTCAGAGCCTCAGTTCATTATTATAGTTCCCAAGGACTCAATTTTGAAAGCTTAGCCTAAGCCCTCATCATCAATCACCTAGGTTTTTATGGTAGCTGCCAGTTGGATATGTTTGATTCTATCATGTCTTGTACACATTATTATATCTCCATATCACATCTAACATTATATTTATAATGATTTATAATGATTAATTTATCATCCTCCAGGTACTCAAAATATTTTCAAAGCATTGCAAGATAGTTTAAACAAATTTTCTAATTGCTTACCCACCACAGAATATTATAGATTAAGTCACCTTTCCTTATTATGCAACCTTTCTCTGAACTACTCAGTCTACCATGTTGATGCTGAAAGACCACTCAGTACTTGTCTGTGCATCTTCTTTGTCTGAAATGATCTTAAATCTTTGTCATCCAGATTAACATTCTGAGCAGTGTACTCTCATGTATAATGAGTTTTTGTGAGAAATACTAACAAATACCCTTTGTTCTCAACTCTATCACTATTTTAAAAAGGATGCTTTTAGTTATAATATTTATTACTATTGATAATCACATATATATTTCCCGTGTTTTTCAAAACTAGGAATCAGAGAGATCTGATATTTTTACCATTTTCATTCACTTCCTTTGCCTCATTAAAGGTACAACCTTGAGTAATTTCTAGCACAATTTTATAAAATACATACAACAAATATGTTTATTGTCACTTTAAAGTACAACTATATCTTTTTTGGCTAAAGACTTAAAATTAAGTGTGTGGTGGTTAGGTAGTTTATTCTGTGGACAAAAGAGATTGTTGGACCCTGACAGGTTGTTGTGTACCCATAATCCAAAGCTAGGAGTTAGAGACAGGAAGATCCTAGGGACTGTGGCAGAAATTAGAGAGCTCTAGGTTCAGGGAGAAAACCTTCCTCAAAAAATAACAAGGAGAATATGAAATGATACCCACCAGGGACCTCCTCTCCTCACATGAGCAAATTTTGGAATAAATCCCTGAAAGCAATGTGCCTATATAGGCCAACACAGCACACACACACACACAGGCAGCTCCCAGCCCAAGAGGCAATTGCATTATTTTGTGGATTATGTTTAGAACTCCAACTTGCTGTGTGAAGACCAAATCTCTGCCTTGTGAAAATTTTAGGAAGTCAATAAAACAGAAAGCGCACTTAGAGAAGGGCAATTATTTGCTTATTTGTTACCTAATGACTCATCATACTATTTGGCACAAAATTTTTATGCCACAACTGTCCTTAAAAAGGATGCAAATGTAATAATGAAAGGCAAATATATTATGATGGGATAAAGATATTTATCATTAGAATGGATGGTATTTGCTATCCAGGCCTATTCTAAGGCTTTCAGAAGTGGTTTTTGGGATAAGTTATTTACATTAATATACAAATATACACATTAATTTAATGGCAACTAAATTTAAATAATTTTCACCACCTTTTACCTCTAAGAGCTCAGACACTGTCATTAGCTGCCTGACACTTTGCAAAGCTGATTTCTTTTTAATGACATTTAAATAAGGCCCCTAAATATCTAAATTGCCATTCTCTAGGTATATACTTGTTGCTCATATCTGGTTCCCTTCTTAATATCACTTGGTGAGGCTACCATTTTCGGAGGTTGCTTGCTGAGGAGGTTTCTACTTCTGTAAAGATCCAAATGTCTTTTAAAAAATAACATATAGGCACAAAGGCTCAATTATTATTAACACTTAGGACAATTTTAAGTTAAATATTTCACTAAATCTGTTCAACATTTAGCGGAATCTCTGTACTCTCAATATTAATAAGCAGCCAGGAACTGCTGACTGGGCAGCCTTCCGCATCATGTTTATGATAACAAAGGAGGTAATGAAAATGAATTCACCACAGGAACCCTACTGGGTTAGTTACTAGGATTCACAAGTTTATTACGGTGATAAAACAACATGAGACAGGAATACCAGGCACACATATGTACAAGGGATGCTCACTATCGTGCTCAGCACATTATGAAGAAAGACTGTGCTGGGAATTGTATATTACTGAGTGTAGCAGTTGTCTAGCTGTTGCAGAAAAACCACGGTTCCTCTTTATTTAGCCTGCATGTTCCTTTTCCCCATCTGAGAATTTGCTCATTGTTTCAGTTAACAGGCAAGGTGTTCTCATTGTTGACTCAAGGTTGTGGGATTATCTCTTTCTCTTGGAGACATTAAAGAAATGGTGCAGATATGCTCTTCAGATGCAATGGGGCTTGGCATGGAAGTGTTCAAGGAAACTAACAGAAGCCAAGGAAAGAATGCCAGGGAAACTGAAGAAAAAAGAAACTTCTGAAGTGCACAAAACTGGATCGTGTCCCTGCTGTATTCAAATCTGTCAGCATGGACTTGGTGCTAAAACATGAATATATAAAATCCTGCCAAATGCCCAATGTCTGGGTTAAAACTGGTTTAGCACTCTAGACTCCAAGTAACCAGGCAGGTGAGCACTGTGCTGGAGAAGTAATTTCTCTTTCTGTTCATTGTTTTCATTTCTTTGTGCACTCATCTTCTTTTACGCCTGATGATATGTTTTTATCTTGAAAAATAAATCATCCCTGAAAAGACTGTTTTCTACATAATCAACTTTTATCTCACTGTATGTTATTTCCAGAAAGTTCTCTGAAGTTGAAAAGGTACATATTCTTTTTGAATGTTTCTCTATGGTAAATATTTTGGTAAGTATTTGATTTCCAATATTGATGAAATGCACATTTAAAAGATCTGCAAAATATAAGTCAAGTTGCTTGAAATTATTGAAAAAGTATTATAGTTACTCTATCTACTTATTATTTTGAATGCAGAGTATATGAAAAAGCCATAGTTATTTAGAAAATGAAATCTGAGCAAACTTTTTCTTTAATATTGTTCTCTTTTGTTATTAACACTCCTGTCATTTTCACAGATTATTTTCCCCAGCTATACCAAGAACTAGCATTTCTTGTTGGCAACTTTTACTTTCCTACATAGATTAATGAAACTAAGTAAGAAAAATAATTGTTATGGCAGTGGAACATTTATAAATATTGAATCACCTTTGAAAGAAACAATATTCACTAAAATATGTAGATCTAGCTTGTATAATAAAGTGTTAAAAACTAAAAATTAAGTTGAATAATCTATGTTGAAGAAAAGCAAAAATTAATAAAATACACATTAACCATGAATAAATGAAATTTTCAATAGCATCAGCACATAGCACATTTTGCACTAAATTTAAAATAGTGTGATGATAATTTTACAGTGTTTAAAAAAGTCTCATAAAAATGTTAGTGAGAGGTATAGAGAGAGAGAAAGAGAATTAATCTGATTCAACAGAAAAACAGAGCAAGTAGGATTTTTTTTCAAATAGAATGCCATGGGTTGAATCTGAATAGTCCCAATATGTTTATATATTTGAATACTCAGTCCCCAGTTGATTAAGCTGTTTCAGAGGAGTTAGTAGGTATTGCTATGTTAGAAGTCATTTGGAGTGACCTATGAGTCTCTAGGAGTCATCTCTAAGATTTTTTTTTAAAAAAAGAACCTTATCCAAACCACTGTTCTCTCTCTGCCTGCCGCCTTTTGACCTAAACATGAGTTCTCAGTTGATGCTCAAGTCACTATTTCCACAGTTTCATCAACACTGCTTAACATCCCTACTGTATTTACCTTTCGTCTTTCATAATACAAGTTTCTATTTTACCTTTCTTCTTTCATAATACAAGTTTCTATTTTCCCCTTCCATGGAAGATACTTTTTTCATCTCTGGTCTCTTATGGCCTACCTATGTGGTTTACAAGTATATAGATATTTGAAATTAAACATACATCTCTAATGCTTAAAAGCTATTAACCACATATAAGAGAAAAATTAAATTTTTGTTCTTCTGGCTTTGAGTTAATTTATTTGGATAATCATATCTGCCTCCCCTCATTTATCTGTAGATATGAAAATACCTTTTCCTTGACACCTAAAAATATTTCATTGTATAAATGCAACACATTATCACTCTGTCCATTTATTGGCTGATGGACATCTGCCTTTTTCCAATTTGTAACTATTAGGAATAGAGAATGCAAGTATGTCTGTGGCAAGAAGTAGAGTTATTTGAGTATATGCCTAAGAGTGGTATAGATAGATCACGTGTTAAACCTACTTCTGATTTTTTGAGAAACAGCTACACTGTTATCCAAATCAGTTTACTAATTGGGCTAAAATGAAATTTAAAGTAGTTTTAAAATGTATTTCTCTGACAGCTAAGGCTGTTGAACATTGGACTGGGGGTGGCTTGGCCCAAGTACAGGAGGGATAGGAGATAAGGGATGGAGAGATGGAATATGGGGAAAGATAGCTAGAATTAACGAGTATCTGGATGTGTGTGTGTGGAAGTCTAGTGAACGGGAAACTTCCTGGAATCTATGAGGATGACTCTAATTAGGACTCCTAATAATGGAGGATATGGACTGTAAACTGGTCACCTTTGCTCTCCACGCAAGACTTTTAGTGATGGAACTATGTTGGATGAAGTTGAGTTTTTGGCCAACAGGGTCCCATGGAGATTCCAAAACAACCTAGGCTGCTGCTAGGAAGGCTACTCTCTGAAAAAAATGGTTCCTCATTTCCAAGGACAACATCCACACATGTCATTGGACATAGAGTGTTTGAGCTAATGACTACCGGGAACCTTTACCCTTACCTTCTAATCTTTTGGCACAAGAAGGTAAGGAAAGAAACCCTGAGCACCAACTCATCTACATTCTGTCTTTTCTGCAAGATACTTCTGGGGAAGGGTGGCACAGAACTTATGGAAGTGGCCAACCAATATTTGGTTTAACTTGAGGCTCACTCCACAAGATGGAGGCTGTTCTTCCTTGCCACTTGACTGTATCTGGAATGATCTACAATTCAGAAATGGAGGGCAAACTTGTGATCTGGATGATGGAATAGGAAAACATAGGACTTTTTCCCCCCAGATCTTGAAGCAGAATGGCTCACCTTTAATCTTGACCATATCTCCTATTTCAAGTCTACATAAAGACATTGGAAGAAGTAAGGGAGTGTATTAATTCTTGCTCTCTTGCCTTCACTGTGTCAGCATATCCATTCATTCTTGACACTGAGGCCTACTTCTTAGTGACTCCAGCATATACAGAAGACCAGCTGAGACTCCCAGACTTGGGGCCGAGCCATTCCTAGATTCATATACTTTCTATTCAGTTAACCATGGTTAGACACAACCTTTATGTCATTCCAATAAATCCTCTCACACACATATGAATATACATACACATGTCTGTATGTGTGTGTGTGTATGTGTGTGTGTGTGTGTATGTGTTTATTCTATATGCTCTGAGATACTACAAAACCTTGACCAATACAGAGGTCATGCATTAAACTGCCTGGATGGCCAGGAACTGGAGACTGTATAACTCACACACTTGAGTAGAACCAAACACAATTTGCCAAAAATTAAAAAAAAATTAATGAAATAATTCCAAATGATGTGCTGATGTACTCCTAAGTAGTGCCCTATCCAGCCATGACCTGATGGGCTTTCTGCAACCGAAGATGAGGATCTGGTGCAGAAGTCTACAGCCAAACATTATGTAGAGAGATAGTCAAAATTGGAGGTCTCCATCAGTTCCCTCCCTTTAGACACCAGGGAACCCAATAGAAATGGGGGAAGGAAAGATTGTAGGAGTCAGATGGAATGGAACATACTAATAAAACTTGTTTCATTGATCCAACTAAGCAGGGCTCATTATATTGTCTCACAGAGTTTGAAGCAGCAGCAAGGAGCTTTCATGGGTATGGAAAAGGTACTCTGCTTTATATGTTGTGGCTGTTAGTTTGGTGTTTTATATTGGGATCCTAACATTGGTTGCTAGTGTGTTTCTGACTCTTTGCCTGTTCTTGAGATTCTATTTTTCCTATTGGGTGTTCTCCATATGAGGGCTATTGTCTTGCCTTTGTGTGTGTGTGTGTGTGTGTGTGTGTGTGTTTGATTGTTGGCCGTTGTCTCTTGGAGAAGTGGGGGGATGGGAAGCTGAGGTCAGAATGGAAAACCTTTCAGGATGAGTTGGATGTGAGTAAACCATATTGTTTAAAAAATAAAAAAGTCTCTCAGCTATATAAATAGCTCTATATGAGAAATCTCTGCTTTATTCCATGCCCCAATTTTCATTTCAGCTGAGTATTTGATTAGTTAATATTAGTTTTCTTTAATATATTGTAGATTCCAATCTTCTCTGAGATCTATAATTAATAAATATTTCTCTTTGTGTTGGGATCTGCTGCTTAAAAAATTGTTTTC
>JAQHUG010000437.1:1269227-1280805 GCA_028555095.1 Dicrostonyx torquatus | reverse complement strand
GTTTTTTTAACATTTAGATTTTTAATATGCAATACATAAAACAGGACAAATCATAATTATAACTGTAAATAATATTTCTCATTGGTGACAGCAATGGGTATGAAGAGTAAATAATGGAAAATTTTAAATTGTTATTGTTTGTATGTAGATATTGAATTACTTGTGTTGATATTTTTCAGCCCGAATCATGTTTAATTTTAAAAAAATGAAAATACATACTTTTGAACTATAAAACAATATTTATTTCACATGCCTCAGATGGTTGATATTAGCCCTTCACAGATAATTTAAATTATATTGTGAAAGATCATTTTAAACTAGCATAAAAAAATTAAATATTTTTTGACTTTTATAAAATTCATTTTTATTTTATTGACAAATACCTTTAAAATATACATTCATACCATTATTCCATAAAGAACATAAAAAGAATTGTGATAAGTTATGTTGATAATACCAAAGAAGAACTACATTATAAAACATGATTGTATAATTCCCTCACTTTTTAATCCAATATTTTCTGGAAGTGTTTATGCGCTAGTTAATTGAGTTGAACTGTTTTACTGGGAGCTATGTCTGAGACCATCCATTATATTTCTTACTAAGACTGAAGGAACAAAGAAGAAAAACAGCAGTGTACTTTGTAGCAATGAACTTGTGTCTCCTACTCTCATCAAAGAAATGGTGGTTCAATTAAGATGAATGCTCTACAGTTGGGTGTGAAAACAGAGGAAAGGTAGAGAGCTTCCCAAGATTAAAATCCATTGTTGCCAATCCCATTTTACCCTAGAGCAAAAGCATGTCTTTGCTTGTGTTTGGCAGATAATCAACCTCATTCACAACCTTGTGCTGTTGTCCATGCTGCAGGTGGTCAGATGGATAGCGGAGTTGATTTGATAGACAAGGAGTTTAGAAAGCATAGGCAGCTGCTCTGAGCAGTATTCACACCAGGTTAGAAATTACAGTGCTGCAGGGCTTTTTTTTTTTTGCAAAAATTATTATTGACAGGAAGAAAGCTATTTCATTATGTTGGCTAAGGAGTCTACAGTCAGGATGTATATGTGGGCTTTATCCAGGTGATTCCAAAATTCATTGATAGATACTTCTCAGTGGACAATACCTTTTCAGGTGGGATTTAACAGTACTACACAGAAGGCTCCAGTTACATTCCATGAGCTAGCTGTTATAATTCAAGAGTACAAATGATTAATTAAAGGTTAATTTAAGAAAATTCTACTGTAGTCACAGTTAACACTCTGTTTATGATATTGAGTTTATTGATTTTCACTACTTGAGGATCGAGTAAGTTTATCAAATTTTCTTTGTTTTGTTTGATGAATCACTTCTACGATATACAACCTACAGGTCTAGTCTTGGTATAATGTTTAAAAGAAATACAACACATAGTTTGCTGAATATGTAAAATGACAAGACAATAAAAAATTTGTATACTAGAATATTTTTTCCATGTTGAAGGCTTTCAACATCAGTGCTTTAGGTTACAAGCTCAGAATTTTAAATAGATATCCAACAACAAAAAAGAAGTTGTAATGTTTGTAGAATCCATAAATTTTATGAAAAATTAAAATAGAAAAATGAAACAATGAAAATGTGACAAAATTAAAGCTAAAAATTTCCGTTCACATCTACCGATCCTTCAAGTAATAAAAACCTACCCAACATTGGAAGACCTGCACATGCAAGCTTCATGAACTGCAGTGGAAGGCAGCAGTCTTCATTCTTCGCATTCTTCACCACTCTTCCACCATAGCTGATACCAGTTAAAGGAGAAAGAAAGATTTCAGAAGTCATAGCCCATGCTTGGTTTTCTTATAGCTTTAGGTCTGTGATGAGGGAAAAAAAGTTTCATCAATAAGAGGGCATGATGGGTCAAAGGTGTTGACCTTGTGGCAGCAAGATAACCCACAAAAAGGGTTCAGGAAAACACATACTTTTCATAGAAGTGCATCTAGGAACAAATTTATTTTTCTTAGTTTATTTATTCATGAACTCTTGAGTGACTGCACTCATGATCTTGTTATGTCTCGAAACCAACATCACTGAAGAGTAAGGCATTCACAAACAACCCTCTGTGAGCCCTCAGTAGTCAAGCATAATGGAAACAAGAAGACTATGTGCCTTTGCCATCCCTTCAAATATTGTTTTATTTTGTACTCTGTTTTTATTATTGATATTTTTTGAGAGAAAGTGAAAAAATAGACTTAGGAGGGCTGGGAATTATGGAGGGTTTTCAAGCAGTTATGAAGTCTGGGAAAAGATTATGATTAAAATATAATATATGAAAAATTTAAATAATTAGAACAAAATTTATCTACAGCATAAAAATATAAATAATAAATATTTTGACATCATTAGAACAAAAAATCTCATGATAAAAATAAAAGTTAATTTTAAGCATTTTCTGTAAAAGAAATAACTAAAGGAAAGTCTTTTTTATTTTTTTTATTGTTAAAAGAAAAATTTACATTTACTCCCCTTGTTCCAGGCCCTCCTGATCACCCATTACCCCACCACCCTCCCCCTGCTTTCTTAAGATGGGGAAGGATCCCTGCCCTGTGGGAAGCTCAAGGCCCTCCCCCCTTCATCCTATATGCTTAAGAGGGTATGCATCCATAAAAAATAGGTTCCCAAAAAGCCAATACATGCAGAAGAGATAGATCCCAGTGCCATTATCATTGGCTTCTCATCCTGTCCCCATTGGCAGTCACATTCATTGGGTCCAGTTAGGTCATATGCTCATTCAGTCCTGGTCCAGCTGGATTTGATGAGCTCCCAATAGATCAAGCACACTGTCTCTGTTGGTGGGCCAGTCCCCCATGGTCATAACTTCCTTGCGCATCTCCCTCCTTCTGCTCTTCCACTGGACCCTTGTAGCTCAGTCCCTTGTTCTGATATGAATGTGGGTCTCTGGCTCTATCTCAATCCATCATGTGAAATTTCTATGGTGACGATCAAGATATTCATCAGTGTAACTATGGGACAAGGTCATAATACTGGAGAAAATCAGTAGCAGAGAAAACTTTTACTTTTCAAGATGAAAAACAAGCAACACTACAAATGAATTGCTGTCTATATGTTAATAAATGGTTTGTGGTTTGAGAAATGTCTCAGTGCTAAGAGCACGTGGAAACCCTAGACCCTGAATTCAAATTCCAGCACCCACATAAAAAGTTGGGATAGTATTGGGGAGCACAAACAGGTAGGTCCTTGGAACATGCTGTTCAATGTTCAGTGAGAAATTCTCTCTGAAGTGCATTTGGTAGAAAGTGAGGGAGGAAGAGAAACAGTGAATGTTTGGCTCTGGGTTCAATATTTGCAACATTGGTGTATGCATTTGCACAGTCTCCTGCAAACACACACACACACACACACACACACACACACAATCACACTCTCCGTGTACACAACACACAGAAAACACACAAGCTCACACCAAACACACACCATAAGGTCAAGCGCTCATATACCACATGCACATACACATTCAAATTAAACTTTCTTTTAAATAATTTAATATAAAAGAGATTGTTTTTTAACTGAGGAATGTAATGTTACGTAAAGGAAAATATTTAGGGGCTTACACAAAAAGTCCACTCAAACTCATAAGTGATTTTAATTACACTATAATCATTGATGAAATAAAATTATATTTTAGCTACTTGTTCATTAGTACATAATTTATTTGGATTTAGCTCTATCCCATTTATAGTAACAATGAAATATATCAAATATTTAGACATAAATCTTAAAAATACAAGAACTTTATGGTGTGAATTGCTGATTATTGATGACAGAACTTTTTAAGATATAAGCAATAATTGTAACTCTGAGCCATGTTTCTGCTGCAAAAGGTTAGATATTTTAAACATATCAATTTTGCCACATGGGACTTTCATTCTAAGTGACAAAAAATCTGACTCTTAGGACATTTTATTAAAACTGACAACTTGGCAAGTTAATTTTGAAATTCATATTTCTATTCCTTTGGCTAGAACAGGCGAAAAATGCTGGAGAATGCATCCTTCCAAACCTGAAGACTTGTAAGGCAAGAATAATTAAGTTACTATACACTGCCAAATTTTCTAGAGCTTAAGTCTAGCACAGGGGACTGCAAGATGCCATTAAATTTGTATTCACTTGTCATCACCAAATGCCTCCGAGTAAATTTAAGGAGTATTACCTCTTGTTGGAGAGGAAGATATCTAACTTATGTATGTATTTTCTGGACTAAAACAGCTTCTCCTGGTGTATCAGTGTAAATAGAAAGCAACATCCTTATCATTACAGAACATGTATGAGTCATTTTCTCACCAGGAAATTCGCTCAAATTGAACGAAGTGTGTCAGTGCAGTTATGCTCATCAGCTTCATTTGTGACGTCACACATTCCATCACTACCCACTGGCCAATGTCCCCTTCAGGGATCTGATAAAGCCCATCCTGGTAACGGTTGGGTGACAAGCACTGCACGCTGTTGCTCAAAGTAGTCACATACTGTCTATCAGTAATAAGAGACAGCATTATTTCACCCACAGCCAAAGTAAATATGTTTAGTGGCAAAGCTATGCATATGGAGATTCCCTTTATTATTTTATGGATTCACTACAAAATGTTTCCTTCTCCACTATCCCCAACTTCCCTGGCAGTGCAAACATTAAGATATAAGTTGTAAAAAGGTGGGGATTAACATGACACACTTCCCTATGAACAGATGACTTGGAGTGCTACTCCCACACAAAAAGATGAGTGTCATGATCACCATGGTGATGATTGATGTATAGTGTCTATGGAAAAATGAGAAGAAGGGAAATTATCATTATCAGTTCTGGCTACATGGTTGTCTTTCACAGAGAGAACTGTGGTAGTTATGTGCCTTCCTTTGCCTGTTTTGACACAGAATTTTTCCACTTATAAAAATTCAGTGGTTTTCCTTCTTTTATTCTCTCTGACAACATAAAACATATTAATAATTGATAACCAAGCATTACAATATGTAAATTGGAAAACATCAGAAAAAAAGGATTGTAATAGAAACACAACAAATGTAGAAGAATCTTAAGGGACAAATATCATGTTCCAAAGGATTGTGTTTGTTTGTTAGTTTATTTATCCATTCATTTATTTTTTTTTAAGTTTTTTTTTGGATAGTTTCATCTTTGCAAGAGGAAACACTGCCATCATAGTATAATTTAATTTAATCAGGACTTTAATAATCCAAAAGACTGTATGCATACTTATCTGGCAAGGATTTGCACTGCTGAGCTTGATTTTCTTCTGGGAATTTTTATCATCACAGCCTTCTGAAGTCAGCGTCATTAGAGAAGACTCTTTCACGGTTGCTTCCCGGAATCCTTTTCTAGGACATGCTTCGCTGTAAAGAGGTACTTGAGTAAAGTAGTGAAGATGAGAGACAAGTAATTTCCTTCTGGATTCAGTTTCAGAAAAGTCCATGGGCAGATGTGCTATTCATTATGGCTTCATTGCAAGTACCCCAGAATCATTTATTTCCCTTATTAAAATAAAAGAGATGATGGGAATTTCTAAGGCCTACTTTCCCCACAGAGCTGTGTAAAACATACAGGTTTTTGTGTGTGTACATATTCATGATCTCTTAATATTTTTCTCCTTAGATTGTTTCATTGACTTTCTTGGTATATTCCCTGATACTTTAAACATTTTCTCTTATATATCACCAAGCTAGATTATTTGGTTTGGGGTTTATTATTTCTTGACTTGCGTGTTTTTCCTTCCATTTTTCTCACCTGTAAATTCTGTGACAGAGGATACCACTCAGGCCCATTAGAACAGAATCAATTATTCTCAGGGTGATGGATGTATATAGATCCCCATTAGTTTAGTCTATAAGTTTGAAAGCATTCAAGGTGACTGTTGAAGATATTTTTTTTAAAACAACCACGACAAAAAAAAACGTCAGACTTTCTACTCCAGCTGGCACAGCACCTTAGAGAGCTTCCTGCCAGAAATGATATTTGAAAATTAATAGTGTTTAGGTTTGCCCCCAAATGTTTCATCTGTTCAGATAGGCTAGAGGAAGATTATTTGATTGTTGGTGATACGTTGCAAGACTTTTAGGTTCAAGACCCATTCTCATTGTTTAAAGAATAATAATATTGGAGGAAAAGAAAAAAATAAATGAGAACACAGGAAAAAGAATCCTAAAGCTCTGCCTCATATTACATTTGTGAGACCAATGTTAAAATATTTATACTTTGTGAAAATTAAATGATAAAATATTTTGCAGGAAGACGATAAATGTTTCTTTAAAATGCAATATATGCAACTTACAACAAGCAGTGGCCTGGAGGAGCTGAAATTTTTGAGTCCTGGCGTTTGTGGATAATACAGCACTGAGATCTTTGTTGGAGTTTTTTCTTGTATTTGTATTGACATTACTTATTTAAAAGGGATGTGCATTTCTCCAAATTGAGTTATTTTCATTGAATTATTGAAATACAGATTCCTTTCAGCCCTCTGATCTTTTACATTACTGCTGGCTGCTGCTCCCAAAGAAATGAAAATTTCCTGGAATACTTAAATGTTGATTGTTTCCTTCAACAATTGGGTTTCATCTCACTTTGACAATAGATTTTATTTGTTGGTAGAAATTCAAGGAAGCAAATTATTCATTTCTAGGAAAGATCAGAAAATAGCTAAGTAAGACTCAAGATAACTGCTAGGACATTATTTGGTTAATATAATTCTACTTGTTTATGGTATGGCAATAATTAAGGAAAGCATTTATACACACCTATTTGTTTATTAAAATCTTGTGGGGACAAGTGGAATCTACTTCATTTAAAGATATAAATTTCCATTACATTAATAAAAAATTTAATCAGGCATATACTAGTACCAACGCTTATTACATTAAAATAGACTCACAAATTCTATCTAAAAATTACACAGACTACATTTGGAATCCTGATTGCTGACACGTGTTTTTCTTAAATTAAAAGTCCTTGATACCTCGTCTGTTATTTAAATAAAATTTATGACATGTCTTTTTTCCTCACTAATTTTTCAGTCATTATAATGAGGTCACATAAGCTCATATGAACAAACATAATGAAATATGACTGGACATAAGCAATAACGGTAGCAATTTAAACCTGATCAAACAGTATTTCTAACCTTGAAAATATATCATACATGTCCCAACAGTACTTTTCAAAAATCAATTATCATTATCACTTTCATATAATTCTTCCACATCCAATCATGTTTTGGTTTTTAAAATTATTCTGTTGATTCTTTCTTTGCTTCTGACCTTCAACTCAAATGTATATTTTCAGTATGTCACATCTAATTCCTTTAGCTATATACTAGTTTGGGTTCTTGTTACACCTTGTTTCTTTATTTAATCCATTTCGCGCTAATAAAATTAATTTTCCTAAAATTATTTCATTTTCATAATAGCCCTAGAGCTGTATAAGTAACATTTAACTGTTTCACAGTTTTTTTTTTTTTTTTTTGGAAGAGCCTGCGTTAGTGGGCTTAGGTATCAATTAGACCTAAATGAAGATCTGGCATTGTTTCTATTTTTATAATTTTTTCTATGGTTCTTTATGCTTTAGATCCAATTTTATTCTGTGTTTTAAAGCGGTTTTGTTATACTTTTATTTTTGAGATAATAATATAATTATATTATTTATCCCTTTTTTTTGTTATACCCAAACATTCCTGTACAACCTTCTTTGCTCTATTTCAAATGCAAAACCTCTTCCGTCATTAAATTCTGTTACAAACATATATGTCTCCAGTTATCCATATATAATCCTAAGTATGTAAATACAACTTTATCCGTACGTATAAATATTACATATATGTGTGTCTTTAGGTTGACTATCGGTACTGGGTAATCCATTGGTATGTTCTTCCCTTGGGGAGACTTTTTTTCTTTTTTACTCTTATATTCATAAGCTGTGTGAAGTTCTTTGTATATGGTTGAAATCTCTTGGGGTTTACAGTACACTTAAGTAAGATTTTTTTTTTTGTTCTTACTAAGCTCCCAAATATAAACACAATCACCCCTCTTACCCAGCTATGTTTTTCTATATATTGCAACAATTTCCAGGAGAGCACAGTAGTGGCACCTATAACTTTGTGGTAGTCAGCAGCTCTTTAATTGGACTGAAGACACACTCAATAAGATAAAAAAATATTCCTGGTACTGAAAATCTAGCCAAATACCAAGGGTTAGAGCAGTCGTGGATCTGAGAGCAGTATCTACGACCAACACTTTACTAAAAGGCCACAGTACCTAAATACATTCTAATTTCTTTCTCTGGTAAATAGAGAAAATTTCACAGTCTTACATGGTTATCTTGAAAGTTAAAATAAAGTCATACACAGGGTTCTAGCTCAGAATCAGGCAAATAGACATGAACTATTTAAAGTTCCCTAAAGTGGAACACAAGTTTAAAGATGCAGAATAATGTGAAATATGGACCTATGGTTACCCATGCTTGGTGTGTTTGAATTGCTTTCCCCGATTCTCCAGCTTTGCTGTTCTACTCAACGATTCCCCTCCATGTGTCTCATGCCAGGGAAACCCACTGATCCTATTAGCAAAGTCCAACGCTGCATGTACTGCAAAGTAAGTAGTAAGTCCATCTTTGAGATCTGCACAAGAATTTTATGTTTTACTTTTACATTGCAGAATAATTTTAATTGCTGGATGCTGATATATAGAAAATATGATTTATAAGCTGGTGAATATTAAACCTGATTCTTCTTCATTAAATAATATATTTTCACAGTATCTATTTCCACCTTCACTATAATACTTTTGCCATTACATAATATCAGCATTACTCACAAAATTAGTAATTTTTATAGATTTTACTTATATGTTACGGATCAGTCATTTAAAGCTGGTGCAATATTTGTTGTGAAAACTTTCCATCTTTTTTTCCTGTAGATAAATGCTGATGTTTGGATAAATATCCCTCAATGCTTTTACATTAATACATAAGTCCAGGTATGTGTTCCTGGGGTGATAGTAGAACCTTTGAGAGGTGAGAGAGATTGTGAGTTCTTTGGACAATAAAGGTATGATTGTGCTAAGGATTTCGAGATCTCAGCCAATCAACTACTCTCTCTTATTTCCTGTCATGCAACTAAGTAGTTTTGTTATGATACATTCTAGTCCCATTACAGTCCATCTCCCCCATTGATTACAATGCTACACAGTCATTAACAGAACTTTCAACAATGTGAGGTAAACAATCACTGACTTTTGTGGCTGAAGAGAGGGCTCAATCGGTAAAGATGTTATTGCAAAAGTATGATCATCTGAGTTACAAAATCAGCACTCTTTTAAAAACTGGGCAGCAATGTGCATGTCTGTAATGCCAGTGCTGGGAGAAGGGAACAGAGACAGGTGGGTCTTCACACTTGTTGGCTGGCCAATTTATCCTAACAGATGGGCTTTATTCTCAGTGAGAGATCTTGTCTTAAAAATAAAGTAGAAAGTGATTGACAAGGATGCCTGGCCCTAAACTCTGGTCTTCACACATGTGCACACACTTACCAACACGGGCACAAGATCACACTCTTATTCTCTCTCAACCTCTCTCTCTCTTTCTCTCCCTCTCTTCCTTTATCTCTCTGCTACACACACACACACACACACACACACACACACACACTTTTATTTATAAACAAATAATCAATTGTAATTTTGATGTTATCAGGAAGCTAAAATTAAATTTGTGCAAATGCTAGGTAGTTGTGTCGGTCCACTTATCATTTTATTCTTCAAAGACAGAGGAGAGACACTAGGGGTAGCCTGTCTAACAATAAACAATTTGGAGATCACAACTCAAGGCCTGATAGTGGTAAAAAATGAATGATGTACTACATCTATCTCTGACATTCACATATACATACGAGCATGTACATGCACATACATGCAAACACTCAAATGTAAAAAATTACTGAAATTTTATGGAATATATCATTCTACAATCCATCTCAGTAATTGAGAGAAATGAACAGCTACTCATAATTAAAAATATTTGCCAAATATTATTTAAGTACTTTTGGAAATACCATGGTTTATAATACCATAAACATTACCTTTAAGTCCAATATTAAAATGTACACTAAGCCTTTTTTTAAAAAAAAAAACTAGGTATAGTAAGTAAAAATTGACAGTTTTTTCACGAGCTTTAATCTTAATTGAGGATTTATAGACTTTTTGATGTAAAGTTTCTGTATATTTGCATATTGCTTTTATAAATATATTTAGATAGCTCACCCAGTGCTTCGCTGTAGATCTCTGAATCTGCTTCCTTCAGGTGCTGGTTAAAAGTTCTATGATAATTAAGGTTGTCATCAGACTGATTACAGGGGAAGGCCAATTTAAGCATCCACTCCACTGTTGCCTAGGGTCTTAGCTGGGGTCATTCTTGAGGATTCCTGGGAATATCCCTAGTGCTATGTTTCTCGATAGCCTTTTAATGACTCCCTTGATCAAAATCTTTACCCTTTCTCTCCCTTACTGTCCTTACCCCTTCTTGAGCATCCCATTCTTTCATGTTCTTTTCCTCTCTCCAATTTTTCCCTCCCCTTCCCTTTCCACCATCCCTTCTCCTTACCTCCTAATTTTTTTCTGAAGGTCTTTTATGTTTTCCCTTTCCAGGGAAATGAATGTATGTCTCCCTTAGGGTTCCTGTTACCTAGCTTCTCTGGAATTGCGAACTATAAGCCAGTTATCCTTTGCTTTATATCTAATATCTGTGAGTGTGTGAGTACATACCATGTTTGTCTATCTGGAGCTGAGTTACCTCACTCAGGATGGTTACCATTTCCATTCACGTGCATGCAAATTTTGAGATGTTGTTGTTTTTTTAAATTGTGAGTAGTACTTCATTGTGTAAATCCATTCTTCATTTGAGGGGCATCTAGATTCTTTCCAGGCTCTGACTATTATGAATAATGATGCTATGAACAGAGTTGAGCAAATGTCCATGTGGTATGACTGTGTTTCTTTTGGGTATATGCGCAAGAGTGGTACTGTTGGGGTCTGAGGTATGTTGATCCCAATTTTCTTAAAAACCACATATTGATTTCCAAAATTTCTGTACAAGTTTGTGCTTCCACCGGTAATGGAGGAGTGTTTCCCTTACTCCAAAGCCTCTCCAGCATAAGCTATCACTGGTTTTTTTTTTTTTTAATCTTAGCCATTCTGACTGGTGTAAGATGGTATCCAGAGTCATTTTGATTTGCACTTCTCTGGTTGCTAAGAATGTTGAACAACTCCTTAAGTGTCTTTTAATCATTTACAATTCTTTTTTCCATATTCTTTCATTTATTTTCATTCAAAAATTGAAACTTCATCCCTTTCTCCCAGCTCCCTCCCTCTCCCCTACTACCCCTCATTTTCTCCACCTGCTTTCTTAAGGGAGGGCAGGGTACCCTGCCCTGTGGAAAGACCAAGGCCTTCCCCCCTCCAACCCGGGCCAAGAAGGTGTGCATCCAAATAGACTGGGTTCCCAAAAAGCCTATTCATGCAGAGGAGATAGGTCCCAGTG
>JAQHUG010000437.1:1234235-1254178 GCA_028555095.1 Dicrostonyx torquatus | reverse complement strand
CTGCTTCATCAAAGAAACTGCCAGACACTCTGCAGGATACCAAAAAAAAGTGACTGGCAAACTTTCAATATAGGCAGAATTGTCTTTAAAATTTTCCTCATCATGGAAAAGTCTGATGCACACTGTAGGCTGAAGATGAATGTCCCAATGGTACAGAAGAACTTTGAGTGACTGTCCAGACAATGAGGTGTCTCTGTAAATTCTAGAGGTTTGGGAGCTGCTTACAATGCACTTCCTATTTACTTAGGTAATATTTGATCCTTCTGCAGTCTATAATGGAGTTGAAGAGTAGATAGTAATAATATGGCTTTCCTCAGTTATGATAAAATGTAGATATAATTTTTTTAACTGTAATGCTTGTTTCATACTTCTTTTGTTGTATGTAATTTTACTAAGTTAAATTTAAAACCTTCCTTTTTTTAAGCAGAAAAGGGGAGGTGATGTGGGATTCTCCTCAGTATTCTGTGATTACCATTGATGAATAAAGATACTGCTTTTGGAACTATAGCAGGGTAGAACTTAGGTAGGTGGGTTAAATTAACAATACTGTGAAGAAAAAGTCAGAGTTAGAAAGAAGTCATGGAGCCACTGCCATAGACAGACATGCTGAAACTTTGCTGGTAGGCACTACCTCATGGTGATTCACAGATTAATGGAAATGGGTTAAATTAAGATGTAAGAGTTAGCCAATAAGAAGATAGAGCTAATGGGCCAACAGTGATTTAAATAATATAGTTTCTGTGTGATTATTTCAGGGCTGAGCACCCAGGAACCAACAAGCTTCCTCTATACTACAACTGCTGACCTTGCAAGTGGAGGAAATTGGGGCATTCTTTTATTTTACTCCCTGTCTTTCAAAACAGACATGCTAACATAATCATGAAATTAAAAAATCCACAATAATATATGCATTATATATATATCATTTAAAACATTAGAAACATTGAAAATCTTTCATATTAAAAAGAAAATATAACAGTACTTAAATTAGTTTTTGATATTTCACAAAATTGCTTCTGATATTGACTGAATATATTTTATACACCAGTTAAATTATCATCCTTCCCTCTAAATTTGAATGATGAATATTTTATTCCACATCCTTTCCTATTTATCAAGCATCTCTAAGAGTTCCTCTCATGTGACATTTTCTTCTCTTTTTTCACAACTTCTGTGGTATCCTTGTTATGTCTGTGACTGACCACATTTAGTATTGATAGTTTTAATTGTACTGAGTACCTCTGGCTGCTGTTCCATAACCTCAGAAAATAAAAACTTAGCTTTTCCATCTGAGCTACCTCTTCATAATTTATTAGAGTATATTTGTGTTTTACTATTAGTTCAACTAAATTTCTTTCTTTTTTTTGTTAGTTTTGTCTTTCCATTATCTAATGCCACATAGGACTTAACCTAGAAAACTATGTTTTGAAGCTATGGATGAGTTAAGAAAACAAAAAGCAGTAAGTAATTGCTGAGAGGCCTGAAAAGAGGGATACTTGATAAGTCACTAGATGTCATAAATACCTGCTATTTATGTAGCATTTAGTGAACTAAAGAGCTAAGTGTAAGAATTGAACTTTATGTAATTACTCAAAGTTAATATAACATGGTAATTATACTTATACCTATAAAAGCAATGTAGTTCAGATAATCTGACTTCATGGCTATACCTTTGTCATGTGTATCTTATTGCTGCTTCTATTATTATATCCAGTGGTATAACAAACAGAGAAAACAAGACTTTAAAAGCAGAGCTGAAGTTTGAATTTAAAGCATCAGAAATTGTCTTGGGAATGTGAAAATCACTGTGCACCTGAAATTTCAGATAATGAGATCATAATAAATGTATGGATATAGGGAAAGGTGTTGAGTCTGAATAACTTTAAATTATATCAGACATAATTTGAATAGAGTTTCCTGAGAAGAAATTAGAAATTTAGATAATCAGAGATAAGTTCAAGAAAGAGAAAATGCTAAGATTTCATTTAAAGAACAATGCTAGCAAAGAAGGCAAAAGGTATTAGTCAAGAAGGCAAAGTAAGAAACCTGTAAAGGTATATTTTAAGAAGCCAGAGTAATGAATGCAGCATAGGTATTCTATTCTTGGGGTATTCTGGTGATGGAAATGCCTACAGCTATACACAGTTGCTAACAGTTTGGTAATAGACATATGTCCAGTTTTCATTCTATAATAACATATGTAACTGAAATTCTGTATTTTTCAGTCAAGAATCACCAGGGTTAATACTTAGGTTTCCACCAAGTCTATTTTTCTAAGTTGATGCAAAGAGAAATCAATCCTAACTATACAAATTAGCGAATAATAGAAACATTATTGAAAAGGATAGGATGTGGATATTTAGGACAAGTCTGTATTATTTTACATAGTAGAATCATTTTAAACAAAGGTGGGTGTATGCATGTATGGATTACTTTTGCATACTATATTTAAGTAGGTTAAGATTCCTAAATCAGTATTTTATTTTTATTACTTACAAACCATGTCATTTCTCTCTGGGCCCTGCATGTCCATTCATTCAACATACCATCAAGTAGTCAAGGCAAGAGCAGTTTCTTCCCAAATGGCTAACAAACTCCATAAGGAGCCTCTTCGATGTCCATCTTCCTCTTGAATTAGATTGTTGCTACCAGGAGCTGCTGTATCTCACTGTCATGAAAACTTCTAAGTTCTTAAACATTTTAAATGTCATATTCTGTAGTCTTTGAAAGATTTGGAGAATACCTATCTAACTGAAATATATCTTAATATATCTAGAAAACCTAACATGACTACATTCTTGACTATTATAGATGACTATCTATTAACATACATTTTTCAATTATACCTTACATTTTTAAATGAACTGGACAAATACAATATCTTAATCAAGAGCAGAAATATGCATATAATAAAATTTTTTCTAAAAATTTATCAATAAACCAAGATCCATGAACATGCAAATCTCTATAGCCTATCCCCTTTTAAATGTAAAGAATCATTTATAAACAATATTTGGGAATTTGGGCATAGTTCTCTAGACTACTTCCTGCTGAGTACAGGTATTGTTAATTAGGTCTTTCATGGTGTGTCCTGTGTTCTAGGTTCATCCCAGTCAGCAATTGGGCGAAGTAATTTTTTGAGGGGTGTTCAAGGTGACCCTTCAGGGGATATTGATCCATCAAACCATATTAGTCTGGAAGCAATCAACAGGTTTTCATTCTCTGTGGAAACAAAAGAAGAACTTCCTTTCCAAAGCAACATATCCTTAGACACAAATGCTGAGGTCAACATACCTTTATAATATACATGCTGGTTTAGCTGAGCAGGCTGTACAATGAAATGTCTCTATGTACTTTGCTCCTTCGCAGTCAAAAAATTTAAAGAAAACACAATAATATGCATAATCCAGACTTTTTGAATATTCCATCTTTACATGGCTTATGTTTATTTACTCCTTTTTACTTATGACTGTCTGTATTCTGTCTCTTTAAAGACCTTGCTTTATTTTTTTAAAAACGATTTATTTCTTTTTCTAACTTTTTATACTTTTTTCTTTTGTCTCTCAAGCATATGTACATTTATCAAATACTGTGACCCATTTAGAGGTCATTTTTAAATCTGGATTTGTCTTTATTGCAATTCTGTAATTATTTTCTGACCACAAACTTTTTTTAAAATGCTAAGCCCTTCTCATGAACTTAAGTTGTGTCATTGCTAGGGGAAATACAGAAGTGCCTCCTTGCCTTGCCCAGCCCAGCATGGCAGAGCTGCTTACATGCACAATGCCCCATCTCTAGGCACACACCTGGTCCATGTTGCCAGCAAGCAATCTGTAGCACATAGCTTACAAGCCTCACTCAAATGCTTCGTTTACTGAAAAAGTCAGAGGTCATTCTGGGAGTATGGCCTAAAAAGCTGCATTTCAAAACAACATGGCTTTATTTATGCCGCCTCTGAATCAAGAAAATCTCTCTTAAAGGAGCTGCATCATGCCACCAGCAAACAGCAAGACACTGTGTTAAACTCTGTATTTAAGTTCTCTGTCTAGAATTCTTTTCCAAACTCTTCCAGGTCTTAAGTGGATTGTATTTAACCACTTTGGTGCCAATTTGTTGGGGGAGGGCTAGTTGTTCCATTCAGGGCTGCTCAGCAGCTCAGACCACACAGCAACTATATTATTTAAATAATTGCTTGGCCCATTAGCTCTAGCTTCTTATTGGCTAACTCTTACATCTTAATTTAACCCATTTCCATTAATCTGTGAATCACCACAATGTCATGGCCTACCAGCATGTCTGTCTCTGACAGCAGCTCCATGACTTTTTTCTGACTCTGCCTTCTTCCTCCCATTATTCAGTTTAGTTTTCCCTGCCTACTTAAGTTCTTCCCTGCTGTAGGTTCAAAGCAGTTTCTTTATTCATCAACGATAATCACAACATACAGAGGAGAATCCCACTCAAACAATATGTTGACTTAGTCTGCTGCAACAAGCAAACTTTAAGAAGAATAAAATGCTTAAATATTGGGGCAAGACCATTTTTCTTCATATTCTGACAGAGCAGAAGCAGCAGCACCTTAAATTAATACCATGGAGCATCTGGATGCCAATGAATAAATGAAGAGTTAGTGTTCTATGGGATGATGCACATGAACTTGCTCTTCAAACATTTGTCTTGACTACATCAGGACTTTCTGTTAAATAAACCCAGGAGTGCAGTACTGAAACCACTGACTTGGTCAGTAACAACTTATGCTTTAGTTTTCTTTTTTAAAAAAAGTCTTTGTCACATCTCTTCTTTTGTTTCTTGTAAAAATAAACCTTTATACATGTCTCACTCATACCCTCTTCAACCTTATCTGATGAGTTTTCTCAAATATTTCATAGTGGTTTCACTTAGTTTCATGTGGCCAATAATTTTCTTGATATCTCTCTTCTAATTGCTTTATTATTTAGTTCTTCCCAGTCTCTCTAAGGACCAAATTCTTAAGTTTATGATCACATCTAATACAGGTACCTCATTATCATATCGATGAATTCTATTTTTTGAATGCTGCATACTATTCTTCCTGCTTAGTTCATTCAAATATTTCTAAACTTTTTCTAATTTGGGAAACATTATGTTTCCATCAGTCTCTTTATTGATATCTTAGAACAAGCCCTCAATCAGTCACTAAAATCATTTTCCATTTATATTTTATTGCCTCATGATTGTCTTATAGTTTTTTTCAAGAGTATTAATTAAAACCAGAGTTCCACTTTCATTATGTGTTCATACCAATGTAACTGAAAATTGATGGAGTAAATAGTCATTCATAATTGACAGGTCTCATTTTCCACTCAGAACTGCAGGAACCAAGCAAAGTTTTGAGGCTATTAGCAGAGATGCTGTGACTCATGCCATTTATGTTCCTATTCACCTACATATTAAAGTAACATTTTCATTTTCCTTATGTCTCTGACAGAATCAGTTGAACTTAGTATCACCATAGGCTCTTCCATCTTTACAAGTTAAAGTAATTTTATATTAAGAATTTCTGACCAATAATGGACATTGTTTCTATTAAAATTGAAATTTTAGATAGAATTCTCTTCTGACCTCACTATCACATCCACTGTCCCTTTCCCTCATGTATTCTGCTTGTGATGATCCCTAAAACCAACTGACATTTTCCTGTCTACATTAGATCTTATTGTCTGTCTGAACATTAAATATTACCCCAGAAACTACCCTTAGTCCTAGCTGTAAAATGATTCCTGGCCACTAAGTTTGATTAATTATTTTACAGAATAATTCATCTGTATTTTTCAAAATAAATGAAAAGGCATGAATCTTTTTGTTCTAACTATTGCTATGCACCATCTCCTCATTTATAGTTGGTTCTACATACAGCAAAGTAAACTCTAATCACTTCCTCAAATTTTCTGCCTGTGCTACTAATGGCCTTCATGGTACCATGTCAAAGTCCGGTTCTCAACACTCAGTTTGTTTGAGCTTTCATTTGCTTTTGACTGCTCAGTATTGCATTTAATTCAGCAATTCCATTCACATTGTCTTTTTCCCTGCTGTCAAAGTATTAAATTATGCAATCGTATATCTATATGATATGTGTGCATATGCATATCATGAAAAAAATTTAAACCTGTTTTTGTGTGCGATATTATGAGAAAAATAACATGTATGTGTGTATGTGTGGGTAAGACAAAAGTCAGTTGAATATTTGTCATCTCTTGTGAACATAGTTTACCTTTAAATAAGCATATCTACCTATTAGTATATTGTTCACAAGATACAGACACATTTATATTAAGTATCAAAGATTCATCTGAATAGCTGGATAAATCTGAAGATAACCATCTTTCTTTCTGAAACAAGACATATAGTGATCACTTATAGTGGACAGCTCATTGGAAAGTTATAGTTAACTACATACATTTTGTGGGTAAATGTAGAGGGCATGAGATCCCTGTGCTCACAGATAAGGACTAGTGAAACCAGGAAAGTTAAACATACATAGTTGTATTCAAAAGAAAAAATGTATAACCTGTTTTTTGACCAGAATGCTGGAGAAGATCTGTTTTATAATATGTTGATTGCTGAGATATTTATAAGGGTAAGCCACTCCTGACTCCCTGAGTGTCTTACATTTACCTCAGACATCTACAGATTTCAGACCTTTACTTTGAACATTGATTTTCAGTCAACCTAGAAACCATCCTTATGGAAGATTTTATTTGTATTTTACAAATGGTGATGGAAGTGCTTAATAGTCTTGTTATCTTTGCATAATCTGAGTGACCAAGACCATGACATAAGATGTTATATGAAGTCAACCTATAGAATCCAACTTTATGGAAGAGGTCAAGTGTGCTTTGCAAAAAGTTACAATGTAGTCATGCCTTCATCTTTATTGTGTACATGGGATTGTGTTAATTGCCATCAGAAAACTATTTTTGAAACTGCCCAGTGTCAAACTAATGTTTGAAACGACAAACACCATTTACTGAGTCCTGTTGTACTGGACTTCTTTCTTGCCTCATACTGAGCGACACTCTGCTGGATGTGGTGGTCACAAAGAACTGCATAGGCAAAGCAACTTGAAATTAACTAATAAAACATTTTCTGTAGTATAAATAGTTATATAAACAATAAATTTGTTCTAGATATATCACATGTAAAAATGGAAAAAAGTAACTTTAGATGTGTAAAAATTTCAATACCTAAAATTAACAAATACATTTGCTTCACAAGTCTGGCAAATATTATTTTATATTATTACTTTTAATTTATTTCCTTATTGATACTTATAACATTTTGTCTTTCACAATATTAATTTGAAGTGTGTAATAAAGTTATAACATCTTTTATTTATTATGATCAATTCCATTGTAATTTGAATTGTCACATATCAGCAGTGGCAGAAGGAAAGAGTAAAAATTAAAAACTACAAACTCTTAGCACTTAAAATAGAACACAATTAATTTTAATAAGTTCTGACACAACAATAGGCTGAAATATCAGGCACAGGGTTAGCGCTTTGGGATGGAAAGGTCATCACTAAACATGATTCTCGTTTACCCTTTTAATCCCAGTGTCACACTCTTGCTCTGGCAACACCAGCTCCTCAGATAGCTTCAACATTTTGTGCTGAGCTACCTTGCTAATTTAAAAGCCGTAGTGATTATGCTCTGTTATGATATTAACGGAAAGGTCAATGAATTCATAAAAATACTTTTTCCCATTTATCTGACACACCGAACCTTTTCTCCTTTTACAATTTTCAACACAAAACTGATCATCTGGGTCATTTTGCATAATAGATGAATATAAGTTGTCACCTTTTGTGATAATATCACTTTTCCCTGTCATGCCCTAAAAGCAGAGTGAGGATGTCTGGGCTGTTTGGTATGGTACACCTTCTCGGTTTAAATAACAACAAGAGCTGTAATAGGGAAGGAAAAAAGGAAGTCATTCTAATAAGACAAGCTACAACACAGCGGAAGAAAAGGTTAAAAATTACCTTCAAAATCTCGCATTAAGTGCTGTTAATGTTCTTCCATATTGCTCTTGAAACTTGTTTTACATTGAAATGGTTTCCATGTGATGTCTGAAGGATGACTGGCAGTGAAACCTTAGGAAGTTTGAGATAAATGAGTAAGGGATAAAAGTCGTATGAGTTAAAATGAGTCATAATAATGTGTGATTCCATTTCTGGCACACAGCTTATTCTCCAAGACACAATAATGCTTTTATTTTTCCAGACAACACATCCAGATTATAAGACAGTTTCAAGATTTTTTTTTAATTATGTGACAGAAGGAGTATGTGTCACCTTAAGTCAGGTCAAACTTTCAGAGAGAGTACATAAAACAAGTAGAACTCCTCCCCTGTTTTCCTAATATGACAATAAAATGGAAGAAAGATATTGGTATAAACATCTTATGATTTGAGAATCAATATTAATTACTACTCAGAGTACATTGGTAAAAGCAATTAGGAGACTTTGATTACAGGCTTCAGATTTCACTTTGCAAAGACCCAAGAGTTAATTAGCTTTTATTCTGGCAAAGTTCAAAAACATCTGAGAATGAGTCGTGGCATATCACTCTGATAGGGTCCAAGACCCATAAATACATTTTCATCCTATAATCAGAAAATAAGGGTATACTATAACTTAGCAAATTCAAATTATGGAATTTCACATCTCTGGCTATATACAGTCATCACGTTTTATTGACTGAATTCATACTACTATTTCAATGCTCTGAAACAACTCAAGCAGGGCAGTCGTGCCCTTAAATACCCAAAAGTATCAAATGAAAATCTCCCTTTC
The DNA here is from genome assembly GCA_028555095.1 of Dicrostonyx torquatus. NCBI lineage: Eukaryota > Metazoa > Chordata > Mammalia > Rodentia > Cricetidae > Dicrostonyx > Dicrostonyx torquatus. The sequence continues at coordinate 1,245,345 of JAQHUG010000437.1, read as the reverse complement.
CTGTACAAGTAAGAGTAATAATTCCACAGTAAATAGCACATGCATGTTCACAAACACATTAAATACATCACATATTATACACACACATAAATCCAACATCACATGTACCCCTCACACATAGACTTACTGCAAACTATGTTTTATGCTTTATATTAAACACATATTTACTATACACACAGTACATACAACATATCATAAATAAATAGACTCCACGTCACACTCCAGATAACACACACAAACCCCATTACTGACATGTATACACAAACCTGGAAACCTAGAGAGAGCTTACTGTAACAAGGAGTTTGAAAATTTCTAAGAGGGGGGTTGAAAAAGCTAAATATAAAAGCATATGAACAAAATTCATATGATGCTGTAGAAAATCAGAAAAATCACTAGAAAAAATTATATTCATTTTGTAACATATCTTATTATCTTGTTAGAAATTTCCTAGAAATAACCATTATCATCAAAATTAACTTTGATAAATATATTTTCCCTTAAAGCTTTTGACATAAATTATAAAGATAAGGTACAAATCACTTAGCAGTATTTATAATACTTTAAACAAGCATAAAAATAAATAAATATGTAAAGGAACCAAAGGAGTTGACAGAATTATATCTATAGTTCAGAGTGAGATATGACATACTATAAACCTGGAAAAAGACAGAAGTGTGTATGAGAGAAGAAATTACATAAGCACACACAGAGGTATGTTCACTGCATAAGTTATTTTAATCATTTTTTAAATAACTTAGTTGAATTGATTTGCATATTCTATGTATTATATGACCATTTAATCCTTTCCGAAGTAAGATTAGAGAAGATTTGGGCATACTCTACAGGAAAAGGTTATAAAATTAAAACTCAATTTTCAAGAATAGCATCTTCATTAACAAATATTAGTTAGAATGCCAGTATTAGTCAATATGATTGGAAATAGAATTTGATGTGGTTCAAGTTTGCAATACTTTGGAGAACTGCTGTGAAAATATGGGACTTTATTATATTCATGTAAATTATTAAGTGGAACAAAATGAGAGAATATGCTTTTAAGAAATGTAAACATACATTGAGATACTGATGGACCTCAGAGCATGATGTCTTATAAAGATTAGCAAAGTGAGGCTTTCTGTGAGAAGCGAGGCAAGGGAATAGAAAGATAACATGATCTAATATCAAAAGAAAATTTGGTTTGCCTTTATTTCAGTACATTTGTTGATTTTGTTATTTAATAGGGTGAAATAATAATATTAAGATGTTTTTGTATTTCCTTAAAATGATATAGAAACATGTTTACTATCATGATCTTAACCAAATCTTGTAAGACAGCACATGAATACACACACACAGAGAGAGAGAGAGAGAAAGAGAGAGAGAGAGAGAGAGAGAGAGACAGAGACAAAGACAGAGACGGAGAGAGAAAGAGAGTAATTAAGCTTGTTTCTCAATGTACATCAAGGTAGCAAAACAGCTTTTCTTTCTCACTACCAAAGCTCCAGAGCAGAAGAAACATTATCAACTCATATACCACTTGTACCATACCTGAAATGCTATATAAACAATTTTTCCTGAGTTTATATCATCAGATCACATGATGCTACATAAAAGCATTGGATACACCTTGTCACCAGAATGTACTGGAATGCATATTTACGAACTCAAACATCTGGTTGGCCTACCATACATTCTACAATTATTACTGGGAATTCCAAAGGGAAGAAACTAACTTGATCCAAGGTTATAAAAGACATTGACAATATATCGAAGTGTGTGCTTATTAATGGAATGTAAAATTCAAAATAGCTTAACTAGTTATGATCATATGTAAAATTTTTATACCAGAACACACAGGTATATTTAGTCTACTCATTTAAAAATAACCACTAAAATCACTTTAGGGAGTGCTGAAAATTAAGTACAAATTTCAGCACAAACCACACATTGATAAAGTCTTATCTGTAAGCTGAAAAGTATCTTCTTTGTAAATTCTAAAATACAGATTCAACACAAGTCCTTTAGGTATAGAGTTATAAAGGAACTAAACAAATGTAATAGGAACTCATAAGACATTATGTTCATCACTGACCATTTTCACTTCATTTCTAAGCAAATGCCTTAATTAGAATCACATGGAATTATTCTAATAAAAAATACTCTGATCAAGAAATGTTAATCATAGCTGGAAATATGTGTGATTTTTTTAGCATAACTTCTGACACACAGTGAATCATAAACTAATCAAATACTAAAGCAGAGAGGACTTTTCAGAATATACTTGATACCTTTCAGATTGAAGGCTATTCCATTAGAAAAAGTGAAGAACAAAATCATAATTGATCTATAGAGAGTAAAACTTTCAAGTCACCCAGATAATATGATCTTCCAGAATTTATGAAAATATTAAATTTTATAACATATATGCCACCTACTCTTTTTTATTACTTCTTCCTCATCTTTAAACACAAAAATCAGCTTGAGTTACAATCTACTACTTAGGCAAAAATTTATAGCAAATAAACATAGAATATTAGTACTGGCAGTTTGTCTAATGAGATACTGCTTCAAATATGCAAGCTTGGCAAATGACAAGCAGAGTGTCACTGGAAATTAAAAGTAGCAGCATTTCATGAAGAGCTGCAGTGACCAGAGACTAAAAATGCCTTGCTCAAATCAAATTCCTAATGCTTTTTCCAATTGACAAGATGATATAAGAATATAAACCCATCAAAGGCATAGATTATGTTGCAACATCTTACATGATTTTCAGAAGTAAAATTTAGGGGAAGTGCAAAGTGGAATACTGTTGATGTGATTTTGTAGCTCCTATGGAAACTGACTTGATTTCTTTAAATGAAAGGCCAACTCATCCTCTGGCTTTTGCTTTCCTGAGTCTACATGAGCAAATGAAAAAAAAAAAGTGATAGATGACTTGACTTGAAATCTATGGTAAAGGTGTCTATGTCTTACCAGTATTGTAGATTAGCAAACATTACTGCAGATCAAGCTTCATATCCTTTGGGTGTGAACTTATATTCATCAGGTTACTTTCTGCAATTTATTTTGTGAAGTTTGAAAAGTCTGTGTTAACGATAACATTCTGAAATCATCTGAGGCATTTTGGTGGAAAAAAATTGTGTTTGTATGATTGTGAAAAAGGAGCAACTATCAATATCTGAATAGTTTAAAAGGATGAATTACTGCTGTCCCAGCAACCCTCTGCCTTTGGTTTAACTTGTCACCGCATTCCATTTCAATAGCTGTCTGGTGACAGCAAATTAAGGAGTTAGTTGCTAAGTAGGTAGCAGTGACAAAAGATGACAACTGAAATGATCTTATAATAAGAAATTTTGAGACATTCTCTGGCTAAATGATTTGAAACTCTTTTCTTCATACAAGGCAGTAATTCAATTATAAATAGTTTCTTAAACTGAGTGATAGGAAAGTGTGAATCTACAGATTTAGATAATGGATAGGATTCAAATAAAAGTTTAATTTAAAAAACTGCACAAAAGTAGAGTTTAAAAATCTTAAACCACAGATATTATTCAATCATAAAGGCGTTCTATGAGAATAGATGTTAATGTCAAAATTGAATATCATATTATTTCACTTAGCTAAGTGCTCATTTCACTACATGCAAATATCTTTCTTCTTGTGTCAGGACTGTAGAATTTTTTTTTCCATGTGAAAGCTTTCAGTAACGCTTGACTTGCCTTATAATATTTTGTATTTTTGGCAGAATTTAATTTCTTCAGGAAATGTGTCTTCCTTCCAACATAACAAGATTTCTGCTGAGTCAGCCATTGAGCAATTGTTCCAGTAGACTTGGGGACTTTGCAGACCTTAAAATGATAACTGCAACTGACGGCACATAAATTCTGCTTGTTCAAGATTTTACAACATCTCCCTGCCTATTGTAGTTTAAATATTTTAAATCAGACTACTTTCTCTTTTCAATTTCTTATATATCTATTCATTTGAATATTTGCCTGCAAATTTTCAATATTTTTAATGTAATAAAACTTAATATTGATAGAATCTTAAGTAATATTGAATAATATTGCATTGAAAATAATTATGTTTCTAACTGTACGTTGGTCTTCCATTATCATGAATTTTTTTGAAGAATTCAGATATTTGAGCTTGATATTTTTCTATTTTACAAATGTTAACCAGTATTTTCTACCTTTCTCTTCTTATTAATTGCAAACTAAATAATATAAAATATTAAGATGAATTTAACTATTGTTTTAATTTTTATTTCTCATAAAACATTAGAAAATTTTTATTCATAATCACTTATCTTTAATATATATGACAGTAAAAAATACAGAAACTGAAGAAATTACTTAGTGGTTATGAGCATTTATGACTCGTTTGAGAGCGTCAACCCAATCATATTCATGTAACTCCAGCTCAAAGGATCAGTATCCTCATCGGCCATGTGATGATCTGTACACATATGCATGTTGACAGATATATGTATACACACACATATACACACATGCATGCAAACACACTGAGACATACTCACATGAATAAGTATAACAAAACTTGCTCGTGCCATTAACATAAGAAATTTGTACATTTTTACTTTTACAATATATAAGGTTATAGAAAGTATTCAATACTTTTAAATTTAGTATTTCTGATTTTAAAAGAAACTTGGAAGTTAGCAATGATGCTTAGTTGATTATCATGTGTCCTTTAGTCCTGGATTTGATCCCAGCACTTCATAAATCACGTTTGGTGGTGCATGTGTGCAATTTCAAAACTAGAAAGTTGGAGGCAGTTAAGACAAAAGTTTAAGGTCATTCATAGCTTTTTAGAGCAGTGAAGGTCTTCCATGGATAAGTAAATGTAAATTTTTCTTGTAGTAATAATAAAAAATGAAAAAAAGAGCAAACAGTGTAAAAAACTTTGGGTAAGTATCTCATTTATTTAAACCTCACTCTTACAGGTTATTTCATAGTGCCTTATATTGGGTTCTGAAGATTTTTCTACAGTATCTAGATGATAGATACATAGATAGATAGAGAGATAGATAGATAGATAGATAGATAAAATACATATAAAATGTAGTTAATTACAACTAACTAAATCCTCAAAATTTTTCTGTTGTCATCCGTCAATATAAAAGTATTAAATTATTTTATCTGTATTTGACAATATTAGAACTTTTGATTTAAAATTACTATTTGAGTTACTGATAGTTTCATGAATTGTTAAATAAGTTTGGTTGCAATTGAACTAAAATCCCAACAGTCTATGAAATTGCTCTAAGTATACTTCTGATTTTTTGCACTACTGTTTTTGAGGTAGCATTCTCAGCAGTGATGATTGTAAATTAAAGCATTCTGGGCAACTGTGAAAAATGTTGAGATACAGTATCTCTTAGAATGAAATGCTCAGCAAAGAATTAACCTTTTATATAATAGCAGGCATATTGCCTCATTTACAAGAATATTTGCCTCTACTGGTTCAATCTATATTGTAATTCTGTGAATAGTAAATTGTTTTAAAATACATTACTTCATTGTATTAGTAAATTTTGATTTGGACGTGCATTTTATATTCTTATATACCTAATATAGCATAAGAATTTACTACAAGCAACGTAGTTATGAATAGAAGAAAATTAAAACCTTGACCTACAAACTGCAAAATATAACACTGTTGGTTTTAGATTTGGGTCCACTTGTTCCTCTTCAAGTATTGCTATTGTTTTCAATTTTGCTTTCCTAAAATTTAATAACTGCTCTCAGATTTTGACTTTGTAGTGTATTTTTAACCTTTTTATTTATTCTTTGTGCCTTTCACATAATGTACTTTGATCCTATTTATTTCCATGTCCCTTTGTATCCACCATTTGCCCTTGCAACCTCCCCTCAAAATAAAGTAAAATAAAATTCAAAAGAAAAATCAGTGTCATTGTGGAAGCTGTAGTGTGACAGAGAGAGTCATATTTAAACTTTTTTTTATCCATATATCTTTACTTGTAAGTGTTCATTCATTGTAAAGGGTCACTGGTCATGTTCAAGGCCTTAGGTTTCTGCTGTGCTATTGATGATGAGTCCTCATTGAGACTCTGCTCCTGTTTCTGCCTCTGTGTCATGGAGATCCTGTAGCTTTTGGTCTGCAGGTCCAGCCTCTTCAAATGATGCACAGCTAACAGATAGAGTGATTGTTGGGAAGGACCAATTTATAACCCTGATTTTAGGGCTGGGTTGTTAGAGGGGTGGTCAGCCCACCAGTTTTCCCTTGTCCTCAACACCAGAGTAAGCTCCTCAGTATTGTCCTGGCTCGTTCACCATAACAGATATGCACAAGGAGCGGGGCCATGTCTCCTGCAAACCCTATGGGTCAGTTCTCCCACACTTACACCTTCAGGGCCAGCTCTATTGTGTTACCTAGGTGAGGTTCGGGGCCGCTCTCCTGAGTGATGTAGCTAGTGAGAAACAAGACAGCTCTCTACCTACCACAGGCATCAAGGGGCAGAAAAGATGAGGGGACCTTCCTCCACCTCCACCACCATATGGAGGATGAGGGAGAGAGCCAGATCTCTCACTCTCACGTTTTTGGGGCAGTTCACCCACACTCCACCCAGTCAGTAGAGTCAGTTCTACTGTACTGCTCAGGTGAGGTGTAGAACCCAATTTCCTAAATGCTGCAACTGGAAAGGAGTAGGGTCAACTCCCTCATCCACCTTCCCTAGGTGGTAGGGGAAAGGAGGAAGGGCTTCCTTCCTTTGCCCTTGGTGGCTTTTTCGAAATGCTTAGCCTTGACGGCCTAGGCACTAACATGTATAAGAACACCATAATTCTTAAAGTGAACCTGTGCTCTTAAAGTGCACACTAAGATTTGAACCTTTTGATTTGCAAAATTTTGTAGGACTTTCTGGATGTAAAGATTAGCAAGCCATCTTCAAAGGTCCCCTCAGGATGCTCTTGTGCAAAATGTTCTTGGTGAAGTTCTGTAATAGAAGGATGAGCTCAATTTCAGTCATTTATTGCTGATAGATTTAAACTATTCTTCTACTCCTTTGCCTTTTTGTCCTGATGAAAGATGATGAACAGAGCTACAAACAAAGCCAGGACTACATGCTCAAAGACAAAACAACACTTGGTCCAGGAAGCACCATCCAGACCCCAAAACACACTTTCCCAGATCCTCTTTTGCGCCTGACCTAAACTGATTGAATTCTTCATGTGTGTGTTCATTTCCTTGCTCAATCTAGGATGAAAACTTCAGTACTTGCCTTTGGCATATGTACCATTTATCAACATATCTTTACAATTGTGTTGGGAAAGAGCAGCTTCTAGAACCTTCAGGGAGTGCTTGAAGCCAAAAAGAAACAATATTCACCTAATGGTTTTTCTTAATGTTCCCATAACAAGGTTTTACTTTTGAGAGAACTCTGTGGATAGTCAAGATTATTATTTCAATGTAAAACTTTAGGTTCAACTATATTACAAATTTTAGTGAATATACCTAAAAATTAATCAACCGTCTACTGAATTATTTTCATCTTATAAAAGTTTATATATTTACTGAAATGCAATTTAATTATTTTTTGTTATTACAAGAATAATATGGCATAATTTTTCAGATATATTGTCTATATATATATATTTAAAATCATTTAAACCTCACCACAACTGTATTCAGTTTGATTGAAATCATTTTGAAGTAATAGAAATTAAATTCATAGATATAATCAGCCCTTTAAGTACATAAAGTTTAGTCAGCAGTTTAAAATTCATGTCTAATATTAGTTTATATATATATATATATATATATGTGTGTGTGTGTGTGTGTGTATAAATACATTTATTCAATGTTTGATTTGATGTGTGTGTGTTATGTGAAATATTTATGCACAGTGCGTGTCTATGTGCAGTGACACATTAGTTTGGCTCTATGTATGTTTCCCTAACAATTTCCAACCACCATTTGCATTAGACAAGTCAACCAGCAAGTCCACAAGGTCTTCCTGCCTTTAACCGTTGCATGGATGTTACAAGCATATTTCATAACAGCCACATTGGTTATGCATGCTGGCTCTCTGAGCTCTGGTCCTTTTGCTTGCATCTGGCATGTCACTCACTGAGCAATCATTCTAGTCCATGACACACTTTTAAAGGGCTTCAAATATTATCAGAGGAAAAACATAGAGCAACAAATATAGGCATTACAAAGTAAAAATATTAATAGTCATAATGTCCCTTGAAACCAGATCAATGAGAGACCAAAAGCAAAAATTAAAAGCATAACAAAACCTAGTAGTAATTAGTGAAAAAGAACTGTGCTTTATAAAATTACAATTGTGTCTATGAATGAAGATTTTACTACGTGAAGAAAATGTAGTCTCTCTATGCATCATATATTTTGTGATATCAACTACATTACTAAATAAAAATAAAATTATCATAATCTTATACAATGTTACTAAAGTCAGTGAAGGCACAATTTATTTTCCCAAGTAACTATGATTAAATTGTTTGTATTTGTAGCAAGTACATTGTTAATTGTCAAATATCTACCTAAATTTTATAAGGCATTTATTTTTTTGGAGTTAAAGATTAAAGTATTTCTAGATTCTTTGATTCTTAGTAACTTCTACAATGCTTCAAATGTAGCTAATGACTTTCCATCATTATAAATAATGTCAACATTCAGTAGTTACATTAATCAAAAACTAAATCTTGAGCACAAATTTTAGAAATGTCAAATGGCAAGTGTCATGCAGTTTTGATGATGAATGGAATAATTTCTCCATGACTACAAATTGAAATGAAAGCTGACAGAATAGTAAAGTATTAGGCTTTAATGTGTTTGCAAGATCCATTTAGAGATAATAAAGTTGAAATTAAAATAATTTAAGTGGTGTCTGTTAAATCACACAGATGTGAATATCAAAGTATTACAATATTGGCCTTAATATTAGGTGGAAAGACAGCCACTCATGTTAACAGAACACAGGTTAAGGATCAGGTGTTTTGCTCAGTAAATGCAATATAAAATAATGAAACAATGTCTCTCTCTTTAGATGATGCTCTGTAGAAAAAAATATCACTTGATTTGACAGTCTTAGAAGGACACAGTAGCCGAATGAGTATTTGGAAAGCTAAAATAATGAATACTTCAGTAGTCCACAAGCCCTCGACCAACTCCCACTTCTCTCGTATTAAGGCAGTTTGTTCCTTTGCTAATTTGTTCTGCTGGTTCAGTGGTACCTATTGAAAGCTAACACAAGAAGGAGTCACATCACTGGTAACAATTAAAATAAATCATGTGAAACTATGTTCTATGTCTCTCATTCCAAATTATTTTTCCATTCTACCAGTTTATGCAAGTCTCCGTAATTTTTATCATGTATTAGAATATGTAGGTACCCAATGCTTAATTTTTAAATCCCAATAACCTGAAATTTCCATGAATTTTAATTTACTACATATAATGTAACATATATAGTTTCCATCATGATTATACATTATTAGGAATCTATGTAGCATAAATAAAAGTGATAAAAAAATCAAGCAGAGTTGATTATTTTTAGTTAATTATCCAAAAGATCCTGCAAAAACTTTACTTTTAGTATGTCTCCATTCACAATTGGAATGTTTCAATATAAATCTTAAGCATTTGACATTTCTGATTTATTCAGATTGTAAGATTGTATCAGCAACAAATATATTGATGTTAGGCAAAAATTATACAAAATGAGAAAAATATAAAAGAATCAAGCATGTGTTGTGTATGACATTTTGCCTATCTGTAACGAAATGAACTTGGGACCAAGATTATTTCTCTGTATTCCAATGTTCTCACTACTAGAAAAATGAAGGGGCTTAAATACATACATACATATATACACACACACATACATACATACATACATACATACATTACATTCATACATACATACATAAATACATACAAAATCTTGTTTTTATTTAATCAACTTATTTCATTATTTTGTTGCAATATAGTAACCACTCTTCTTTTCCACACTGTCACTTAATTTTCTAACTGTGTACCTGCAATTTCTTTAAAATTAACATGAATGACTACCAAAGGGAGGGGCAGAAGTTGTACACTTCTTATTAGTTGCAACAGAACTATAAATAAGCATCCCTTTGGTGTGTAACTGCAAGTTGGATTTAACTTTCTTCCCATGACTATGTTGCCAAAAAGTCAGCACTAGGATGTACTGGGTTCCACAGCTCAAAATGTTCCCATAGGTTGTCCATCTGTTGCTTAATTTTAATGATGCTTATATATTAAAATAGATAATAATAAATACCTATCCTAAAAGTGATAGCTAGTGTTAACCTTCCACTTTTTCTAAAGTTTCAAAGCATAATATGGACTATAAGCAAAACAATTCATATTGATTTGAATATGTCCTCAGTCACTCATTGTCATTAACACATTTTATCAAAGTAAATCAAAACATTAAAATAGTAGTTTATATGCATTTTCAAACCTGAAGTTAAGTATCAATTTGAAGTTAAAGATTTATGTTTTAAAAATTTGGGCAAAATCAGTGTTCCATCTGTCCAGCCCAGAGTTCATACATTAATGAAGATTAGACAACTTCCCAGTGAACTATAGTAGCTACACACATATGAAACTGAATGGTACAAGATGAAAGGTCAATTAGTTGGAAAGAAATGAATAACTGGTACAGATTCACTCACACAAATTTAAGCTTCTGCTAATTCATAACTTTTGTCACAAACAGATTCATTGGGCATAGATTGAGTCCAAAGGAAGTTAGCTGGACAGCATTGATATAGAATTTCAAAGTAACTCATCGGGTCACACAGCTTCCTTGCTATGAATATATTCATGAATTCTCTTGAAATTTGCAGTACATTTAATGAAATAAATTATTGTAGATGTTAATTCTAAGTTACTTTTGGTCATGGTGTTTTATCACAACAACAGAACAATTTTTTGTAAATAATACAAATGCTATCGAAATTAGTTTACATGTGAATCAATATTTAAACTAAAGGGAAAAATATCATAATTCATAAATTTCATAATTCATAATTTCATAAAGAAACTGAACATAATAAATTTAGGCTAAATGCAGAAA
>JAQHUG010000437.1:1203691-1228995 GCA_028555095.1 Dicrostonyx torquatus | reverse complement strand
GGAAGTCAGGACCGTGAGCGACTGGCCCACCAACTGAGACAGTGTGCTTGATCTATTGGGAGCTCATCAAATCCAGCTGGACCAGGACTGAATGAGCATATGACCAAACCGGACTCTTTGAATGTGGCTGCCAATGGGGACTGACTGATAAGCCAATGATGATGGCACAGGGACCTATCTCTTCTGCATGTATTGGCCTTTTGGGAACCTATTCTATGTGGATGCATACCTTCTTAAGCTGAGACGGAGGTGGGAGAGACTTGGGCTTTCCACAGGGCAGGTTATCCTGCCCCATCTCAAAAACCAGGGGAAGGGCGGTGGGTTAGTGGGGGAGCGGGAGGGCCTGGGACAAGGCGAGTAAATGTAAATTTTTCTTTTCACAAAAAAAGTTAATAAATAAATCAATAAATAAAATTTTAAAAACCCAGCAGTTTCTTAGTGTCCTATTCTGACAACTTCCCTTACCTCCATTACTTCATCTCCAACTGAAATCGCACTAGACACTATGGTTTAAATGTTTGAATTAAAAAGATGAAATTTAGTCCTAACAACATCTTCAAATATAGTGATGAGGTGACCCACATTATCATAAACAGTTACTTTCACAAGTTTGCCTCAGAATTTTGTTTTCTGTTTAAGATTCTGCTTATTTATCTAGGAAATTTATTTATTCTTTTTCTATATGGATTTGTTGTTTTGCAGGTTTCAGAGATTGTAAGACTCTTTATTTCATGTTTTAATTGAGTATATTCCAAAGTCTTAATTTATTTTAACTTTGAGAAAGTTAAAAATGTATATATTATTGCATTATCTTGAAAGTATTCAGATTAATATTTAGTGTTCAGTAATACATAGTAATTAAAAATGTTTGTGCTTGATTATAAATCTCCCTAATCAAATCTAGATCTACTGTTCAATAAGTAACAATTGGTGTATAAAGACTGCTCAAACTCTAATATAATATAAATTTGAAGATTTAAGTTTTAAGAGGTCACATTCAAGATACCTCTCAAAAAATATGTACTGTGGTTTTATTGCAAGGTATCACATCAAGAGCTATCAAACCTTTTTAGATTAAATCAAAGATTCTCCGTTTAGAAAGAAATAACTTATATCCATTAACATTTAAAATGTTTCTCAAAAGATTTTCCCATATAAGTAAATACTATGACCTACCCTTAATTGTGACTACTATAATTTTGTGGCAACAGGAGCAATCTTGCTTTATTTTAGAAGAGATTGCAAAACAGAAATATGAAAGAGGAGGTAATGAACAGATATTCATAGGTGCTCCCTGTGAATGTAGTCTCTAATGTTTTAATTATATCACATTATTTACCTTGGAAACAAATGTCTGGGTTAAGTGTAATTATCTCCATTCATGGTGGCAGGAATTAAGGATCATAGAGTCAAATTCCTTGCTGAGTATCATGTAGCTGTTAAAAGGAAGAGTCAGAATTTAATCAGTGTTCTATTCATACCTCCCACAAAATATTACTTTATTATTGTAACATCCTGTCCTTCTATGGGTGCATAATTCATATAACCACTATACAAACACACAGAAATAAGAAGGCTTATTTGTTAAGAAATGAATAGGTAAAAGAGAAAAACTCCAATTTTAGGCAACAAATAATTATAATATTGGTTCATGATTATAGCCATATAAAACAGTTTTATGCAGATAAAAACAATTGTTATTATATTTTTCAATTTTAAACAGGAATAAATAAATGTTAAAATGAGACGACTTACAGGCTAAGGTCTTGTATCCTCTCTTGCAGAAAACTAAGTTTGTGTTTTGAAACAGCAACAAAAACAACACAGAATCACAGGTAATCAAGTCCTAGGTCCTCATCTGATGAGCTCATCTGATCTCCACTGGCTAATTAGGCACATGTTTCTCATGCATATAAATCTAGAATACAAGTCCTGAACCTAAGGTTCAGAGATCATTATATAAGAGGGGGATGGAGAGTGTAATGTTGTAATTAGGGGGGAGGGGTGGTGCATGTTGTGTTCCCCAGCCGCCAGCCACTGGCCCGCTCAGCGGCTGGCCGCCTGCACCTGAAATAACCACATGAGGACGGTATTCATTTAAACTCTGCCTGGCTTATTATCACTAGCCTTTTCCAGGCTAGAGTAAGAGAATCAGGAAATTTGCTGTGAAAATTGTCCTAGGAAAGTCAGAAGCTTCACCTATGTAGTCTCATTTCCTAAACATGAGTTGAACAAGGACATTAACAATACACATGTTAAAATAGACAGCGGAAAACCCATAAGACCTCCATCCTAAACAAGAAATTACAGATATGCAAGAAATATTGGAAGCCAGAGTAATTATAAGAAATAAATACATATATCTTGCCGCAATTAATGATGAAAGGGAACATGAATTTGAAAGAAAGCCCACACATCACAATCACAGAGGACCTAGACAACAATGAGGACCCTACGAGAGACTTACATAGATCTAATCTATGAGAAAAGAACATGATCTTATGAGTAAACTGGGACCATGAGGACCTTGGGAGAGGGTTTATGGAGAGGGGAGAGGTAGGGAGGTGAGCAGAGAAAAATGTAGAGCTCAATAAAAATAATAAAAACAAAACAAAACAAAAAAGAAAGTAAATTTGATATATCAGAGTATTTAGTGGGTGGAAGGGGAAGGAAGAAATGACATAAGTAAATAATGTCAAAAATTGAAATAATACATAATATAATAATATTTAATTTTTGGGAAGCTCCAAAATATTCCTAGTGGTAGTAATTAAATTAAAAAATCAAAAAATATCACTTTATTTTTATTTAAAATGAATAATATGACATAATTTCATATGGTTGCATGATTATAAGTAATCTTAATATTTAAGATAAAGAATTAAGACTGAGATTAACTACAAAATTTCTCAGAGGAAATATAACATTCTATCAAATAGAAAGAGGAGACAGAACCTTTAGAAAAAAATTTAGTCACACAAAGTAAAAATAAAATACAATTTATAACATGAAAATGATACTTTAATTATTTGTATAAGGATAACAATTTTGCATAGTAATTCATTTATCATTTTGTAATAGAAAATACTTCTTTTTGTTAAAAGATTAATGAATTAATTAGTATGCTTCAGTAAATAGTCTCATAAAATATATTGTTCTTGACACGTATGTCAATGTTATGCCTGTACTTTACGACTATAGTCAGCTCCCCATCATCTATAGGTTATTGTTATCAAAGTGAGCTTTTACTTTCAAAGTACTAGGTACTAAAAATACATATTTACTCTATGAACTTATAGTCACTAAGAATGTAGGAAAACATTCTTTTAATATCTTCAAAGATATTGAGGTAATAAGGCAATAATGTCTATGAAAACAGCTGGCATCTACAGCATCTATTTATTTATTTTCTTATTATAGATTTTGGAATTGTATTAGCATGCATATACTTTAAAAATTGAAATTGTGGTTAGTTTGATTTTAGCAGAAAATTGGAAACATGGATGCTCATATAATATTGAACATAATTTAAGATATTTAAGCATTTTCTCCACAACTAGTACTAAAACATAATCACAGTTATAGTTACATTAGTCTATTTTAAGGCAAGTAAACAGATATGTCATCATCTTTATTCATTCAATTATTAAACATGGTAAGAAAAAATACAAATCCTGAAGATTAAAGTTCTATTTCCCTCTTCCTGTTAAAGATCTCCTTCTAGTAATATCTCTGATTTTTTTTGGTACTTTAATTTTGTTGATTGTTTGAGAGAGTACATCGCCTAGTCTATGCTATACTTCATGCTCTCTACCATCAAATTCCTGACAATCTGGTATTTAAAAGGCATGTGTGAACAAACCCTTACCATGTTTTAATAAAGTGTTACGAATCAATGCATTTGAATGTACCACTAAGTAGGCCTTCTTTAAGTAAGTGACATCTAAAACATTTTCTTTCCTTCTGTTCAACTCATCTATAAAGTCCCTGGGGAACCATTTAAAACTCATTTTTATTGGAACTAAGAAAGGATACTATCTAAAAGACAAAGAGTACCAGCTTTTACTCATGATAAAGGACGTCAGTTTTCCATGATTGCAGAATAATTTAGTGGCCTAATGTCAAATGATTGTATGTCTAAATAATACCAACCTGCAGCAAGCTCCGTGACAGGAGATAGAAACACATAAATATTTCAGTGCTTTGCAATAAATCAAATTTACATTATATTATGCCTGGTTAAACTCTATTTCAAATGCATCATTTTCACTTCTTCATCCAAGCCTGATTGTGTCTTCCACAGTTTAATGAAGTAAGAGCTAACCATTGAATTTAATCTGTGTCACGGGAACCTAAGCATTTCAATTATAATAGAATGTTTCTCTCTCTGATATCTGAATTTTTCCTTCTAACAAAACATTGTTCTCCATTTCAGTGACTCCTTTCAGAGAATGGCTGAAAGCATGAATGGCGTGAATGATTCATACATCTTTTAAAGAGAAATCAAGAAATGGCATTTGATTATGATACCCAACTTTACATTCTTGGGAAATTCATTTGAATCCATTAGCGATAGGATCATGTAGTTAAAGAAGACTAGAAGAAACTGAGTTACACGCAATAGCCATAAAAAGTGATTTAATTTCCCTATTATGGCAAATACTTTCACATAACTGTGTCTATAACTTGACCCATAAGAACGTTGTGGAATTTCAATAATGTGCACAATAACCAAATGTGTATGACCAGAAAGATGACTAGTCACACCGTGGTGCTGAGAGGAAGAAACTGGCAAGACGTAGGAGGACATAATATATGGTGTGCCATGTCTCGTGTTTCTATGTGAGCCTGCCTTTTTGTCTGAATTATCTATGTTCTGGGATGCTTTTGCTCTGTGCTGTTTTTCATATTGTATAGAAAAGTCCCAATACATATAATTTGAGCAGCAAAAAATAAATCAAAAATGTATGATGAGGGCAAGTAGAATAAGGGGAGATCTGTAGGAATGGGTAGGCCTGAGAAATGTAAGAGGGAATTAACATATTTATAGTAGTTTGAATAGATGTGTTTAACTTTTTAAAAGTTACACCTTGTGCATGGTGCAAGTCTCTGTGAGTTCATGTTTTATCATTCCTGCTGTGTGAGAAACACAGTTCTTCCTTGGAGTCATTCACCACCTCTGGCTCTTAAAAAATTTTTAGGAAGCCAATAAAAATGGAACAGACCTGAGTCAGCAATCTCTGCAGGAACAGGCCCCAGGTAGCCATGGCCACAGGAGCAGGTAGGTACAAGGGAGCAATCGCCGAGGGAGTAGTCCCTTGACAGAGATCTCTGTAGGACTTGGCATGATGAGTCAGGGACCTCTGTGGGAGCAGATCCAAGCCAGGAACATCTGCAGAAGCAGGTCAGAGTTGTCGACCTCCTGACTCCTCTTCTTGGAAGATCTCTGAGTCCTGAGAAAAAAGGTTTGATAAAGACATCCACTTAAGGAAGACATTTGTCTGATGAGGGTGAGTGATGTTCTTATCTACGGGTATAGCAATATATCATTAGTAGTCAACTTACTGCTAGGTTCCTTTAGCAAAATATTGGACTTTCCCCCAGATATATGACATTTATTTTCAGGTTCTTGGTTATTTTAGTGTGTCACATTTGGGTTCCATTTCATGGAGTGGACCTTAAGGACAAAGAAACAGTGGTTAGTTAGCTAGTCCTTAATAACATCTCTGATATTATTGCCCCAGTATATTTTACAGATACGTCACAACTGTCGGTCACAGAGTTTGGAGTTCGGAGGTATTGGTAGTCTTTTACCTCTACAAGTGTGAAGAGTACCTTGTAGAATCATGATCTCTGGTCAGCAGAGGTGAACCTTCTACTTGGATACCAGCTCGAAGGAAAGAGAATTGGAAATTCCACCCTAACTAAGAAGCTATTTGTAATTTAATTGTGCTGGGAAAACTAAGGGCGGTTTTACCCGTGGAGTATCCCTGACATACCATCCACACTCCGGGAGAGCAGGATCTATGCCTGGGAGCAGCTGACCAACACCAACTCCATTTTTTGGTGTAACTTTTTTGATGTTTGTTTTGTAATTTTTTTACCGTATTGATGTTTTCTTTCTTCCTTCTTTTCTTCCTTCTTCCCTCCCTCCCTTCCTCCTTTCATTCCATCCTTCCTTTTAGTTTTTCTGTTTTAAATTTCATTTTTTTGATTGTTTTGTTGAGGCTCTTTTGAGAGAGAGGAAAGCATAAAGTTTGAAGGGTAAGAAAGTAGGGAAGATTTGGGAGGAGTTGGGTTAGGGAGAAGAACATAATTAAATATATAATATAAAATTAAAAATAATAATAAAAGCTATAATACTATAATCTATGGCACAATTAATAAATTATGTTATTATTTCTGTTAGTAAATCCTTTCTTAGTAAATGTGAGTGAAATAAACCCTTTCCTTCTCAAGTTGTTCTTTGCCATGGCGTTTCATCATAACAATAGTAAACCTAAGACACTTCCATTACCATCTTACATCTGTTTCTATGTCTCTTCTACTCTCATTGTTTGCCTCCTTTTAAAAATATATCCATATACACACTTATAGAAATATAAATATAAAAATATAATTTGGAAACTAGATATGGCATCTGTATCTATTCAGTATGCTTAGCATAGCTATTGTCAGATTCTCATTTAATTCATTTTCCAACACATTCAATAATTTTACTGTTCTTTTAAACTGAACAAAGTTGTTTTGCAAAAATGTTACACATATGTATATTATTCTACATTTCTTAACGGCTGGAACCTCCCCACAACTGCAGTGATGTTTAGCTACAAACTAATTGATAAGTTTATTACATATCTTCATTAAAAAATGTTACACATTTTCTTTGAGTATTTTTTAGTGATCTTAACTAGGCTGCTCCAATTTCTTTGCTGTAATGAAGACACACTGAAGTTAATATAAAAATGTATGAGTATTTCCAGAATTTTCAGGTGTATCCAAAGTTGTATAACTAGCTCATAAAGTAGCACTATTTTTCATTGCCTAAAAAGTGTCCACATTCAATTCTGTACTGAATGAACAAGCTTATCCCCACAGTGAATTGGGAATTCTTCTTCTCTTGTGTATTCACCAGAGTTTATTGTTGTTTATGTTTTTGATGTTGCTCATTCTGACTAGGTTGTGAGAGAACCACAAAGTTGTTTTAATTTTAATTTTTCTTATTACTTACAATATTTTACACTTCAAATATTTATTTACAACATTTTTCTTCCGTTGAAAATTTCCTGTCTGGCTCACTTTCTTTTTTATTAATTGTAAAATATAAAGGTCTGTCTGTTGCTTAATATTTGTAGTACTTCAAATATTCTAGTTATTAACTCATTGTGTGACTTTAGGAGACAAAGATTTTCTTCACTCTCCTGTATTGTTGGCCATGTAGAAGATTTTAAGTTTAATATAATTTTATTCGTCATTTGTGGTTATTTCTTGAATTATTTCAAAATGTTTCAAATTCTTCCTTATGCTTATATATTGAGGTGTTTTTCTTTCCTTTTTTAAATAGTTCTAAAATTTCAGATCTTGTATTACCATCTTTCTTCAATTTTTATGCAATTTTTGTAGAAGGTGGGAGACATGAGTCTAATGTCACTTTTTTGCATACAGATATGAAGTTTTAAAAGAACTGTTTAAGAGCTCATTTTTGATTCATGTATATTTTTGACAAATTGTTTGTTATAAATTAGTTGACTATAGCTAATGGTTTTACCTATTTTATTATAGTCTGTATTATAATCCAGTGGTTTGTATATCTGATCTTTTTGGTCAGTCCCATACTGCCTTTATATCCTATTGTATAACTTGAAATCAGAGAAGATATCATTATTCCTTGAACTTTTTTACTTCTGCTTAGATTGCTTTGACTTTTGGAGACCTTTTTTTTTCTATCAGAATATTATGATAATTTCATTTATATTTGTAAAGAATGTTGTTCAAATATGAATGGAAATTATCTTAAATATGGAGGCCACACATATTTATATAGCTCTTTGACAATATTAAGTCCACAAATATTTTAGCCACAATAATTGGTACTTCCCAGGAAGAGGTAGAGTTTGCTCATGTGGTATGTTTATTTTTAGCTATTTGAGAAGCCTCCAAAGTGATTTGCAGTATGACTGTATTCGTTTACAATCTGACCAACAGTAAAGAGTGTTCCCTTTCCACCACATCTTTTTTTTTTTTCCACTACATCTTTCCACTACATCCTCGTATGTTGTTTTGGTGACCTTGATCTTTCTAAATGAGATAAGATGAAATCTCAGATTTGCATTGATTTGGATTTCCCTACTTGGCAGGGAGCATGGACAATTTTTGAGAAATTTCTTGGCCATTTATGTTTCTACTTTTATGAACACTATTTTCAGATCTTTATCCCATTTTGCAATATGACATTGTAATTGCAAAATAAAATATATTATATAAAGAGCAATGAAAAGTATTATCATCTCAAGCTCCATTTCTTTCTAGTTGAGATGACCTAGTTAACCTTAGCATTTAATAATCAATTTTTTGACAATATCTGTTGGTGGGAAGAAGGCCCATGGTCGAACAACAACAACAAAAAAAAAAGGCAGCATGCTCTTCCTTTTGAGAGAAATTTGTTTGAGAGAACTGCATTTTCAGCTAGAGTTTTCCAGCCTGAGATTACCACCTCCATTTACAACTTTATCTTTTATGTTTTCTCGACCATTCTTTCCATGAGCAGGACAAACTTTCACTGAGGTAATTGCTCAAAGATACTCCAGAAGGCCTGCACAGCTGAATTTATCATTGTAATTGAGAAGGACCCTACTGCTAACTTTCATAAAGAGATTGTTCTAACTTTTGGATAATCCTCCCTGCATCATTGGTTAGATTTCCTTGGCCTAGCAAGGGTAGTGCGAAGTCTTAGGCTGTAAACTTCAGATTACCCATGAAGTATCTTAGCTTCAGAACCCCATACTACATATCTTCAATATTCACAGCCAGCTCTTCTCTAACCATACATGTGTTGTAGATCCATTACATCTCTACATCTCAGACATGTTTCTACATCAAAAAGAATGTTTTACTCCAGCCTTTTGTCCATGCACAACGATTAGGCACTATTTGCATCTCTACATTCCTGATGGTCTCTCATCAGTATTCTGTTCTCATGGTTTCTGTGTACAAAGAGGAAAGCCCTTCCATATCCAATTTAGAAGTTGATCTTGGTTGCTTTTTTTCTGGAAAAATCTCCACTTGAAATTTCCTCTTTATACACATTTTATTCTTAAAACAGCACCTCACTCAATATGATGTTTTCTAGATCCATCCATTTGCCTGTGAATTTCAAAATGTCATCATTTTTTTCTGCTGTGTAGTACTCCATTGTGTAAATGTACGACATTTTCCTTATCTATTCTTCAGTAGAAGGGCATTTAGGTTGTTTCCAGTGTTTTTGATCTTGGCCATTCTTACAGGTGTAAGATGGAATCTCAGAGTTGTTTTGATTTGCATTTCTCTGATGACTAAAAATGTTGAGCATGTCCTTAAGTGTCTTTTAGCCATTTTAGATTCCTCTGTTGGAAGTTCCCTGTTTAAGACTGTACTCTGTTTTTTTTTATTGGAATATTTGTTTCTTTGATAACCAACTTCTTGAGTTCTTTGTATATTTTGGAGATCAGATCTCTGTCTGATGTGGGGTTGGTGAAGATGTTTTGCCATTCTGAGTAAATTGGGAGCATGGGGATCATGGGAGACGTTTGAAGATAAAGGTAGAAGAAGGAAGAGGAGCAGAGAAAAAGGTATAGCTCAATAAAAATCAATAAAAAAGAAAAAAGGGTACCTTAGGGATTTCTTTTCTTATGATTATTGTCATTCACCAAGTTATACTGACACGGCATCTAAACTGTAATTTTCCTTGAAAAATCATGAATCCCATAATTTCTTGCAGCATAATTTTTTTTTGGGACAGTGCTTCTCTGTAGCTTTTTTTTTTTTGGAGCCTGTCCTGGAAATAGCTCTTGTACACCAGGCTGGTCTCAAACTCACAGAGATCCGCCTGCCCTCTGCCTCCCGAGTAGATGAATAATTAGTGAGCATAGACTATCTTCCCCATAGGCTTGTAAAAGAACAAATAGAAAATTTTTCTATAATATAGTAGTGTTAAACAAGTGATGATTATTTTTATTCTGTGTAATTCCACGCCTATAATGCAGTTTATAAAAGCTTATCAATGAAGATCAATTAAGTTTGGTTTGTGGAAATATATGAAACAAGAATTATGCTTTATCATTTAAAAGAAAATTTTATTTCTGTCTGCTTTGAAAGAGACACTAATCTCAAGCACCAAGCTAACAGAAACCACCTTTCCTTATTATAGAAACAGCACTAAAGGTACATAAACACACTTGAGTCACTGGATATAAATGTTTTTTTAAAAAGCCTAATATATAGCTCAGGATCAATTCCAAATACTTTCAATTGAGTATGGGTTCAATGATTAAAAACACTACACTTTTTCCAAGTAGTAAAACAGGTGAAACATATCATAAAAAGTAATAGAATACAATTACATTTTAAATTCATTTTAACTAATAAAACAAGCTTGGGCTTATATATTTGGAAATGATTGTGATCTTGAAAAAACACTTGAGTGATTAGGGAGTAAGTTTTGTAAATATGTTGGAAAAATTAGAATATGAAAGTCAGTGAGGTTTCTATTTTGTGTTAAAATAATGTTGTTCTAGTCAGTGTTCTATAGCTGTGAAGACACACGAGTACCACAACTCTTATAAAGGAAAACATTTCATTGTGCTGGCTTACAGGTTCAGAAGTTTAATCCATTTTAATCATTGAGAGAAACATTTTGACAAACAGGCAGACATGGCCCTGGAGAAGTAGCTGAGATTTCTACATCAGGATCTGAGGGCAGTAGGAAGAAAGGGTGACACTGGAGTTGGCTTGAGTTTCTGAAAACTTGAACACCACTTCCTTCCGTGATTTTTTTGCAGCTTGATAATTATAAAGTCATAAACAACTTAGTATTCATGTAGAAGTGCTAGTAATGCTGGAGAAACGTGTAAACTACACAAAATATCAAAGTCTCCAACCTTAACAATAATTTGATAAATCACCAAATAGAGAGAATTTTTGACTCCGTTCACATACTGTATGAAAAAAAATGTAACCTACTTCAACTTTTATCAATAAGAAATATATATTCAACTCTTTAAAATTATGGTGTTCTGTTAGCACTTCTCAAATGCTATGTATTTATTTGTTAGGCAAAGTAAACACGTACACACACACACACACACACACACGAATTATTTTAAAAAACTTCAAATTTCAGATTATTACCCCTGAAGTTTTTTCTCTCAGGAGACAAAACTGGTTTATATTTATAATTTTTCCCTTTCAAATATTTTGTTTTGAAAGTTAATTTTAATGTAAACATATAAAATTTTTCTATGCTTGCTCCTAAATTACAATGACACAAATGTTGACATTAGGGTCACTGTCCTTTAAAAGATAACACCTTCTTTACTTTATTAAAATGCTAGAAAATATAATCTACACTTTTAGAAAATCATATAGATCATTCATAATAAGGCACATTAATGAGTATGTATTTATGCTTTAAAGGGATATTTAGCTCAGAATGTGGTGTTGTAAATACTCATGATTTTGCAGGAAATATATTTTCTCTGAAATTAATGTGTATATGCTATTCTTTTGTGTTTATTGTCTCTATCCTTCTATGTAGCAGAATGTACAAACATACATAGACACAGAAAAGAAACAAAATTACATATATGTCCTCTATTGGAGTACACAGGGTAAGAGTTAACACTTTTCTAACATGAAAAAAAGCTTAGAATTCTTAACCAATCACAGATGAATGAAAAGAATCCATTGTATAATTGCTTGCAGTGAGATGACAATATTCAACACTCTTAAAGAACAAAAAATAGGAATGTAAACAGCTACACTAATTGAAAGTGCACCAACTACTTCTGATCAAGTTCCCATCTGTTATATGTTTCAAATTTCAAATGCTTAGGAGATAGTATCATTTCAGTTTGTTTCTCCACAGACTTAGCTTCTTTAGGTGGGATTCCAGAAGTGTCTGTCCTCTTAACACAAAATCTTTCAAAGTGTGTATTGTGGTTTGACTCTACATAGGCCCATGTGGTTAACAAGTGACTACCTTAAAACACGATGCCTAATTTGTCCAGCCAGACCAAGCATTTTTCTAGTTCAAAACAACTTTCCTGAATTCCTGTTCCGTTTAGTATGATGTGTGCCTGGCACATGTCCCAACTGCAATGAATGTTATTCTTCCTTTCCTAACATAATAAGCTGTAATATTTTAAAATAGTGAGTCCAAGCTAACATTCTTACCCTTGAGCTATTTCTATCAGGTATTTGATCCCAGTGATTCAGAAACAATAAGTATAAGGCACCTATTTCTATCTTTCTTTGGAGACAAAATCTCACTTTGTGGCAAAAACTGACATAGAACTCTCTATGTAGTATAGGCAGATATCAAACTTCCAGTCTTCCGGCTTCTCATGCCCATGTTCTGGCTCAAAAAGTATGTACCACCTGACCACAGTAGCCTCTCTACATTTTTGAGAAGTAATTTTGCTAAGTTTGCAGTTCTAAAACGTTGAAAGAAATTAAAAAATGACCCCCTGAATGACAAAATTGTCCTTTAATTTACATATAATTTTATGAGTTAGCATATACACATATATTCAGAACATTTACTGAA
Source organism: Dicrostonyx torquatus (assembly GCA_028555095.1). NCBI lineage: Eukaryota > Metazoa > Chordata > Mammalia > Rodentia > Cricetidae > Dicrostonyx > Dicrostonyx torquatus. Next base: position 1,216,193 of record JAQHUG010000437.1, on the reverse strand, counting down.
AGTATGAATGTTTTATGAGTGTCTACTATCAAATAAACTTTACACTTATCTCAGGTATCATATTGCTTTGCTAATGCTTTTTTTTACTATTCCTTGATCAATCTGAAAGTCCGCAATGCATTTATGAATCATAATTTTGGTTTTGCTTTTTTCTTGTTTTTTTTTCTTCTTGACAAACATGGGAATTTATTCTTTACTTCCTTTTTGCGATTTTAAAAACAAATGAAAATACTGTATAGGTACTTTGTAAAATATCCCAGCTTGCAGTTCTTAAATTTAAAAATTTGTGATTTAAATAATTAACTCTAATTTTTGTTACTTGGGTAAGAAAGTTAATATTTGCTAGATTTCTAGATTTCAGTTTTTATTTGATTCTATTTATATTTGATTTAGAATAGATACTAAATTGAAATACTTTATTTACAATAAAGTGTTTAAAATAATTTTGCTTTAATAAATTTAAAAAACTATTAAATTAGACTGAGATAGACATTTGTCCAAATGTTTCTCCTGTTCAGAGGTCAATGCATTCAAATGAACTTCTACACTGTTACAATGGCATTGTGAAGCTATGTAGCTTCACTTGGGTTTTACTTTTTAACCATCAATAACATTTTTTTTTCAAATGTTCAAAGGAGAAAAAAAAAGAACTGAGACTGAGTGGAAACTATTATAATGATTAGCTTTATATCCTCTTTCATTAATAATCTATTATTTTTCTGTATGAAGTTGATGTGTGTTGTCCTGTATATGTTGATGAAGAAAAATGGCCAATGGCTTAGCAGAAAACCAGGTGGTAAACCCAAATATATATATATATATGTATATGTATATGTATATGTATATGTATATGTATATGTATATGTATATGTATATGTATATGTATATGTATATGTATAGAGAGAGAGAGAGTGAGAAGGTGTAATTGGAGAGACGCCACATAGCTGCCGAAGGAGACAGACACAGAAATTTTACAGTCATGTGGCAATACACAGAATAATAGAAATGGGATAATTTAAGATGTAAAAGTTAATTAATGAGAAGCCTGAGCTAATAGGCCAAGCAGTGTTGTAATTAATATAGTTTCTGTGTTATTATTTGTGTCTGGGAGGCTGGAAAACTAACTAGCAGCCTCTGTTTACAGTGTATTATATGTGTCACCTAATATTATGACTTTTTAGTTTTCTTTTTCAATGTTGGATACAAGATATTAAGTAAATTTTATACTCAAAAGTAGGAGAAATGGAATTTATCTTGTATATGGCAAAGCATGTAAGTATATTATCTGAATTCATTTCACAAGAGAAAAAAAATCCCTTTCTATCAACTTATTTACTCATTCAGTGGTTGTCATTGCTATCTTTATGTAGGTATTTTACATTTTGAGTTATAGCCCTATGCTATTATTTAAACCATTGTTCAAGTATTTCCGGTTGGTTTTCAGAAAGCTTGCTGGTTAACCTGCCTTCGTTCTTTTGTTTCTTTCTTTTCGTTTCAGTGCAGTACTTGCACTGAAAGATGATCCAGTTTTTATGAGTTGTTCTGTGAGTTAGCAGTGGTGGTAGCTTAGTTTTACATGATTTCAATATTTCTCTGAGAATTGTTCCTGGAATTATCTGATTTCCCCAGAATGTCAATTATGTTGTAAACGTCCTGTTAACCTCCAGGATTCTTTTTTTTTTATATCCTTAAAATAGCTTCTGCATTCCATTTTCTCAATTTAGAGTGCTGACCCTGGCATTTACTATCAGATATAAAGTACCAAATATAAGCCATCAATTTGTAGCATATAAGAAATCACACAGCGACATCTAATCAATCTTCTGTCCAAGTCTGTAAAGAGATGCAAATCAAATCCAGAATAATTATCCACTGACCTTGTTTGGCCATCATTAAAAGATCTCACAATTTTAATTGTCTTTAAACCTGAAAATTGGAGCACTGATGTAGGCTTTTATCATTTAGTAAATACCTTCCAGGAAGACTGTCAGCCAAGAAAGTACATAAAATGTATCAACACCTACAAATCATGTGTAAATGATACCCTTTTTATAAATTCTGACAGGATGTAACAATATTTGCTTTAAATTTGATAATGACCAGTAAATACTCTAATTTGTGATTGAATACTCAAGGGCCAATTATAAATATCTATACACTTGATTTTTAAATTCCAGATCAATACTAATTTTTCCTTGCTCCTATAAACTTGACTTTAGAGAAACTTTCTGGTTTCTATTATATAAATGTCCCATTTTATATCATTCAGTCTCTGCAATTTGCCTCAAATTTTATTTGTGAGATTTCCAATAACTAAAGGTTATATTTCAAAGAATTTGACTCTCTAAATTAGAATAGTTATGATCTCTCATTCTCTCTCTCTGTCCCTGTGTGTATGTGTGTGGCTCTCTGTCTATCTGCCTGTCTTTCTCTCATTCTATGCTGTGCAGTAACTGCTTCAGAGATTTGGGAAATTTTCATTTTGTATGAAAACTTGTTAAGATGCAGGTTTTTCTAAATAGATGCGAAATATTCCATTTTGCAGTGAAGTTCTCAAGTTCAGGAAGTAAATAATTCAAAAGCTTAAGAAACACCCTAAAGCTAATCAGATATGCTCAACTCATCCCATCGACACTAATGTTGCTATAATAGGACTACTAAGAGATACTCAGACAAGAAAACCTACTTAGGATAGTCCCTGTCTAGATGAACTGCCTAGAAGCATCTCAGAGAAGTTTAGTAGCCTGAAATAATAGAGGCCAGTGGAAGTTCCCGGAAGAGCTTCAGATCAGCCAGCCAAGGACCTGTGCGAATAAACTCATAAAGAACCAAGGTAATATTGGTCCTCCTGTCTATTCTTATGCTGATTTCAGGCTGTTTTCAGTATTGTAGCTCTGTAGTAGAGTTTGAATTCAGGGATTGTGATGCCTTCAGAGGTTCTTTTATTGTACAGGATAGTTTTGGGTAATCTGAGATTTTGCTCTCCCAGATGAATTTGAGTACCCTTCTTTCGAGGTCTGTGATGAATTTTTCTGGGATTTTGCTGGGCATTACATAAATCTGTAGATTGCTTTTGGTAAGATTGCCATTTTTACTATGTTAATTCTACATACCCAAGAGCATGGGAGAATTTTCCACTTGGAACTGAATCGAAGATCCGGATATTAATCCACACAACTTTGAACACCTGAATTTTGACAAAGAAGCAAAAAATATCAAACAGAAAAAAGAAAGCATATTTAACAAATGGTGGTGGCATAACTGGATACCAACATGTAGAAGAATGCAAACAGACCCGTATCTATGACCATACACAAAACTCAAGTCCAAATGGATCAAAAACTTCAACATAAAGCCAGTCACACTGAACCTTATAGAAGAGTAAGTGTGAAGTACATTTGAATGCATTGGCACAGGAGACCACTGCCTAAATATAACCCCAGCAGTGCAGACACTGAGAAAAACAATTAATAGATGACACCTCCTGAAACTGAAAGCTTCTGTAAAGCAAAGACAACACCAAAAAGACAAAACGACAACCTACAAAATGGGAAAAGATCTTCACTAACGCCACAACAGACAGAGGTCAGATCTCCAAAATATACAAAGAACCCAAGAAATTGATTACCAAAAGAACAAATAATCCAAGAAAAATGGAGTACAGACCTAAATAGAGAACTCAACAGAGAAATCTAAAATGGCTAATAGACACCTAAAGAATAAGCAGATATTTATAGTCCATGTCACTCAACATTTATAAAAATAACTTAATTGATATATCATGGCTCTCTTCTTAAATAAAATTTTTCAATGTACATCTTTGGAATACATCGAGTGTTTTTTACTCCTTACTCTTCAAGCATAATAGCTGGGACACTACCATGTTTGTGAACAAGAATGAACTGTAAGAGACAGACAACAAATTTTTAATTTTGTGAACCACAATGGGATACAAGATGTAAGATTCGATGCATCACTCAGGTAACAGTGTAAAATCTGTTGTACTTCTCCATGGAAATAATGGGATTCTGTTACTTTCGCTAATGATATGAAGCATTCTGCATTCATTAGTAACTGTTCTTAGGCTGTGTTTATAATATCTGTTTTCTGCACTTCCAAATTTGTTCCTTTAGCAAATTACATAAAAATTATCAACCTATCACAATGTATATTTTAAATGTTACTGAGAAAGCAAAATAGGTCTCATTGCACATAAATTAAGGTGGGAATACATTTATGTTGCTGGCTGTCCTAGAGGAGAGCATACTTCCTTGGCCCACAGTTTCCTTTTACATTTAGAAAGACAACAACAGAATATTTTTCTGATTCCACTTCATGTTTCCTTTTTTAAAAAACGTAATGAAAGTAATTCTATTCTTTTAGAACTCATGCATCTTGCCTAGAAATTTCAGGACTATCGTCATAGCCTTCTAATAAGAATAACTACATTGCTGGGTTTATTCTACAAAAATAATACATACTTGAGATAGATCAATTAAAAGGTGGAAAAAGTAGCTCACAGTTTGGGATTTTTTTCAATTCATAATCCATTGTTTCTGGTTTTGGGTTTCATGGTTAGGCAACATCATGACAACGTTGTATGGCACAGGCATCCGTATCATAGAAACGAGAGAAAAAAGGAAAACAAGAAGAGGTCAGCAACCAAAATTTCCTTAGTAGGCATATCACCAATAGGCTAAGATCCCTAACAATGTTCACTGTGTACAGTTTCTGTCAAAAGTTTTGAGGGATTGGAAATCATCCTTAATTAATGAATTCCTGGGTATATTACATCAAATTACGCCAAGCAAAATTCTATTCAGTATATTATATGATAATAACATAGTTTCTTAGGGTTAAGAAATGCAGAGTTTAGGAAGATGTTCACATCGTATAGAGCACCATATAGCCCCTTGTGCTTAAAATAAGGATCACATTTGTGTCACTATCTATGGTTATATTTCAACTATTTAGCCAAATGATTTGGAGATTAAATTTGACCAAAAAAGATGAGATGTCCTTATGATTTTCAAGTCTCTTTTATTTAAACCTATCTTTTATGTATCATTTAGTGGGTTAATTTGGTATCAATTAAGTAATTTTTATAAATATGGAGTGACATGGAATATAATGCTTTTACTTATGGAGGCATCATGGTTAGAGGGTTCATTTTGGTTATGTATCATATCAAATTTCGATAAAGTTTATTTTATTTTTGGACTGGAGACATAATCAGTGGGGAAATTGCTTCATGTGAACACAGGAAGACCCCAGCTTAGATTCAGAACATCAACATAAGAAGCTGGGAGTGGCAGTGTACACTTGTTATCCCAGCACTGGGAAGGCACAAAGGAAAGTTTCAGAGGCTTGTTGGTTAGCAGCTCCAGGGGAAACTGTAAGTTTCAGGTCTGGTTTAAATCCCTAAATCTCAGAAGTAGGTAAAGAATAGTAAATAAAGGACAGGTTCCTGACACCAGTTTTCAGACCTCTGCACACACAAACACATGCACCAATATTGATAAACATGCACAGTGACATATAACACAGACACATGCACACATATACATCTACATAAAACTGACATACTTCAGTTTGACCATAAAAAATAGATATGATTGTCTGTATCATAGTGCATGATAAATTCATTTGTATGGCCATAACAAGTACACTTGTATTTTCAGTAATGCATTGTCAAAGCATATACCTTTGAAAGTCAAGGATCATCAAAATTGTTCATATAATATGCTTTTTTGGAGAATATGTGAACCAGGAAAACAGTCTAATCTTTTTTAATGAGACCTTCTTTTCTCCCTTGAATATTTCTCTTTGCCCATAGTACCAAATTGAGTGATAATTCTACTTAAAGTTCAGTGAAAAAGAATTGAAAATTGAACCAATTCATGTTCATGTCTCCAAGAATAGCAGAAGCAGAGGCATAATTTCAGAAATTGGGATGGGAGGATTATGGAACCAACAAGTTTCTATTGCTGGTAAATGACCAGTCCCCTCCCTGCCCTTGCCAAAAATACTGTGACATCCATCAGAAAAAAGCAGGATGCAAACAAATGTATCAGAAGGAATACTTGGTTGAATGTTTTCTTTGCTGAAAGGGTTCTTGTTAATCTCATCCTCAGGACACCTCAGTGTGTAGTCTTCCACAGGAAGCTCAGGATGGTACTTCATTATTTAGGTAAACTTGTGAGAATTGAATAACGTTTTGCTATTTTTAGCTGCTTAGCAAAACAGAATCCGGAATCAGACTATTCTCTCTTATTTCTCATCTCTTTCATGGCTCTCTAGCGACTGGTTCATTGTTTGCTAGTAACAACTTACCTTAGCTCACCTGAAAAAAGTAAACGAGAACAATATTCTTTCAGAAGTCTATTGGAGTGACTGAGAGATTAAAAGAAGCAGGGAGCAAACATACTTTCGGAGAAACTGAATCTTTGGCAGAAAAGGTCTCTGGGGATATTTTAGAGAGGCTCTCCTAAGCACCCTAGGGCTACCATATTCAATGTATCTATAATGCAAAGAATCCATGGCTCAGTAAGTACAAACAGCTGTTCAGTGTGGGGATTAGCCTATGAGATTTGTCATCCCACCACAGAAGAGAAGGTAGGGAAACACTGCTCTGCTGTTATATATGGAACCCTATTAAATTTAGATTTCAAAACAAAAACTATGAATTAAATGCTAATTTAAAATTTCCCTTTTTATTTTTCTGTATATATTATTGGAAAAATAAAGGAAGAAAATATTGTGTGTCCAGTAAATTTCCATGTTCTACTTCCTACAGCAATTGTGTATTTTGTACATTTTTTCATTTTTATCATTATATATTATTTGTTCAATGTAGTGATTGTATGCTCATATTTTTATATGTATAATTTAAAGATTTTCCTTGAGAAATGCCATATTCCTTCTACTTATCTAGTTCCCTCCTATTACCAACTCCAAATAGTAATCCTCCTCCTATTGCATCTTTGCACAAAATGACTTTCATTCCACATATGAAATAAAATCCTTTTTTTGCATTTTCATGGTATTTTGATTAACATGATAACCTACTTTTGTCCTTACATGACATGATTTTGTTCTTCATGGCTAAATAATGATACCATGTGTGTGTGTTTATGTGATAGTTCATACATTCATACATTAATCAAGACCTAGAATGATTTTGTAAAGTTTATATTGTGAGTAGTACTACATTAAATGTGTGTGTGTGTATGTGTGTGTGTGTGTGTGTGTAAACAAAGCATTATTATATGCTGCCTTTGATCTCGACGAAGAGATGTCCCCAGTTGTGATACAGTTAGATTGTATAGTAGCTCTACTTTAAGTTTTTCTTTTGATTGAAATGATATATTTTTTTAGAGACTCACATCCTAAGACAACCAGCATCTCCTTAATACGAGTTTAAAATCATGCCTTTTAAAATTTCATATTTTGTGAATTCATCCAGTTATTATTTTTTGATTCATTTTACAAACCGATGAATAATTTCATACCCCAGGTCACATTCCCAGATTTTGATCAATTAGATATTGGGGAAGGCTTAGGAATTAGCATGTTACTTTAATATAAATCTTAAGACTCATACTCTGTCTCAGTTTGCATCCCCTGCTCCTCTGTGATTCACCATAAAAGAATACCTTAGGTAGCTATTGATCCTGGAATGAAAGATTCATGAGGCAGGTCTGACCTGAGCTCTCAAGCCTTCACAGACCTCCACTGACTGATGTTCAGTGCAGGGAAAAATATATATGCTCATTTCCTAAGCAACTGAGAGGCTGATTAGCATTAAAAGTGCAAATATCTGACAAAGCTATATATTGAAAAGAGTTGGTCAGATGAAAAATTAAAGAAAAGATTTTAATATTTTAATATCAGTAAAATATATTCAAGCATTTGATTTTATTTTTCACATTCAGTTACCTGTTAGTCACCTAGTTTCTAACAGGTATAGAGATGTTGAAATTAAGTTTATTCCTCATCAATCATAAATTTTATCATGAAATCAATCTTTTCACATGATGGCCAAAGTACTAACTGTTGGAATACAATTCCTTGAAGATTCAGACTATTTTCATCAGAGTAGATGGACAATAGGGTTGGCACTTTGTCCATAAAAAGAATTGTCTATTATTTGTTCAGTGAGTATTTAATTCATTAGTTATTGAAATTTGTTTTAAATTTTAAATATGAGAAAGAAAATATCTTCATCACAATATTAAAAATAATATGAATTAATAACAATAAAGTAATCAGTTTAAATATTCTCCATTTTATTTAGGGCAAAAGGGGCCAAATATTCTTTTTTTTAAAGATTTATTTATTATATATACAACATTCTGCCTCCATGTGTTCACGCATGCCAGAGGAGGGCTCTAGATCTCGTTACAGATGGTTGTGAGCCACCATGTGGTTGCTGGGAATTGAACTCAGGACCTCTGGAAGAGCAAGCCAGTGCCCTTAACCACTGAGCCATCTCTTCAGCCCCCAAATATTCTTTTATACAATATAAGAATGGACAACTGACATATGACATGTTGATCTATACTTGATGGACCGCAAATTCAAACTCATACGGCTCCCATAGTCACATTCCTTTCTCTCAGATCAGTATTTAGATGCTTAACAAGAAACTGTGTTTTGAAATATAATTTATCTTATTAAGACATCTTAAAACAATTATCAGAATCATCTCATAATTTTGTAGAACTGTAGACTAGAGTAAAGATAAAATCAGTGTGCAAATTTTTCTGTCTCATTATACAAAAACCATCCCGATAAAATACTTTTCTTGACTAAATTTGATACTTATAATTAATGGAGATAATTATGAGACAGAATTTATCTTCGTTTCTTTCTTTGGATATTGGTTTTTAACCTCCAACTCAATTATTTACAACAAAATACAAAGGAATAACTAAAATCCTATATTAACTTGTCCAAACTCAGAAATTCGTTCTGCTTATTATTCAAAAGATACCCGTTCTATTTTATATAGTAGCACAAACTTTCAGAGTGTTTGTGAAACACAAGATACAAGAGAAACTTATTTATTCTTGAGTAAAACCAGTCATAAAAATGGACCAATATCAACAATCTACTTTCTTTCTTTACTTTGTACTTAATTATCTAGTTTCATTCCTGACCCACCAATTAGAAGACACTGGAGAATAAAATTGAGAGAATTTAATTGCTCTATTCAGATCGAAGCCAATGAAGTTTCTTTATTTAAACTATGTCCTGAGGACTTTTTATTTCATTAGAAAAATATCTTCTTGATCTCTTATGTCAGGGTTTGAAAAACTACTGCCTCTGGTGTCTCCTCTTTCTCATAGAAAACTTTATTAGACTAAACTACGCCCAAATGTCCATACATTCTTTTCCTTTTATATTTTTAAGTAAAGAGTGGAAGATGCATATTTAGCTGGGAGATATCATAGCAACCGCGTGTGAAATATATACTTATAGTCATCTAAGAACTATAAGAATGAGGATTCTCGCTTTTGCTCATTAATTTCTCCATATATCCCTGTAACTACAGTATTAACCATCAACAGAGAATACATTTCATTTCCCAGCTGCCCATACCCAAATAATCACACAGAAACTATATTAAATACACCACTGTTTGGTCCATTAGTTCAGCCTTCTGATTAACTAACACATACATCTTAAATTAACTCATTTCTACTAATTTATGTATCACCATGAGGCTGACACCTAGCAGTAAGTTTCCATGGCATCTGTCTCCCTTGTCAACAACATGGTTTCTTCTCAACTCTACCTAATCTTTCTCTATATTTCTGCTCAGATTTCTTGCCTGGCTTTACACTGCTAAGCCATTGGCCCAAACAATTAAAACAACACATATACATCCAAAATCATCTCCCCTTTCCTGTCTGATTAAAAAGAAGGTCTTAACTTTAACATAGTAAAATTACATATACAAAACAAATGTCAGTCAAGAATTACAGTTACAATATTTCTTTGTGAATCTAACATTTCATGTCTAATTTATCTTTTATTATAACTAAGAAAAACTATAACTGTAACTACCTATTCTTCAACTCCATCAAAGACCCCAGAAGGATATAATATTACCTAATTAAACAGGAAGTACATTGTAAGCAACTTTCAAATCTCTTGAATTTACAGAAATATCTTGCTAAATGGATAGTCACCCAAAGTTCTTCTGTAACATTGGGGCATCCGTCTTCAGCCTACAGACCCTTAGTATCCAGTAGACTTTTCTGTGAAGCAGAACATTTGAAGATTTGTTCTGCCTATATTTGCAGTTTGTCAGTCATTTTCTTCTGTGTCCTTCAGAAGGTCTGGAGCAGGAACCCTGAAGTACTGTCTCATCTTCTTTCGGCAAGTTCATCTTTCTCCTTTGGCAGCTACATGGAGTCTCCTCAACTCTACCTACTCTCTCTGTTTGGATTTACCACCTTACTTTGTTCTGCTAAGCCATTGATCCAGGTAGCTTTATTCATTTACCAATAAAAACAACACATATATAGAAGAACATCCCACATCATTACCCTCTTTTTTTTTTTAATATGGGAAAACTTCTGGAACTTTGTATTAAATAACTTAGGCTTCTACGTCAAAATTCCCTCCCTCCAAATTGTTGACTTTTTTTCTCTTTTACAGTTTATGACAGAGAGTAGGGATATGTCCAGAATGAAATATCATAGATGAAAAACGTTACACATTTCTGTATACACAGAGGTTTGTTATGCTGTATCTGGATGTGAGAAGGCCAAAAAGTCTCCCCGGGCTAAGTTCAGTGGAGCAGTATGTGCTCCTAAGTGCTTGAAAATCTTTTTAGCTTTTCTAATTTGCCAAAGTCATTGTTACTCCTTGTTCTATGGCTTCCTTTTTCTGCCTTCAAAATCAGAAGTATGGAATGTTTGAACATTATCAAATATCTCATTTCTCAATGACCAAACAGAAAAAGTGTGCTTCATATTTGAGTCCGGGAGAGTAAATTGTTGTCTGTTAAATCATACAAATGTTTTCCTACTCAACTGTTATAACATGACAATTACTGCAAAAAAATATCATTTTATGTGAGTTAATACATGTGTATATTCCAAGGGCTATAATGACAACCACTGTTTTATTGACAATATTTATCATAGTCTAGCCAAGAAAAAAATATGGTACAACAGTTATTCTAGTTTCCTTAAATCACATCAAAGACACCATCATTGGCAACCCTTTTCTTTTGCAGATAAAGACATGACTAATATTTTAATAAAAGTAGATTGTTATTTTAATATCTTTTAGTTACTTTTTCTTAAAAAGTTTGGTGAATTTTATAAATTGCCTTTAACGAATTTGGCAGTATCATCTCACCTATACTCAGATACTGTCTTCAGTAAAATGAAAAATCACTGCAGCCAAAATAAATGCATCTATTGATGTTACATAACATAGAAATACGTGAAATTTTTTCATATATTTATTCTCTTTCTGTGTCTCTATGTCTTTTTGTCATTCTTCCTGTCTCTATTTCTGGATCTCTGTCTTATTATTGCTGTTTATATGTTTTAAGACGTCTGCATTTGCTGTGTGATTTTTAGGAGTAAGGTAATGTATTTAAGCTTTAGAATAATTATCAACAACTAAAAGAAGATAAAGCATATTTATTTAGTGGTTATGATAAATCTGAGTAACTGAAATATATATATTAAATATGAGAGGGTATATTTCATTTTAATAAACAATTTTATTGTTATAATAGTAGATGTAACTACAGTCTAGTAGACTTCTAAGGAGAAACATGATTATATTTTAACAATCCTGTGGTCAACAATCAGATAAGTTATAAATAATACAGAATAATAAAAATGGTTACAAATAGCTAGGAATAAATCAATAATAAGATGTTGCTAATATAGTGGTCTTTCTGATTTCATGATATGGAAATGCTTTCATTTGAACATATTAGAGGTTCTCCTTGAAATGCTTTTATAGCTAATTTGATAATTTTATTATCATCTCTTATACTTTAAAATATGTCAGAATAAAAGGAAACAGATATTCACTTTATATTTTAGAGTTAGATTGACTGTAAGGATATCATGTTCATACTGCAAAACAACACAAACCATTTAACTTTGTCTCTAATAAGAGGGTTAAGTTTATAAAGAAGGATAATTAGTTCAGCCCAGAGTCAGTTAGCTTTCTCTGTGGGTTTCCCCACCATAGTCTTGACCCATTTGCTCATATTATTACTCCTTCTTCTCCATAACTGGACTCCAAGAGCTCAACCCAGTACTTAGCTGTGGATCTCTGCATCTGCTTCCATCAGTTCCTGGGTGAAGAGTCTATGATGACAATTAAGGTAGTCAACAATTTGTTTACAGGGGGAGGGCAGTTAAGCTAACATATCCATTATTGTTTAGATTCTTGACTGGGATCATTCTTGTGAATTCATGGGAATCTCTCTAGTACCTGGTTTCTTGTTAACCCCATAATG
>JAQHUG010000437.1:1184343-1196517 GCA_028555095.1 Dicrostonyx torquatus | reverse complement strand
AAGCCATTGTCTATCTCTGCCTTCCTTTCGAATCTACTAAAGAACATAGAAAAGAAACAGCCTGCTGGGCAGGAAGAAAGTCCTCAAAGAGTTAAAACTTTCTAGACCCTTTATCTTGTACTTCTTCTCTATCATATAAATTTCTACCTTTGTCCTGCAGTGAGAAAATGAAAGAATGGCATGTAAGGCACTATGTAAGGTCTAGGCCATTTCACTGTGGAATCCTAAGTAAGTGAGCATGAAGAGAGTAACATAGATTTACATTGACGATAAAATGGGGTTGAAAAAAACAAATAAGAAAACACTAGCAAGGAACTGTGAACGGGAGTAAATGTTTCAGAACAATTGAAGAAGGGTTATTATTATTATTATTATTATTATTATTATTATTATTATTATTATTATTATTATCTAATGTTGTGAGGAGAGAAGTCTGTTTAATTTGGTTTCTCTAAGTGCCTACAGAACATTGAGAATTATTATAGCACCACAGCTGGGCCAATTCCAGTCCTGCTTAAAAGAATGGAATGGAAGCATCTTGATGGGAGGAAACTTGAAAAACCAAAGATATAAAAAGCATTATCTAAATACATTGTATGAAAAAATTTAAAGAATAATAAAAAGGTATATTTTTAAAAAGTAAAGTAAAAAGATGAAAATTTTAATATCAAGATTTTGATCCCATTTGTCCTCTTTGTATATTACCTAAACTATATTTTGGATAAGAACCATTCACGACATTCTTTTTAACCAATTTATAATATTTTTCTTATGTTTATTTATATGTAGATTAAAATTCTTCTCAATGCTTTAGAAACAAATATTCCTACAAATCTTTCTTGTTGATATATAAAATTAGTGAACATGATTTTATGTCTATGCAACCCTCCATTGGGTAAAATTGTGTAGACCTACATAGCAGAAATCACTGAAATCATGACATTTCTATATTTCTTTAGAATAAACACAGAAATGGCATCAAATTGTTAGTTATCAATGTTGTAATTACAGATTTATTTAAAATGTGCAGCCCAAGCTGGTCTCAAATTAATGATTCTTTTGCTTCCATCTCCTTCAGCAATTTCTACCTTCAAGCACCAATACAATATGACTCTTTCAAAATTAAAATAAGTTATTTTATTGAGTACACACAAATATAATGAAGCCATCATTTACATTATATAATGGATGCTTTTCAAATAATGTACATGATTTTCTTCATTATTAAAAATAAGAGATTACTGAGGTTCTGATACTTTGTCCAAGTGTAATTGGTCAGTTTTAAATGATTCTGCATTTGGTCAATACTACAAGTATCAGTAGGCTATATACATATATAGAGCAAATATATATATGGGTGTGTATGTGTCCTTATATAAATTTATATACATGGTTGTGAATTTGAGGTGGAGATGTGAAGTAGTTGGAAGGGGAGATAGGGAGAATTGTATTTTAAATTATTTACTTAATTATTTAGAAATAATATAATAATGCCCATTATATAATTTTATTTATCGTCTTCTAAGCACTTAGAAAAAGTTAATTCAATGTAACTTCAACTCTGCTTTAAATCTTCAGATATATATATACTAATCCAGGGGCATACCTGTATATTTCTATTGATATTATTGATATTTATATGCATTCATTATCAAAATTATAGAGGTAAAATGATTGCTCCAGAAGTACATACAATTTAAGTTATCTACAGAAACTTAATATTTAAATAGTGTGGAATATATACACATTGGAATACTACTCAGCGGAAAAAAACAATGACATCTTGAATTTTGCATGCAAATGGATGGAAATAGAAAACTCTATTCTTAGTGAGATATCTCAAACCCAAAAAGAAGAGTGTGGTATGTACTCACTCATTAGTGGACCTTAGCCATTAACAAAGGACATTAAGATTAATTCAGTTTTTAAAATTAAGAAATATTATCTCTTAGATGCTTGCTCTTTTCTGAAGAACAAACAGAGGGCAAGTAGATCTGATGGAGAGTAAGGTGTGGTCCTAGCAGGAGTGGAGGGAGAGGAAAGAAAAGTCACTATATTTTGTATAAGAGAAAAATATTTTCTTTTATAATTTTTTTCTCTTTTATTTAATTCTTTTTTTATTTTACATATTAACCCCAGTTCCCTCTTTCTCTCTTTCTCCCACCCCCACCTTCCCCTTCATACCCCCAAAATGAACAAAAATAAATAATGATTATAAATTCTTCCAGACTTCTTTCTAAAACTTTATGATTTAAAAATCATCCACATTGTTTCCGTTTTTCTCATCATCTTTTGCCTTTCAGTGCTAATCACAAATGACACTTCTTCACTGTGTTAATTTGCACTTAGCGGACATCTAAGCCTGCTAGATGTTTCAGTGTTTTTATGCCTATATGCATTTTTCATTTTGTAGAACCTATTTTCATGCAGATCCTTTTTTGGAGTGTTTGTATTCCACAATTTATTTATTTTTGCTTGTATTTCTGTCATATACATTGATATCTTTTTCCTGTAGTCTCTTGCCTGTATTTGTTGCCTGTTTGTGTTGTCATTTTCCATAAGGTATCGTTAATTTTAAATCAGTCACATGTAATTGTCAGTAGCCAGGTATGTTCTGGGAATCAAGCTCAGATCGTTTTACAGAGCAGAAAATGATCTTAATCACTGAGCCATTTCTCCAGTTCTGCACTTCCTTTATTGGTAGATATTATAGAGACAAGTAAATTGATGAAAAATGAAAGAGTTCATTGTAAACATTGATGGGAAATCATCTGATAGAGGGTCCATGAGAAGTAGAGAGAACATTCCCAGTCACATGGAGAGGCATTACTGAAATATAGATGAAGGCCAGGACAAATCATCATGGAAATCTTTTTCTGAGAGAAAGTCCTTCTACACTTGTCCATTACAGAGGCAAGAGTGTTCTTCTTGAACAAACCTGATATTAGCAGCTAATCTTTCCCCTTGGGAGCCAGTGATATTATTATAATACGTTCTTCTTTTCTTTCTTGTATCTTGAGGGTTTTTTCCACAATTACTTTAGTGTATATCTAAGAATATACTTTCTTTTGTTTCTTTAATTGATGCATTATTATACTATTTGCTATTACTTGTCATAGTCCTTGATAGCTTAACAAAATAATAGTTAGGTTATTAACAGATTAAATAAAAAGCTCTACATTTTCTTAAGAACAGAAATACACAATATTTAAGGCCTGTTGGAGGTGAGAAGAAAGTGTGAATACTTCAGTATAAAAGAGAATGTAAAAATAGTATTGTAGTTTACATTATCTTTAGACAATCAGAATATTCGTGAGCAGTTAAACCAAAAGCAATTAAAAATAGAGATAAAACATGAATTCAAATTGACAAAAATGTGCAATTTTAAAGATACTTTCAGTAATAACGGGGTGGGTTCTCTATAAACTCATATGTATATATGGATATGGATATATGTAGACATATATGTTGCATTTTAAATGACAGGATCACATTTTCCCACAATAACACATCTGGAAGTCACAATCATTAATTTCATAAAATTTGTTTGTTAAGAAATAAAAAAATATTGAAAGTGAAGAATATAAACCAATGTTTAAGAACAGTATCATGGCAAAAAAACTAAAGCTATAATATTGATTTCTTAAAATGCCTTATCTTTAGGTAGCTATATATTTTTGCAGCATATCATGTTGTTTTTTTTAAGTCTGTTTATTGATTCCCCATCTTGGCATTCACTTCCTGTTATGGAAAGTTTTATAAAATTTGAGGCTATTAAAATTTCTTATGGAAATGAATATCTGTGGTTGGTCCTGTTTAAGATCACAATTTTACTTCTTTGACTGGAACAGGTTTTTTTTAACTGTTTTTATCTTCACGAGCTCTAATTATGAGATATTTTTCATAATCTATGCCTTTAGCCATCACTATAAGCTCTTAAGTTTTCAAAAACTGCCAAATTATGAGAGTTTTTATCTCTACGTTATTCTTCAGATGCACATTCTCATTACCCCACTGTGTGTCTCTAGGGTGTTATTAAAACAAAGTGAAATAATTATCAATATAAAATGAACACAACATGATTTTGATTTCGTGTAGAATAGTAGAACTTTTGTCTATGTGTGTCCATCTATAGGGTGAGAGGTGTCAGGAAGGTCTGATTGATTGTCATTAGTGTCCATCTGGACCTGAAGGTCTGATTGTCATTAGTGTCCATCTGGACCTGGGGTACTTTTTATCTTTCCCTCATGTACCTCAAATGTGTATAGCAGAGCCTTCTGCAGAGAAGTTTGTCAAAATACATGTAACACCATTTTGCTGAATGAACAAATAATACATAAATCTACAAGCAAGCTTCCTCCTTTATAGAATGTCATACCAAAATACCTGTTGCCTAATTAGTATATCATACTCTGACTTTGATACTTTTAGTAGTTAAAACATTTCTAAGTTTTCAATATTCATGAGTTTTGAAAAAAAAAGTTACAGCTAACTTTCACATGATTTAACTGTAAGCCAGTACAATCCAATGCTGTCTCAGATGCCCCAAGAAAGGACAAAGAAATTATCAATTTTGTGTCCTTGCCCAGGGCAGTGATGTCAAGTTCTGATATGGGGCTGGGACAAAATCCTTGGTGAAGTAAGGTTTGGTTAGCTTTAACCTTATTCTTCCCCATTAAGAGGCTGAAGTTATCAGTTTCAATGTCACTGTGTTCTCAGTCTGTGGCACACAGTAATCTGTGTTCTCTTGAGCAATATTTCTTGATTATCTCCTTGTTGATCTTGTCCTGTAATATGAAGATATTCTGCTCACTCTGTCCCACTCCCTCTTGTAGACTATATATTAGATACCATTCTTCTTAATAAACTTATTTGTGATATATCACAAACTTGTACCAGATCTTCTGGTTCATATTTCTCTATCTTCTTTATTTTATACTTACTCCTCCCTCTTTGGAACCATCACTGAAGAATGACCTTTTCCTGCAGATCATTTAACAGGTAAAAAAATAAAAATCCAAAATGTCATATCCATGTACTCTCTTGTTCATTCCCTGCTCTAAACGAGATAATGCCTGTTCTAACATGATTATTGATAGCTGGATAAATTTTTTTATGTTAATTGATATGCATCAAGTAGACTATTTAATTCTCACAGTGGTATTGAAATGTAGAAACACTTTCTCATTTTTGAGGAAATTATAATATTTTAGCTGTTCATTCTTCAAATTGATGAGCACTCTTGAGCGTCGCTCTCACAGTCTGATGGAATCTCTGATATGAGGAATCTATGAGCATTCCTCCACTGGACCTGTAAAAAGACATGCAATTACTTATCAGCTCTGTTTATTCAGAATATAGAAAGCTAGTGTAGAGGGAGTTTGAGAACAGTCTTTATCTCTGTTCTTTTGTCCTTTAAGTCACTCCCACATATCTGATTAGAGTGGGCAACTTGGTCAATTGATAAAAAATTTCCTTCTATTGGGATTCATTCTGCAGGTGTATGTTTTGCCTTATACAACAGGGCTCAACAAATTGCTCTGATAAGGCAAATATATAATTCTGGTAATGCTGCTGACTCATTCAACAGTAAAGATACCAATCAGCAATGAGATGCTATGTTTTCCTCTTAAATATAGATCCCTAATGGAAAATATCTAGTAAAGTCTTTATGAAAGATGGAGCTGATATGATTTCCAACTACGTGACATCGCTTGTCAGGAGTCAGCATCTGCATCCAAATACCTTATTATGGACTCTTCTTATTCATGAATTTGTGATAAAGGCCCAAGAGATCTGCAAATTATCAAGGACATTTTTCTTAGAAGACAGACATTAATAACAATTAGAAAGAAGTACAACTAGGTATAACAGTGGGCCATATGTGGCAGATTTATGATGGGCCTTCCTTGTAAGGTGCCCACGAGTAGTAGGAGTTCTTTTTTCAAGGGCCTTAGCTTCTCCTGATTATCTGCTTTGATTAGCAACTATGTCTTATAGAAGCCTTTGGCCCATTGTGTATGTCCTCACCCATAATACACCTGAAATGATGAACTCATAGATGAAGCTAAATAGACTACTAAACATACAATCCCAGTAAATTATATCATCCAGCTCTTAATTTTCTCTCTTTTCCAGGTTCCAGAGGTACAACATAACTAACTTTGGTTATGGACATTCTTTGAGTATTATGTTTCTTTGAGTATTATTGTAGTTAGAGAAGAGACTATAATGAGATTACTTCCATAATATTTCGTCTCATTAAGGGGTAGATGAGATTGTTACAATTAAAGAAATACTTGAGGTGATTTCAATCTAATTTGGAATATACCTCAATTGCATTAAAAAACACAAAAAAACAATATCTTGAAAATAGAACATTTAGTATAACAATGGTTATTGAAGGTTTCTAAAATTACCTAATTCCCTTGTGACTCTGAATTTGTTTATACACAATCCTTAAGTTTACATTTCACTAAACTAAATCAGATAATTATTTAACCTTTAATGAACTAAACTTCTGAGTTCAAATTCAGTTCATGAAATGAAACTTTAAAGAGATTAGAAAGAAGCATATTTAGAAGGCTTATCATCCAAAAGTCAATTTTATCATTTTCTATTCACTTTCCCAAGTGTTCTCAATTTTTTAAAAATATATTTTAGGTGTAATAGGCAAATATTTGTTTTCTTTCATATATAAGCATATATCTACTGGACAAGGATATTCAATGTTTCTTTCTTTAAAACACTTAAAAATTCAGCTGTCATTTCACAGCTAACATGTTTATAAAAAAATCCAGCAATTCCTGAGGACACACTCTGATAAACAAGGTGAATAATAGACGATGTTTAGGACTTTAAAACATCTTAAAATCAGTAAAATTCTAGGTTACACTCAATCAACTTTCTAGTGAAATTAATGAGACCCAGTGATGAGCAACATTTTCCTCTGCTTATACCAGACTCACTCCTGAATGGAACTAAAGAGGTGTGATTCACTATACTCTGCCTCCATGAACTGTGCTTCAGAGCAGGTAGCCTTTGGTCGCCTGAATTCAAAGGGAGGATTAGTAAATTCGTCTCTGTTCAACCACAATCTATTTAGTGACAGCCATTTCTTAATCCCTTATCAGGTAATTTTGACTTGAGGTTAAAAGAAAAACAAACAGAACGCTAAGTTGATTTCTGAGATCTGTACAGCAATAAACTGCTAGAAAATAAGAACTGTGGGTGGTCTTCATGTTGTTTGTGGCAATCAGAGATAGGGCTGGGATTCTGAGACCCAGGAAAACAGCCAAAGGCATAAGCGTCCATATGATTACCGCACAGTTGGAGCCTACATGGGAAGAGCAAACATAATTATGACAGTTGGCTTTATGCATGGACTACAACTTTCTGTTATTCATAGTCTTAGCGTATTATGTAAATGCATTTTATTTCATGTTTCAGTTATAAGTCATTTTAGCAGTGCTTTGAACAAAATTGAATGAAGCTTTCTTTCTGTGGAAGTTGACAGATTTTATCCGGGCAAGGTTCCTGTTGCTCTTTTATATTTTGCCGTGATTTGTAAATGTTACTCTCCACTTAGATCCTTTCATAAATATATATCTCAAGAAAAAAAGACTCATGTTCAACGTGTATGGAACTATTTGAAAGATGCACCAGTGTTACAATAGTGACATCAGGCAATACATATATACAGGATTTGCTGTATGCAGAACAGTGTTCTGTTTCCTGGGGGAAAGAACCATATAAGCAGATTCAGTCCTCTGCTTAGCAGAATATATGCTTTGTTTCCTTTTTATTTAATTTTAAACTTATTTCTTTTCTTCAAGATCTCTAAGAATTTTATTCAATGTATTTTTGTCCCATTCATCCCTCTCCCCCAACTCTGCCTAAATTCACATTCTCCCTACTAACCCAAGGTTGTGCCCTTAGTTTTTTTTTTTTTTTTAAGAGTATTAATTCCAATTTGTTCTGCCTATAGATATGTGGGTGTGTGTCCTGCAATTGGAGTGTAGTTTAACTATTGCGCTAACAGGGGCTGCCCTATTTTGTTAAGTTCTTCTCTCAGATAACACATCCTGACCACCGTTTCTCCTTCCACCCAACTCCCAGTCTCTACCCTCCAAATTTCCTCTCCCCTAGATTCAGTCCTCCCCTGTTTCCTCTCAAAAAAAGCAGGACTCCCAGGACTACCAGCCAAACATGGCATAACATGCTACAATAAGAACTGGCACATAACTTCATATCTAGGCTGGATTAAGCAACACTTTAGGAAGAAGAGGGTCTAACAAAAAGAGGCAAAATGTCAGAAACCATTTGCATTCCCACTGTTAGGAATCCCACAAGAGTACAAAACTACTTAGCAGTAACATATATGCCTAGGGACTAGGTCAGGCAGCTACAGGCTCCCTATTCTCTGAGTTCCAGTCAATTGATTCTCTGGTGTCTTTGACCCCTCGGGTTTTGAGATCTTTCCTCTTCTTCAGCATGAATCCCAGAGCTCTGCCAATATTTGGCTGTGGGACCTTGTACCTGGGATGCATGCTTAAAGAGCACTGATTCCCCTTATCCCAGAAACTGTAAATTGTCAGTAGTTCTTTAGTTCTAATAAAACTAGTTTGGGCTTCAGATGTCTTGGACATGATGTCAGAACCACTGTGAGTTCATTGAGAAGACACCTTTTTCTTGCAGTCTTTCACTGTCTCTTATTCTTGCAATCTTTTTCCCCCCTCTTCCATTATATTCCCTTATCCTTGGAAGAGAAGGGTGTAGTATAAATGTCCCCTATAAGAATGAGCATTATTTAGTCTGTCATTCACTGCACCTGGACCAGTTGCAAGTCTCTGATAGTTTGCGGAAGAAACTTCTTGAATGAAGGTTGAGAAATGCACGAATCTATAGATATAATATGTAACATGTGCCTTGGTTTCCTGGCTACCCAGACGCAAATAATCACACAGGAACTATATTAATTATAGCACTCTTTGGCCAATAGCTTAGGCATATTCCTAGCTAGTTCTTACATCTAAGGTTAACCCATTTCTATTACCCTGTGTATCACCACAAGTCTATGGCCTACCGGTAAGTTTTTGGCATCTTTCCTCTTTGGTAAGTACATGGCATTTCTTTTACTCTGCCTTCTTTCTTCCTGCATTCAGTTTAGTTTTCCTGCCTAATTCTTTTCTGCCCGACCCTAGGCCAAAGTAACTTCTTTATTAACCAATGGTAATAAAATATATTCACAGCATACAGAGGGAAATTCCATATCAATATCAGAAAAAAACGCTAATAGTAATCTGTTTAATGCTGTATCTGTATCGCAAAATAAAGAGCTAGGTTGTCTTGCTAGGGCCTGTAGTTTCACAGATATTTCTTATGTTTAGCCTCTTTTTTTTTTTACTGAAAACTATAAAGGCATTTGATAACTTTCTCTGAATTCACTGTGGTTTATTCCAACACCCTCTTTGTTTTTTTCTATGTACTATGAAAGCTGACCAAGTCTCTCATTTAGATAGAGATTGACATATTTTCTGCAATCACAGAATGTCCACCCTCTTTTTATAAAAGGAAACAATGTGCACTAGTCCACTAAGGCAATAGGAAAATACAATTTTTCCCTTATAGCTCAGAAAGAAATTCACAACTACGCTGCCTCAAAATTTGTCTGTGATGCATCCTTTCTGATGTGAACACAGTCAGCATTAAGTAATTGTCCTCCATTGGGGTTGTGTTTCTTTTCATGCATGTGTCTCAACTTTTCTTAACTGGTTATATTAGAATGGAATCCAACTCCATAACATCTTTTAAATTCAATCTCTTTTAATGTAATATTTCAAAATTTAGATATGTTTGAAATTCGGTCATCAGATGTGACTTATCAGGGAGATATTGTTCATTCTATAAGTATTATATTTTCATAAATATAGTTTACCTTACATGAAGCCCTAGATTAATTAATAAGTTACACACTTAGATAACTACATAATTATGTAAGTAGCATTATTTATGTAATTGATTACGCTTTCTTTTGTGTGTTTGCTAAAATTGTGATAACTAAAGCATAATTGTGTAGACTTTTGGAACATATATTAAAATCATGTATACATTATTCATAATATAGTTTGTACATACATATAGCCCATCCATGAACCTAATTCTCTGTATCTGCTACAAATTTTGAATACTCCAGTATTGAAAGTCTCATAGGATTCTGTAAACTATGTAGAAATTTAGAGCAAATGTTTAGAAGTTTTTATTCTCCAATGTATTGAGTGGTCATAAGTTGAATTACAGCTCATCAATCAGAGCAAATACATCAAGTGGATATTTCTTCCTAGGAACAAGTTTCCTTTGTGTAACATTGGTCATGTATTACAGAACATGACATATAATACATTGTGCAAATACATTTATGAACTAAATTAGCATATAAAATTAAGTAGTTGAAGACAATGATGAAGTACTTGTAAAAGACAAAACTATAATATGCGAAATAATTAAATAAATCTTATCATTAAACAATGTACATTAGACATAGAGATAAAAATAAGATAAATGAAAAATGTGAGGGGAAACCAGATATGATAATCTCAGGAAACTCTGAACTGAAAATAGCAATATCAGTTTAACAGAAGAGAAAGGTGGATGCATGCGGGGCAGGTGCATCTCTGTCCTTTTCTTTGAGTCACACACTGTCAGATATTTTCCACTCTGCTTTCCTGTTCTGAAGTGACTTCTATTATACTCTACTATTAGATTATAATTTTATAGCTAAAAGTGATAGTAAGGAAACCAGCTAACATATGTCTAGAGACATTTTTTTCAACATAAGATCAATGTTTGTCTTTAATCAGAAATAAATGACCCTTCGAATCTCAAATTGAGAAGTAAATGAGTCTGACCTTCTCAGTAGATTAGTAATAGGACATAAAAATGTTAACTTCTAGCATACAGAGGCATTAAATTCAAGTGTACCCACTGGTGACTACACATTACAATATCCAACAGCTCTCTCAATAGCCTAAGTGAAATTACTTTGTAGTCCCAGCTCAATTTTCAAACATAGATGACACATAAATAGAAAACATGAGTCAATTAGTGAGTCTGTCTTCAGCTGCGTCAACACATTAAAGGAACATTTTTCTCATCCTAAAAGAGACAAGAGACATGCAATGCAGATGGGAAGCATTTCTTTGTCATTCATGAAGAGTTATCAGAGAAAAGACTTTTAAATTAGAAGAGTTGTTAGCAGTTAAAATGTGAGCATTGTTTCTAAGTCCAGATTTGTGTCATTTGGTTTGAAGCACTCTGATAACTCTGTCGGTGATTCTTCTTCATAATAAAGTATGAAATTCTTCACTTAGTAAATTCCTCTACTTCTTACTAAGTGAAAAATAAAATTCAAAGCAGTAGCTTATTATTGCAAAGTGACTTCTACTGATCCCACACAGGATGCCTTTGAACTGAAGAGTTTGTTTTATCACACTGAGGAATGACTGGCTACTTTATGTCAATCCAGTGTTCAAAAATAGCAGATATTACTTACCTTCTAACATACACATAAGTACTTTTTTTCTTTACTTATATTTTGCATGACAATCTAATAATCACAGCATTAAAATGAGATGCTTCCTTCATATTAAAGAGCTCCAACATATGATATTTTGAAAATTTGTTAGTTTCTGCCACATTTATAGTTTTCATTCTTTTTAACATTTTGTGAGACACTTTTTGCTAGCACACACATTGATTTGGACTGCATAATTGCCCAAATGTTATTATAAAATACTTTTCTCAATTGTGAATTTAATTATCACTCTCTTAATGCATTGTTAATATAATATTAATATTTATGTCCATTTTATCTATTAGGTTGTACATTATAAAAATGAATTAAAAATAGGTTTTATTGAATAAGGGAGAGACCTGAAATGAGCATATGTGTGCAGAGAATAAGATACAATGTAATGAGTAATAGGTAATTGTTTCGTAATAATTTAGGTAATTGTAATTTTTATTAGACCACGGATCTTCTGTAGATTTTCCATCCCTACCTTGCTCTGATACAACAAATCACTTATTTCTTAACTAAGGATATAGAAAATATATAAGGATAAAGATATAAATGGTATGTGTAATTTATCCAAAGTGTTGGGACCATTTGGAGTC
>JAQHUG010000437.1:1166441-1178524 GCA_028555095.1 Dicrostonyx torquatus | reverse complement strand
ACTCTTTTTCACCTATGTTTCTTTCTTAGAAATACAAAAATATGTCCTTTCCATAACGTTCAAAATTTCATTGCTTTTAGAATGCAAAAGAAGCTAGTTTTTCAACTTTTGATCTGAATAAATTGTTTTACAATGCAATAATAGATTCAGAATATTTATACATACATATAATGTTAACCTTTTGTTTCAATGGGAGTTATTTCCAGGGCACCTTGTGTACACTCAAAGCCAGGAATATTGCACTATTTTTGAAAATATATCAACATTTTCATGTAATCTAGCACATTGTGGTACATGAACAAATGTCTAGAAGGTACCTGTTATGACTTACAGACTCTTGTTCTATAGCAAAGTATTGAACTAAGGTAAGTGACTTATGGAATCATTGGATAATTTATTAATGGTGAAATGTAGCTATAAAATTATGAGTGAATCAGAGCTGTACAAATGTCAAAATTAATTGCCTCATTCTTAGAGCCCTTGAGC
Organism: Dicrostonyx torquatus; assembly: GCA_028555095.1. Lineage (NCBI taxonomy): Eukaryota > Metazoa > Chordata > Mammalia > Rodentia > Cricetidae > Dicrostonyx > Dicrostonyx torquatus. Next base: position 1,178,038 of record JAQHUG010000437.1, on the reverse strand, counting down.
ATATTTAATAGTATTATGTCATATATATATGTTGTATCTGTGTGTGTAAAACATTAATAATTAAAAACTAAAGAGGTCATTGATTTGAGAGTGAGTAATGAGTATTAAATGTCTTTAATAGTCTCTTGTATACAGCACACTTTTTCCACATATGCCACATTTTTATCAGTGGGGCTTCTAGTTTTTCTCTGTCATTGTTTATTTCATATACTTAATTTGACAGTTCCCAAAAAAGTGTCCTTCAAAAACAATATTTTTGGCTCAGTAATATTCTTTAATTCATTGTTGTATTACTTATAATACCAAGTTACAATATAGTGTGAAAGTTATGTTTGTTACATGTAGTATCTAAGTAATGATGTTAACAAAAGAATCCTATATGTGTTCACTTAATATACTTTTTTCCAGATGTCTTTTTATTTTTAATTGATTTGAGCCATACATGCAAAAGTGCATCTAAGAATGACAACTTGTGCCATGTGATATGTGCATATACTTTTATATACATATGCACATGTATCGATCAGTTAAATAATTTTAATAACCAAGATTCAGTAATTGGAAAGTGTTGAAATGTTAGTGATGGAATGTTAGAATGTTGGGAAATTTTGGAAATTTTGCTTATAACCCAAAGAAACACAGACAGACAGACAGACACACACACACACAAATGTTACTCTTTAATACATCCTGTGTAAATCCCAAATCTTTCATATTCTCAATGTTGTGTATATTTCTGCTCAATTTATACAAGTAACTGTAATTTCTATGTTAGATGGGTGGCTGAAAAGCCTCAAATTTATGGTATAAAGTGAAGTCAGAGGGTAGGAAAAAATTTCCATGGCTTTAGATCAATAATTTAGCTATAGAAATGTCTTGAATGCTTGCAGTAAAGCCGTGTTACTGTGTCTCCTAGATTCTGCTTCATTGCTCATTTTTAAAAACAAACATTTGCCATGAAGACATAACTGCCAATTCAGTCTAAATAAGACAAATGAGATAATGAGACCAGTGGCAAACTGCAGTTGACAAATCCTGCAGAATGTTCAGCTCTAAGTAAAATGCCTTCCTTTCCTGCCAAAAGGTCTATATGCTAACACTAACTAATTTGCCAACCTTGGCCCTACATTGTTTGACAATAACTGAGCATCCCAATTTGTTACAATTGTGACAGTAATTTGTATGTAAAGTATTGCTCGATCTAGTAATCTGAACAACCTTTTAACCCAGCAACCAATCACACAGAGACATACTTTGTACTAGAAAGACCATGGAAAGGAGAAAATGTGTATGTGGATTCACAGAGATTGTGCATGAGGCCTGCACCTGTTCAAGCCAGGTGAGGTCTCAGTGTGGACGGGGGAAGTGGACACATACTCTCATCTATAACAAAAATAGCTATGCCCAACTAACATTCACGGCAAAGGAAAAAAAAATTTCTCTTCAATGGCTTTTCACTGAACATACTAATATATACCACATTTAAAGATAAGCCCCATGCACAGAAGGAAACAGCCTACAGAAAATAAATTGAATGGTGCCTTTTTATTGATTTTTGTCTTACATTGCTTTGTTTGGTCATTTTTGTTTCTCTGGCCTTTTGCTAGAATATTATAGTTTCTGAATTTGTGTGGATTTTCTGTGTGTATGTTTCTTCTGTTTTTTCTTCATTTTTAAAAATTATTGTGCTTTTTTGATTATATTCATATTTGTCTTATGAAAAGAAAGAGAAAAGAAATGGCATGGAGTTGGGTGTGGAGGGAGGTGTGGAGAAGCTGAGAAGAACAAAATGGTGGGCAATCTTCTTCAGACTATAGTATAAATTTTTCAATTAAAAAATAAATGTTTCCAACATTAACTCCTTTATTAGTTGAACTAGTTTTGCCTCTATAGGCACCAGGATGAATTCTCCTAGCTCTGACATTTAGCTGCCAATTTCTGACTCCTGAATTGCTTTTCATTTCGGAGCTACTGGTAACTGAGTAACAGCGACCAAACACTAATAAGACAACATCTATGGTCGCAGCATCTGCCTCAGGCTTTGGAATTCTGAGGTCTATAGCAGCAAGTATTGGAGGTCCGTAGCATATATTATAGAGCTCTTAACTGAAAACAGACTGCCTATGACTCTCCAAATCACAGTGTCTAGGATCCTTGACTCTTCATGCTTGGCACCCCTCTGAAACTCTGCAAGGTGTGAGAATCCACAGTTCCTGTTGTTGCGCTCTACAGAATCCACATCAGCTTTGTCACCTCTTCGCTGCATCATTACTGCCCTTGCCATTCTCTGAACTTCTCAGATACTGTTTTTGGCATTATTTCCATTGTCACTACTGTTGCCACCTCTGCCGTTGGTCATTTTCCTCTTCCCTTTCTTTTTTTAACCAGCTAAGTTCTCAAATAATGAGGAAGCTCAAATGCAGACAGGTGTACATTACTCCATGGGAGCTCTTTTAGTGGGGATAGTGACCCTGTATCAGGCCAAACACCAGAGAGTGTCTCCCAGCTGGCACCAGAAAGTGATTGAATAATGTCACAGAAGGGAGACGTGATAAGGTCCTTGCACTAACCATGACAGTCCTTTCTATAAATAAAAGACAACTGTTTCATGAATCTTGACATAAGATCTAATGCAAATGAAAAACTGTACTTCTACCAATCTCAGTAGTCCCTAATAGAACCAGAGAATATTATGCTAGTCGCAAAACCATCTGTGGGTGACTTAGGCAGTGCTCTTTGCTGTAAAGGGAAACTATGGCCAAAGCAACTCTTATAAAAGAAAGCATTGAGTTGGAACTTGCTTATAGTTTCAGAAGTTTAGTCCATTGTTATAAAAACAGTAAACAGGCAGACATGATGCCAGAGAAGCAGTAGCTGAGAGACGTACATCTGGTTTGACAAGAAGACACTGGACCTTGGGCTTTTGAAACCTCGATACCCACCCTCAGCGACTAGTCCTAATCTCTCTAAGTAGTTCTGTTCGCTAATGACTAAACATTCAAATTTAAGACCCTATGAGTGGGAGTTCTTATGCAAACCACCACAGTGGCCCAACCAGGTGAATCAGAAAATGATATATACTCAGATGGAGTACACCAAAGCTTTGGGTGATATAAAGAGTGAAAATAGTTTGCAGCAGTGCTTCTGGAGTGCTGCCTTCAAGGAGCCATGATCATGCGTTAGTGGCTGTGTTTGCAGCATCTCTTCCTTCCCCGTGGTTCTTATGGACTGGCATAACTATGATGCTGGCCTGAGTGTAATCCTCCTGGGCGTTTGGCTGTGACTCCTAGCATTTAGGGGATCATAGGGTGCATTAGGAACTGTCATGTAGGGAGCCTACATTTTCTCATGCCAAAGAGCTTATTTAAAGGGAAAATTAAAAAAACTAAAACATGAGTTGCACTAGAGGATTAGCATTACCAATAACAACATGTAGAACATACAAAATGGATATAAGGCTCATAAGAAGTGGTATGGCTTCTGTTGTTGAATATTGACTAAATCCTGTAATGTGCTCTGAATTAAAAGTACCCAGTCAAGAAATGACAAAATTGTTTACTTGTGGTAGAAGTAAGAGACAATAAAGGTTTGTTTGTTTAAGGTAGTTAAATATTAGTACACATGGTTGATACCTGGCACTGTATTTTAAGTATTCCAAAGCTCTTTTAAAAAGGCTATGTATGTCTTACAGTCAACAACAAAGTCCCTGGTAAATTTAGTAATTATACTTCAACAATGTTAGTGGGAACTGCTGAGCCTGTTGTACTGTGGGTTAGAGAATGTTGTGAGAATGTTGCATTAGAGATGTGGAAGCTGGGAATGGAACCTGGGTTCTCCAAAAGAAGAGTAAATGCTCTTAACCGCTGAGCTTTCTCCAGCCCCAGAAATACTTTTAGTCTCATGTTTTCCCTTCCTACCATCCTAGCAACAATGGGATAAGTATTGAAGAAATGGAACCTCTCAGGCAATGAACCCAAATAAACCTTTCTCTTCTCAAGTCAATTTGTGCCTAAGTAGTCTGCTGGCGTTACATGGGAGGACTGGTCATGGGGAGGATGTTCAGGTGCTTGGGCTTGGGTAGCAGAGTAGGTATTGGCGGGACAGCTTCCAGTGGGGGTGGGTGCACAGCCTGAGGGGAGGTTTCTCACAAGCTTGCTGGCTGGTGGAGACTACAGCAGAGCCGTAGAGTTCCACCAAAGTTGGTCCATTGGGCTTGCTGGTGTTGGGATGGGAGGAGGAGGGGTATGGGATGTGCCCTGCGGTTTAGTTAAGGTCTGGACTTTGGGACAATCCAGCTGAGAGGCCAGGCATTGACCTATTTTTCCCACTGGTGTTGTTTGCGCTTGTGCTTGTATTGTGACTGTGATATTTTCCCTGTGTTTTATATTGCACTTGCTAGCTAATCATCCACAGAATTCAATATTCCCATCAACTTCTATATGTGCTTTACAGTTGCTAAAATATGATTTCTTTGCAGCTCTACTGAAGGACAACATGGTGGATAAGTCCCAAATCCTCTTTGTGTTATCATTCTTCACTATCCGTTACCTCTTTTATCAATAATTACTGAAAATTTACATGTCCATATTTATATTTAGATTTGTATATATAGCAAGCTTTGGAACATTGGGTTACCTGAAACAATATAAAATTCTATACAATTCTCCACAAGTGAAACTGCTTAAAAGTGCTTCTCATCCCTTCCCAGAACTATATAATACAGTAGGATATGTTCATAGTAGCAAACAAATTTATACATGTAAAATCAAAACAAGACCTAAAATAATCAAGATCTAGTAGGCTAGTTAGAAATTGTCGATCACAAATAGCTTTATAGATCATTTTGGAAGAATTTCTGACAAATAACTTTTTTGCTCAAATAACAATTTTATAAAAAGTTATTTTCATTTTTAAGTGTATGCATATGTACATGTGTGCGCATGAGTGTGTGTATGCATGTGTGTACATGCATATGTGTATGTGTGTGTGTGTGTGTAAAGTAAGACAGAGAGAGGTGGGGAGAAATCTTAGATTCTGTGGATTCACTTGTTGCCACCTGATATGGGTGCTAGAACTGAACTTTTGTCTTCTACAACAGCAGTGTGCACCCTTAACTGCTGAACTACCTTCTCAGACCCTCAAGTGACATGAAGAAGAAGAAGAAGAAGAAGAAGAAGAAGAAGAAGAAGAAGAAGAAGAACAACAACAACAACAACAACAACAACAACAACAAAAACAAGAACAAGAAGAGGAAGAGGAGGAGAAGGAGGAGGAAGCAGCACCTTTATTTCAGAAAGCTTTAGTTACTCTCTTTTATTGAAATGCTTGAATAAATAAAGAAATAAAATTAATTTTAGTTAGTAAAATTATTACTCGTTTTCTTCGTTTTCAGAAGTCTTTTAATTTATATCACAGGTTTGCCTCTTAGATTAATTTTATTATGTCCTTTGTGTGTCAACACAATCAAAGATCTTATTTTGTGTTCTGTTAGTATTAAATCCAGTTTCATTGTCATACAGCAAACTTATTATTCTCCTATATAATTTTAGTCATTTTAACTAACCTTGAATATTTTATATATCAACTATTCTAAAGGTTAGTGTGAAATATAGTCAAATACTCCTCTGCTTTTAGTCCACAGCCTGCAAAGTGGGTACCTTGATCTGAGAACATATTTAGATGCTCTGCATTGAAGCAGTCAACAGTGTTCTTTTTAATGAAATCATTCTCAAAAAATACTTCAGGAATGATTAAAAAGAGTGGATGACCAAACACAATATGGAGCCTTAGAAATGGTCTGCAGGCTATAGCTAATTATCCCTATGTTCACATGAATATTGTGAAGTAAAATCACTATAATTTAATACCTTTTCTTAATGTAAGCATTTTATTTTTATCAGGATGAAGCCTTGGGTAACAACTGGAACAACAGAGAAACAAAAAATATATACATCTTCATTTATCCCACCTGCATAGCTTGATCGCTCTCATGACAACTCATTTATTACACTTAGAAGCTACTTCAAATATTATTTTAAGTATAATGTTTCAGAGCCTGTTATCACAAAAGATATCTCAACCTTATTTCACTCTGTAATCTCTCAAAGGTCCATCAAAAATTAGTGATCTTCTAATGCATGAATTTTAATCTTCTACTTTTCTGTTACAAATTTAGTCAGTCATAATGATATACTGTGACTATTGCCTAAGAAGGTACACAGCTCTACATGCTTCTGTATAGAATAGGCTGTAGGTCACCTGTGAAAGCAATAAGCACTATCAAAAATACTTTCTTTAATGTGAAGACTGACCCATTTATACGTCTGTGGCAGCACTTCTTTTTCTTCTCCTCCAGCGAATGAAAATTTGAGAGTTAAGGTCATGCTTCCAGCATATTACCTAGAGAAGAGTTATATCACAATATTCTACAAAGATATTTTGTCAGGAAAACACTTGATTAAAATCTAAAGCATCTTCATAAGATAATAATAGCATACTTTTATTTTCCCTTGTTAAAATTTGCGGGACTGTGATTAGGAAAGAAATTCCAGTACTGTGTCTTGTATGTTACCAATGGTGGCAACATAACATTCTTATCTAATCTCAACAATAATTCTATTGTTTTTTGTTTTTGTTTTGCTGTTTTTCTGAAATTAGCATCAGGACTGGTAGATTTTAGGTACTCTAAAGCTTACAATGCAGAATTAGAGAACTAGGAAGTAAGTTATGTCACAAAGTGCAGGTATTATTACAAAAAGGTAGAAGATCTAATATCAGTTCTCATTGATCTTCTGGTCCAGACAATGAATAGTTTTGTGCCACCACCATTCTTATGGACCTCACTGTGGAGCTGGGTTCATCTTTATTTGTCTTCTTAATCATCACTAGCTCTTATCCTTTGCTTCTTTTAAATGGTAAAATTCCAAAAAGTTAATAGAAAAAATATCATCCAGAATAAAATAAGTTAACTAAACTATGTTTCAGAGAGAGTGATTTACCTTTTTATATCTAATTTTGAAAAAAAATTACTTAGACAAATGATAATGATTTTACATGATGTCTACTAAGTACTCTGTAGGGACTAAGTGACTGTTTTCACACAAGTTTTCTTTTGGCTCAATGTGTTATCAATTATATTAATACCAAAATAATTTAGATTATTCTTAGCAATAAAAACCAGGTGCTTTCTTGCCAATGTTTAATGAAATATTGCATAATAAAGTGTGTTATGTTTTTGCTCTGTTGAAAATATACTTAGCTTTACTAACTTTTGCTGTAGTTTGGAAAAGCTGGAACAATTATTCATACAATATTCTCTTAAGCATTTGTATGTTTTCCATGGCTTAGAGTGTTAAAAATTCTGTCAGCTGCACTACACTTATCATTCCCCAGTACATTTGCATGTATATGTTATATGTTTACCATTATTATCAATAAGAAGTATTAAATTCCTGCAATCATTGCATAGATCTTATTGATCACAACCATACCTTTGCATGTATTTATATATGATCAAGTATGTCTGCAGGTGCAAGCACATATTTAAATTAGAATTCAACATCGCACATCTTCTTTGTCTTAATTTTTTTTTTTTTGAGGCAAGACTTTTCACTGACCCCAGAGCTTACCAACTGGCTTAGCAGGCAGGAATCCTCTTTTTCTCCCAATTCTTCAAGACAAGAGGAAAAGGTACAGCGCCAGGCAGACTCGGGTCTTCACGCGTGAATAGCAAGCATTTTACTGATCAAATCTTCTTCCCAGACCACTACAAGAGACCTTAGATTTTTAAAGACAAATTTCACATTTTCTGCTTTGCTGAGGGAGTTCCATATTATCTGTGTCTGGCAGTATATTCCTTTGTGTTTTCAAACTGTTCTTGGCTAAATTTTGACTGGAAAGAAATCTCTGCTTGCTTTGTCACTTATGTCATATTCGCTGAAAGTCTGGATTTAGATAAATGTCCTCTACTTTTAATATGTGGATCCATAATTCATTTTAACAGAATGTTGCCTAAGAATGTATTTCTTCCTATCTACCTGCACTCATAGGAATCACAGTGGAATCTCCTTACTGTCACTGGCAATATTCTTATTGAGACAAGTAAACAATCCAAAGAATAAATTTCTCAATCTTTGCTACTTAGTGTAAAAGTTTGATGCAACCTAGAATCTTAAATTCTGTAAAATCATATAGATGAGAAAATTCTCCTCCATTTTCAGCCTTCTCAGTAAAGGACTCTTTACTTTGACTACATTTAAGCCATCCCAATGTGAAGAGAATAAATACAAAATTGCGAAAGATAACTCTTTATACAACACGTCTTATACAATATTATACAATTTTAGGACATAGGTCAAGTTATAAAAATTTGCAAATCATTTTTATTTGCCTCAGAAGTTTAGAGAAGGCATTTTTTTTCTTTCTTAACCACTCTCTTTTTTGAAATTCCACAAAGGCAGTTCGATTCTATCTTGCTTTTTTACTTTAACTTTTTCACCAGTATTCTCTGCTCCTCATATGACTTCTTTTGTCTTTTGCTCTAATTCTTTTAACATTCATAAGCTGTGTGAAAGATGACTGAAGTTATTTCATCATTGTATTGTTCTACCCATTTGTGACTAAGTGGAAAGTCTAGGAGGTTTCTTGGATTGTTGTATCCACTGTAACTCAAAGAATCATGATCCTCAGGAGCAGTTTGAAAGGGAAGGCCCCAGGGTTGACACACAGCAATTCTATTGTCAACAGACAAGTGTCCCTGTCCATGTCATATGTTTTCTGGATAAGGACAGGCTTTCTTTAAAACTTAAACTCAGTTAAAGTGTGACATGACATGTCACATTTTTTGGTGACAATCACCTAACTCTGACTTTTATCATCCTATTGAAAGCACAACCTTCTATTATTTACAGTATTACAGATAAAATCAGAAGTAATCTGTGATAGACATGCATTCCTGATAGACTTCTTTATCTTGTAAAACTGAACCATCAAATTGTTAAAATAATCAGAGCACTTTCTCAGTTATCAACAGTGCTGATCATTAATATGAATATTTTGTTATAGTATAATAGGCAAATAAAAACTGTATATATTCAATATGTTGTGAAACAACCACTGTGAAAATGACTTGCCCTCACTGTTAATAAAAGGCTGATTGGTCAATAGCTAGACAGGATTTTTAGGGCAAAGATAATGCTGGGAAGAAGAAAATCAGTCTTGGGAGTTGTGAGCAGATGCATAGAGAAGTAAGATGAACACTTATAGTGTTGGCCTAAGGTGAATCATTTATTTTTCATATATTCATGTTAAATCACTTACCATGTTTGTCTTTTCATGATGAATTGTTTGGCAGTGCAGTAATAACAATGGCAGTCTTTTTTTTTTTTAAACCAGGTAGGGATGAGAGGCAAAGGGCAGTTGTATTTTCACTATTTGAACTTTTATTCAATTACAGTTAAACACATATTATGTGAACTGTATAAAGAAAAAGCTTTGATCATATCAATTTGGCCATCTCATATCACAAATGCATTGGTAACCAACTATGTCATTATCAGTCCCCCCCTCTTCTTCACAGTGTCTCTCAACAAACAAATCTGACAGTATTGCTTTTTGTCTAATTGCGCTTTTGATACTGATCTGCACGTTATTTCACTATTAATTCACAATCAAATGATATTTGGCTTGGAATCCAAGTAAAGCTTGCCAAAATATAATACATACCATATCATTTTATATCTGCTCAGTGATACATAATAGTTGGTAGATAACATTGGCCTGTATCTTTAGGCTGTGAAAGTTCATCTCAAGGACAGTTTGCTTAACTCTGTTGTACAGGGTCACTTCGCTGCCAAAAGAAACTTAGAAGGCAGCCATCTTCATTTTACCTCATTAAAATTATCCTTGCCATATCTTTACCACCGTTTAAATTTCTTTTTCTTTAGCATATTAAAACTCATGGGCCAAAATATATTCCTCCCTTTGCAGCTGCAATCTATCATGACTTCATAATGAAAAAATACTGATAATTCTGTGTGATTTCTTGTTTGATGAACCAAAAATGAGGTATCATTTCCCATTTATATATGCATGCAGTATTCCTGGATCATATTTCCAGGAGATTCTAGAATATCACCGCAGAGCAGCTGTTATTTTTTTATGTGCAAATGGTAACTGAATACACCATCATTTAGGGTATCAATCTGTAGACAGATTTTGTTAAAGATATTATAAAATGTGGATTTCAAAAATAGATTTAATACGCAAGATGTATGAGATTAGAAAAATCACAGAAAGTTTGTTAACCTCTTTTCCAGGGACAGTTTTTTGCATAGCAAGCCATTCCAAATCTTACCAGCAGCAGAGAGCTACCATGGGGTAGTTATTTTGGGGTGTTCTTCTTTCTTATCACTGCAATGGAGTGACTAGAAGAACCATTTAAGGAAAGAGAGATTTATGTTGGCTCAAAGTTCAGGAATTCTAACAAGCAGAAGGAGGCACAATGACTGGTGGGAACTTATGATGAAGTCTGTTCACCTTCACTGAGGAAAGAAATAAATGTTTAGGCCAGAAATGAATGGACTACATCTCTCAAAGTCTATCACTAAGTGCCCCATTCCCAATGTACTGATTTGTTTTGTGTGTCAAATCCACAGAATCTAGAGTTATCAGAGAAGAAGGACCCTCAGTTGAGAAATGCCTCCATGAGATCCAGCTGTAATGAATTTTCTCATTTAGTATCAATATTGGTGTGAGGGCCCACATGCAGTGGGTTGTACCATCCCTGGGCTGCAGGTCTTGGGTTCTATAAGTTGGGCTGACCAAACCATGGAAAGCAAGTCAGTAAGTAACTCCTCTCCAGGGCCTCTGCACCAGTCCTGTCTCCAGGATCCTGGAATGTTTTATTTCCTGACTTTCTTCAATGACACACAGAAATACTGAAGTATAAACCTAATAAACCCCTTTCTCCCCAGCTTGTTTTTTTCATAGTGATGTTTTAGCATAGGAATCCAAACCCTTAGACACCTTCTGTATATGTCTGGCTACTACCAGGCAAGTAGCTTCTCTCTGGCATTCATTTCTGCTATGGTGGTTTTACTGGCCATAAGCCTAACAACAATGGAGCAAGCTGTTGGACAGAATCTCTGATATTGTGACCCTAAATAAATCTTTTCTGATATATGTTATTCTTTCAATAATTTTGTCATGGGAATGGCAAAGTTATGGATATACTATTATTCATGTTTATTTCTCTTTTCTTTTATTCTCTACTTTTTGTTTTATAGAAGTAGAGTCAATCCAAATGTAAATGCACACTTATTGCAACATCTTTATAGAAATGGAATATTTATAATTGGTTATTCATTTACTCATTAACTTAGCAATTTTATATGTATTTAATGTTGTCCTAAAGGTCATTTTTCACATAAGTTCTCTTTTATTTTTCTATATTTAGGCTACTTCACAGACACATGTTACAGATGATGATTCTTTAATTCCATAGCCTGGTCAACATTCATAGATAATGTTGCTATCTATAGAACTATACATGTACTAAGCGTCAAGACTTAAACTTTGCATTTTTAACACTTTTTGAA
>JAQHUG010000437.1:1144201-1159349 GCA_028555095.1 Dicrostonyx torquatus | reverse complement strand
ATGTCAGATATCTTCCTTTATTTATTTATTTATTTATTTATTTATTTAGAAACATAAACCTTCACCTAACCAAGAGCTAAAACTTATGCTTGCCTGGCTGCCTGGCAAATGAACTCAAAGTGATGACTGTTTTTCTGCCTGCAATACCATGGGAATGCAGATATCCTCCAGGACATGGGTGTTTGATATTTGAATCAGATACTCGTTCTTCTTTACAAGTACTAAACTGGTCCACCTTCCTACTCTCAAAAAAAAAGTATTTAAACAAAGTCGTGTGTGTGTGTGTGTGTGTGTGTGTGTGCGTGCGCGTGCATTTTGCTGTGTGTATGAACGTCATAAGAGCAGCTAGAAGTAGTTGGCTATCTTATTTTATTGTGTGCCCTATGGATGAAACTCGGGTTGTTAGCCATGACAACAAGCACCATTACAGATTGAGTCAAGTCATTGTCCGTCAAGAAAATATTTTTGAATGAAAGTTTTACAAAATTAAGCTAGTACATCCTATGCACTATTATTCAGGTTATTTAATTGGTAATAAATGTTGTTAGAAAAAGATTCTTAGAATTTTCAGTCTATCTTGTTATTTATCCATACTGAAATGACAACTTTCTAATCTGTTTTAGAAGTTTTTTTTTTTTTGTCGTTGTTTTTCTTGCCTCATTTCCTCTTTTCTTTTAAGCCATGATGGTAGTTAGTGAATGGGGATGCTCATAACACATTAAATCATCCATGACACTTACAAAGTAACTTGTAACAGTCAAGAGTCCATATATTATTGTCCAATGCCTTATAAAATATTGTACAAAAGTGAATATTTTGGAATGTAGAACTGACAGTATTTATAGGACGTTTTTGCTCTTTCCGAGAACCCTGTTTCAGCTTTCAGCACTCACATTGTACTTCCAGTTCCAAGTGATCCATGACTTCTAATTTCAGTGAGTACAAGGAAAACGCAAACACAAATGCTCAGGCGAAACACTCAGACATATAAAATAAAACACATAAATAAAAAATAAGAGAGTGTACAATGATAAAATAGAAAAAGGTGAAAAAAATTGATTGAAGAACTAAACAAATATGTTCACAAGATTTTGATAATTATTGAACAGATACTATTTCCCAAAGCAAAAGTGGCCAAACATACTGACACTTATGGGAGCACACTAAAAGTCTGGAAAAGTTACAGCGGTGGAAGGCTCTCCTGTAAAACAAACAGGGTATACAAGGTCTCCCAATTTAAGGTACACACGTGTTACCATAGTTTGACATTACTGTCACTTCCTCTTTGTCCCTTTGGTTCAACAGTGAATTTAATACAATTATAACCAAATGTTTTTCCATCTTAAATATGGCAAGTAATATGTATAATAGTCCCATGGTTTGAAATATATGTGATATATGCTTTTTGAATATTCTAAAAAATTAACCTTATTAATATAAGAAGAATGAAGCAATTTTGGTATGCAAGAGTAAACTTTTCTTAGGGTTTGTTTTCTGAATCCAGTATTTAGAGTGTATTATTTTTGTGCATTTGAAAGTCAAAATAGCCTTTTTGTTATTAAACTTTTAATCTGCCATTAAAAAGAAACTTCTGTTTGTTTTAGACAGGAAGTCAATAGTATTATACAGTCTGGGAGCTGTTTTCAATATTGTCAGGAACTCAGGTAATCATTAACAAGATGCTCTCTGTACATGACAGATTTAGAAATATTCATTTTTGAAGTGATACAGAAACTTTCTGTCACAATTATTTACTCATGCATAAATGAATCTTTTCATAATATGTTACTTTCTGTGTTTCCTCCCAACTATTTGTAAATATTTTGTTTTAACAATGACCAAATAGAATTGACTGAAAACTACATGACCTCTGTGAAAGACCAAATTTTCAATCCAAGCATGCTGGAACAGCAGTTATTTAATCCCTGCATATTCATTGGAGATACAAATGCTCTTTTGTGAATTCAAGTGCAGCCTGATATGCACAATGAATTCCAGGAAATTAAGATTACAGAATAAATAAGGAGGAGGAGGAACTTGTGTAATAAGGGAAAGGAAAATAAATATATGTGGATAAAACCTGCATTTCGCTCATCCTTAAACAAATGCAGACTAAGGTAGTTTAATGCGACAGGTTCTTTTCCAATTTGCTTTTCTATATGAACAGAATAATTTTGCAAATGTAAAAAAAAACTTAAATTTTCCAGGTTTATTTATACTGCTTTCTTTTGTTTGCAACCATCTGTAAAAACATTAATAAAAGATCAACATGTAATTGAAAGGGCTCTTCAATTGTCAACTGCTTGTCAAATTTACAGGAACAGAATAACATTGCTAAGTTCGAGGGTTGGATGTCTAAATGCAATCCCATTAAAGACTCCCTCAGTCATCATTCTCTCAAGCCAGGTTCAAAAGGGCAAAAGCTCTTTTTTGAAAGGAATTTTTTAATTATTGCATATGCCCTTTAAGGCAGTGAAAGGCAATCACCTTCCTACTCATCAGGTAATTGTGTTCAATGTCTACAGAGGACACTAAGCTTCAGCGGTTCCAACTGATACACAGACAAGGTTTGCTGCTGTTGAATAATGTTCTTATTTTGGATGTGTCAAGGCCAAAATAGCATGCTTAATTTAAACATATAGCAAGTCAACAGTTTGTTTTCATTTTAAATGAGAGTTACCAAATTGAAGACCTTCTCTATAATAAAACTGTTAAAACAAATTGACAGTCAATATTACTAAACTTTAACTTGATTAAGCCTGCTCTTAGCAATTGCATTACTGCATTATGTATGACCCTTGGTTATCCAATGAAATAAAAGGGCTAGAGTGTTCACTTGGGTGAAACTCTGTATCATATTGAATGTTATACTGCTGTTATTTGGAGACAATATAATTTGACTTGCATTATGTATCAGTGTATTAACTGTATTAAAATAAGAATAAATATAAGCATGCTTGTATTAATTTAAAGGGCATAAATAAACATTGTGTTAGTAGCTGAATAGCTAATAAATAGCTAGATGAATAACTAAAGGTATTAATCTTTTTAAATATTGCTATGTAATATTCTTTCAACAAGAAGAATAATATTTCTTCTTTCTTTGCTCTTCTTTTTTAATTTATAATTGCCTATTTTTTTCAATGAAATTTCTTAATACACAGCTGTACTTAGCTGGGTAGCCACCATGAAACCCTGAGTGCCCTTGTACTTATGACGATTACCCAGCAGCATCTGTAACTGCTGGAATAACATAGGTATTCCACCATGAAAAGCACAAAGGATGAGTTTAAATGTTTCAATAAGGAACATAAACATTTTCTGTTTCATTTGGATAACTTTACCTTTATATTATAGTTAATTAGTAATAACTAGCATCTATTAGAGTCATAGATCATAATAAAAATATAACTACTCTCAGGATGGTACAGGAAGTCCAATGATTTGGTAACTTTCTTCATGAAAACTCTGTTATTACATAGAGGGAAATAACTTAGACAATCTTTACAGCCTTAAATTTTTTATTATGTTTTCAGTGTGTGACACTTTGTGTTTTGTCCTGCAAAATATTTATCCAAAGTAATAAATTTCTTGGTACTGAGAAGAACTAGATTTTATTTGCAAAGTTCCTTTACTGATATAGATATAGTCTTTCTTCAAGCAATGGTTCTGACAGAAGTGAGAAATCAGTTGATAGGCTACAGTTAGTGTCCTAGTCAGTGTTTATATCCCAATGAAAAGACACCATGACCATGGCAACTTATAAAGGAAAAACATTTCATTGGATTGGCTAGTTTTTTCAGAGTTTTCATCATGGTGGGGCACAGGAAAATGCAGGCAGACTAGATGCTGGACATCTGATCAAAAGGTAACAGGAAGTGGGATATCTCACTGGATGTGTTTTGAGCACATGTGAGACCTCAAAATCCACCTCCACAGTGATATATTTCCTCTAACAAGACCACACATACTCCAAGAAGACTACATTTGGTGGATATTTTTATTCAAACCAACACAGTCAGGATCCAAATAAATTATCATCCTCTTATGTAATTTCTTCCTATGCAAAGAAAACAAACACAACGCTATATGCTCCTTAAAATACATAGACAGTAGTTCACTTTATTATTGTTTTGCTTTCCCACATATTTCAAGCTTAGGAGATATAAAGCTTGTTTTTCTAACATGAGCAGAGAAGTGAGATGATTATCTGAATTTATACTTCATTTTGCTTCAAATCATTGATTCATGGAGAGAGGCGTGTGTAGTAATTAACTTTTATGTCTTCTTTTGGTTTTCTTGATTTAACTGTAATTTTTGTGAACCTAAGAAATTCTCCCTTAAATATACTTAGTTTTAAATTAATTGACATAATTTTAAACAGAAAAGTAAAAGAGCAAAGGCTTGATGTGAATATCAGCATCGCCTGTTTCTGTTATTTCTTGTTTTCCTTAGGTTACTTGTGTTTCTCCTAGTACAACCAGAAAATGGATTCGTTTATGCAAATAGTGCTAGTAGTAAAGTAGTTTGGTTTAAAAGCATTTCCTAATTGACTACCAAGATGCTCAAGAAAACAAAAGCAAGCAACAAATGTAAGTTTATATATTTGCTATATATTTTTTGTGACTGATATATGCATGCATATATGGAGAGGATTAATGGTAGAGTAGCTCGGATTATCTGCAATATATTCTACTAGATATGCAACTATGTTCTTAATAGGGGACATTGATATCTATAGTACTGAAGTAAAATGAAAATGTGAGGAAAAATTTTAAAGTGCTCACCTTCAGTAGTCTAACGATTCATTTTGATTTTGTTTTTACAGACAAGGTCTCAGGTATTCTTCACCAGCCATCATCTGTAGCTGAGGCTGACCTTGACGTTGGGATCCTAAGCTTCTTAAACTCTGAGAAATGAGGGACTCAAAACATTCTTTTCTATTTTTGAATATATGTAAAACATGATGGTGGATTGACAACAAAAGTGCTTTTCCTTGAGGAATATAGTATATGGATCGTGGCAATGAGGAATTAAATTGTGTGTGTAGTGCTTTGTTATTAGCTCATTCAGGTCATGAATGTTAAGGTGTGCTCGGGTATGCAAATAGGAAAACAGAAAAGAACACGGACTGGGAGGGAGAGAGTGGGAGTTGGAGTGAACTAAGAGAGAATGGATGCGAGAGTAAAAACAATGTGCAACCTAAACATATGAAATAGCACAAGAACTGAATTTATTCGTTTACAAAAGCAGTGAAACATTGTTTTCTATTCTGGAAAAATCTATTCTCCTCTTGTGTCTTTCCTCATGAGTCACACAATGCCAAGGGTAAGATTTCCTAGTAAATGTATGAACCAATGATTGTACAGTTACAACCATTTCCATAATGCTATATATGCTCTCCCGCTTTGTTTTAATTTCTGTTTTTAGAGCTCACTCTGCTTATATATCCATCCTGTAAGGATCAGTTATAAAAGAATAAAGGGGCACAGAAAAAACCGTAACAACAAAATTATTGTGTTGCTGAGTCAGTGTCAGTGGCTTTATAATGAGCACTTTGAACACCTCTATTCCACTTCATGGTTCAGAGATGCTTGGCCTTGTGTATATTTTATTTTGTCAGCCTTCTCATATTATTTGGAGATAAATGGATAGCTCACTTAGAAATGACCGAATTGAGGGCCAGCTGTTAAGATGAAGGTCCACTTCAAGGACAAAGTTTATAGAGTGTGAGTCAGATTTTCATTGTAGCAGCCAAATTGAGAATCATTTCTAGTTGTCCCGCAGGATGCTGTTTTTCCTCAGTAAAATCGTCGTTCTTAATTTTTATAGACTCTGTCCACAAAATTGTTTTGAATGACATGTTTTTCGATTTTTCAAATGACAGTGAGAATGATGGGAAGTCAAATAAAAAGAACATGTAATAGACACTCACCAAAACTCAGTGAATTGATGTATTTACTAGCAAATGATGATGCAGGAAATCGAGATGTAGCATGGTATAATGGTCATTCTTCCTGAAGCCCTATGTAATTCAATAATGCTTTTGCTTGTATTTGGCATACTCTGTATGACTAACTCAACCAAAAATTAGAAAGTTATGAGTTGTAAAAAATATATAGACAAGCAAAATAATAACATATATACTAACAATACTAATTTAACAAACACCATTTTAGAAGTAAACTGCTCAAACATTTTAAAACATTTTAAATGTTATGTGGTAGAAATGTTTCCTTCTTCATGGGAAATTTCTAAGATACTTTTATTTAAATATATAGGTATATTTTCATAATCAACTATTTTCATATCAGCTGTTCTCCAATAAATAAATAGAAAACAAAAATGTTATTTAAAGGTCAAGCAGTTCTGGTTTCTCAAAAGCTTACTTTTTACTCTTTTTAATAACAGCCCTTGGTGGGTGAGATAGATGGAGTCACTCTTACAATTCCCTGATGTTCTTTGTAGAAGGCACTTTCCCTGTGAACAACTGAAAACTAACACAACTCATCGTCATGTGAAGAAAACTGTGCCTAATAAAACCTTGGGTCAATTTTTGGAAAGCAACTCTTGTTTAGTGAAATGCAGGATCCTATCATTATTTGGATGTAACAAATAAATTATATGATTATGAACCTTAGATTTATGTGGAAACCTTTATTAGTTTTTTCATAATTGTATCAGTTTGTTGTTTTATTCATGTTCTTCATATTCAAATCATATCAATGCCTTATGGTTTTAGATTAACCATGGGAGAAAGTAGCTGTATGTGTACATGTGTGGTGGATATGTATATGTTGATGTGAGTATGTAAATGTACTACATGTACTAGTACACTTAAACATATATGTCAGAGGTCTGTCATCTTCTTTTTTCAGTTTTCTCATTAAGTTTAGAGATAATATCACTCATTGGACCTGGAGCTGATTCTTTTTTAATAGGAAGGATGTACAATGAACTCTAGTGATCTTCCTATCTATTCCATGAGAGAGTTATAATGCATGTCTGGTTTAACATGGCACCTGAAGCTAAACTCAGTTTTCAGGTTTGTATGGCAGGAATTTAACCACTTACTCATTTTTATGGCCTAGAAACTTTTACATTTTCTTTACTTTTATTCATTCATTCATTCTTTCATGTGTTTGTGTGTGTATGTATACATGTGTCAGGGGTATGCATGTTCATACGCATGTGTGTGAGTGTGTGTGGCAAAACCAGCCCACTGAGCTCAGAGGAACCTTACAAAAGTCAGTTTTCTCCTTCTACCGAGTAGGTCGTCAGTCTTGTAGGCAGACACAGTTATCCAATAACCCACCTAAAGATCCCTAGAACCTCTTTCATTGCCTAACACTGCCAAGAAGAAGTTTAATAATGCTAAGGGAGAAAAAATGGGCCTTTCTGTTTATTCACAGATTCATTTGTTACTTATATTTAGGAATAAAATGAGAAAAATAAATGTAAGGTGAAATGCAAGGAATTGAATTTTAAGCAATTTTTTAGAAATTTCACTCAGTAATTTAAAGATGATGTCCTAAATAGAGCAAGGATTTTTCTTTCTTTTTTCTTTTGGCCAGGATTGCACTGAACTTCAAGAAAGAGAAGAAACAAGTGCCCAGGGACCACCAGAAACACTGAAGGAAACTGAAGGAATGAAAAGAGAGAAAACTGAAGTGGGAGGTGCTCAGGATGGAAGACTGGGGTGCTCCAAGACTAATCATATCAAACAGAAGCATTCCTGCTGGCCTATTGCTGCAAATCCCCACAGGTGCATAAATGCAAGAAGAAGGCAGAACCCACATTATTAATACACTTAAAAACAGATTTAAATTGATCTCCTTTAGGTTATCTGGCTGTTTTATATTCTCTTCTCTCCCCTGTGTTCAGTTTCACTGGGTTTTAATCAGATAACCATAAAATGTTCTGAACTCAGGATAGAATTTAGCACAAAAACATCAGGAGAAGATGCTTTGTGAGTAGGGTAAGGCAAATAACTCACCACAGTTAAGAGGATGAGGACTTCTGAAGGGCAGAAGGAAGGGGCGAGAAATCCATGCACTTGACCCAAGAGATGCTGAGTAGTCAAAAGAGGTAGTTAGAGGAAAGGTGCTAGAGATAAAAGACAGGCAAGGGCTCCTTTAGGAATTGCACTCTGAAATTCAGGGTTCAATACAAGCTTCTTTCATTAGCGTAAGTGTTTCTGCACAAATAACTTGTCATTAAAATTTGGTTTAATCTTAGAAATTGGAGGGGCAAAGACGTGTTAGGTCACAGTGCTTGTCACCTCACTGCAAAATGGAAGCAATATTGCTCACATAGAGGATTGCATAAATTAATTCAGAAGTGGGGAATATTGAACTATTTCTCCTATAAGGCGCTTAGGCACTACAATGATTGCTTCGCTTTTTTAATCTATTTGGCCACAGAAGCTGAATCTGAGCAAATGCCTGAGTGCTTTAGGACAAGATAATGGAACAGAGAGTATCATGGTGTAAAGAGTAATGGAGAAGAGATCGACACTTACTTGGTCTTTGATAATGGTCCTTAATCCTTTCTTTCCAGAAGAGCAATTAAATGTAGCAGTAGGATGTTATCTCAAATAATTGCCAAGGATCACAATGAATGAATACAAATTATTAACCTATGATCTACCCTTTAAAGTACTCTTTAGATTCACATTATTTTAAAAAGGGGATGCATAATTTTCCTTTTTTATAAAACAGAAAAAGGAGTAAGTTATAAAAAAGCATATCTGGTTTATAGACATATTCAGACATGCTGATCCAAGAGCTTTGATCTCACAGTAGCTTTGTTTGTTGCTTTACAAAGAGAAAATAAAAGCAAGAGATCTAAATCATTAACAACATACATTCATCTTCTAAAATGCATACGTGTTATAGATGACCAAAGACGTAGATTATCTGAAGATTATTTCTATGCTTTGAACTGAAAAGAGAATGTGTTACTAGTCTGTCTCCTAAAATTAAAGTTGTAAAATCTCTTTTTGTCACTAATTTCAAATCACATTGATTTAAGGTACCTGTTCATTTACCTGGCAGTGATAATGTGCCAGAGGAGCATCACTTTTGATCACTCATGTTTGACAGGCTCTTTTCTTTTGTTTTGTTTTTTTCTCTTTGTATTTCTTCAGGCTAGTGCTCTGTCTAGTGAGGTGCCCCTGTTGGTGATGTCAGTCAACAGGCACTTCTGCAAGCATGGAAGATCAAAGAAAACCAGAGATGGCTAAAGTTAGGAACCAATTCAGTGTGCACAGTATTTAGACATGGAAACATTCCAGCTAGCTCAAGAGTCCTGGGTTCGTGGGGATATATGTAACATGTGTATAGAAAATTAACTATAAAATCTGATGAAGTGATTTATGATTTACAGACCATGTTTTGTCATGTCACTTAAATAAAAATGCCATGATATTTCTTTAAAATAAATCTTTGTAAGATGTAGTGATAAGTGCATTATTTGTTCACTTAATCTAATGAAGAAAAATTTTCAAAAAGGTTTCATTTGCAAATCTAGAGTGTATTGAATATTGACTACTTGTAACATGAGGGCCTGCTCGTTGGGGTTACTGTCCTGCCCAGTACCCCACAGCTGGCAAGCCCCAAAGAAAATCACATAGAGAGTCTACATTAGGTTATTAACTGATTGGCCCATTATCTCAGGCTTCTTACTAGCTATTATAACTTATATTAACCCATCTATGTTAGCCACATGGCTTGGTACCTTTTCTCACTTGGGCTGCTTACATTCTTGCCTCCTTGGTGGTCTGCAGCAGGAATGCTAGGGAAGCTTCCCGCTTCCCAGAGGTTCTCATCACCCTGCCTCTATTTCCTGTCTGGTTGACCCGCCTATACTTCTTAGCTGGCCAATCAATATTTATTTAAAACATGATTGACAGAAACAGACAAGTCTCCTGCACCAACTACTATTCTTTTAAATAGAGACCACAAAAGCATTAGCATTTCAACTTCTTGCAAACTAAATTATATGTATGAATCTCAAAATCCTAGTGTTCTTACATGTATGAGATTGTTGAATACTAGCTGTAAAGCAAAGGATAAGGAGTCTAATGACCCCAGAGAAGCTAAGTAACCAGAAGAATCTTAACAAAAACATACATAGATACCTTTGGGAAGGGAAAATAGCCAAAATCTCCTGAGAAAATGGGCACCTGGATGTGGGGTGAAAATGGAAGGCAGAAGGGTAGGAGGAAAAGAGAAGCAGAGGGGGAAGGAGAACTAGAGGGAGCAGGATAGTCCAGACAGAGCAAAGAGATATCTTGTTTGAGGGAGCCATTATGGGGCTAGCAAGAAACCTAGCAGTAGAGAAATTCCCAGGAATCCACAAGGATGACCACAGCTTAGGCCTAAGCAATAGTGGAGAGGTTGCCCAAACTGGTCTTGCCCTGTATTTAGATTGATAACTATCTCAAATGTCATCATAGAACCTACATCCAGCAACTGATTGAAATAGATGCAGAGAACCACAGCAGAGCAATAGGCAGATGTTGCAAAGTCCAGTTGAAGAAAGGGAAGAGTAAGAATGCATGCAAAGAGGTCAAGACCTTGATGGGGATACCCACTGAAACAGCTTACCTGAGATATTGGAAGCCTTCCAATCCAGCCTGACAGTGAGGGAACCAACATAAGACCAAACTTGGCCCTCAGAATGTGGTTGACAGTTAGTTGTATGGCTGGGGTTGACTGTGATGCTGCTGCCAGAGAGACTAGGATTTATCCCTACTATTTGTTCTGGCTTTTTGGAACCTGTTCTCCCTGGAAGAATACCTTGTTCAGCCTAGATATATAGGGTGGGCCTTGGTCCTACCTCAAAGCAGTGTGATAGACTTTGCTGACTCCCCATGGGAAGCCTTATCCTCTCTGAGGAGTGTATGATGGGTGGAAGGGGAAAGGTAGAGGGAGCAGGAAGAGGGGTGAGAGTGGGAAACGGATATGGCATGTAAAATGTGAGAAGATAGTTTTTATAACAATAAATTTTAAAAAGGAAGAAAACATGTATGTCCACATCACCCATGTTGCTTTTCCGTTAATAGGTGGAAATACTGGAAAATTCCAATTCAAAGAACTGATGGTCTTTGCTAACATCAAAGACATAATTCTTCAAAATGACAAATGGGTGTTTTGAACAAAGTCTTGAGAATAAATTCAAGTTTAAGTGATTAAGATCAGTAAGCTACAGGTCCAGTTTCATATCAAAGAACAACTGTTTGCTGTGTTCAGCTTCTTAACCTTTCATCCTACAGAGATAATGCACTTTATGTTAAGTGTTTCAAACAGTCCAAGATTTCTGCAATGTGCAGCATCTCTATGCACATTTAGCCTTTCTTTTTGGAATTTTAAAGATTTAATTGGCTTATTTTGAAAATTGGTCTCTTGGACTTCATCCCCACTCTTTCCCTACTAAGTTGTGCAACCACAAGTCTTTTTAAAATTATTTCTTGTTACCAGGGCACTGTGGGAAGTGTGCAGATTTCACCCAGGTCTCGCTGCATATGTGTTGTTTTGTTTTAGGAATTAAGATATAAAGGAAGTCCCATAGATAAGCTAATTGGGTGAAGCATAGCCTCTTCCTCTTTACTTTAATCTCCTTAAACTTCTAGAAGGATGTGAGGGTAAAAACTGATATAACTTCAAGGGCTTTGACTACTGCTTTACTAGAACATTTCTTGTTTGTATTTGGTCAGTAATTAAATTCAATAGAAAAAATACTCTGCCAGATTTATACCAAATATGGTTCAATATATCCTATGGTAAAAATGTTTGTCTAAAAGCCAGGATAATGTCATTTTATCTGACAAATAAGAGGGAGGAGGGGAGGAAAAGAGGAGGATGTAGTTTTTCCTGCATACCTTGGTTTTATAATTATGTGGAGGGTCCAAATTATTTGAATTACATAATCTCGGGAAAATCAAGCATGAGTTTTTTTTCAGCTTGGCTTTTTGTAAAAGTGGTCCAGGAATGGATCAGCATCGATCAAAATCCTGAGAACTCTCTAGAGTGCAAACACCAAAGAAAGCACCACTCAAGTTTACCCATATCTGTGGTTGAGCATCAACCTACATCCAGGAGTAACTGTTTGCAAGTTTCAAACGTGTTTAATGTGATAAATACAAGGAGAATTTTTCTGTCTTCTGGATAAAGATAACTAGCTAACAAACATATTCATTTTGAAAGCAGTAGGTATATTGTTAATACTGAACCAAATTTAATGCTTCTAAGTCTAACATTCTTAAGTCACATATAAATAAAGTTATTTTATATGTGTATTTGTACATATATACATAAATATGTTTGCATTTTATTGGTTTTTGGCTGTATAAAAAAGTTAGGATTATGTTCTATCTTTGTAGTTTCTCAGCAGGGGTGGCCTATAATGTATATCACAATGTAGTTTAATGTATATTCATTAGCTATAAATGTCTACTTTCTTTTCTACCTTGCTTGAAAAGTTTCCTGGACTGTGAACAGATTCTGGTTTTAATTATATTTACAAGGTTGCTTGAAACACTATATACAGGTTTTAGAGGAAAGTAATGGGTAAACATGCAAATATGAGACAAATTTAGTACAAATAATACTAATATTCTTCTGTCTTATATTTTTCTATTCATATTTTGAACAAAGAATTTGAGTTTGTGAATACTGAGTTTATCAATACACAGTTGATCAACTCAAACGATTCCTGATGATTTTCTTTTTTCAACTGACAGACATTCCTTCAAGCATGAATAAATCTAATTTGACCTAAATATTGTTGTCTTACCAAACCTGGCATTTCTTATGTATATAAGGTGTCACAAATGAAACTAAGAAACAGAAATTCTTAAAAATTCTCTGTCAAAATAATAATTGAAGGGATTTTGTTCTAACCACCTTACCTTATTCTTCTAAGGATGAGGTGATATCTATCACAAGGAAAATGAAATTAGAAAGCTATGCAAACACATACCCAGAAATTTCTTTATTTTTAAGTGTGAAGCACACATTGACTACAAGAATAAATTAGTCCATTATTACAATGGTGTGAGTGTGCATGTGTGTGATTGAAGGGGGAAAGAGGAAATGAGAAAAGAAGAAAGGGAAAGACAGAGAGAGGCAGAGGGCCATGTAATGGTGGGTGGGGTTGAAGGAATATGTAAAGTTCCCAGCAATCCCTTGCTGAAACAGAAGAGTCACGAATATTGGCTCAGTTGTTGGCAGCAGGAGTGGAGCTCTTTTTCCAAGAAGTTTCACACTATCTGACTCACAACTAAATAACAAATGTGTATTTCCTGGTGGGCTTTCTTTTCCTGTTTTCTGTAAAATTATAAAGCTTCCCTAGGCAAGCTGGAGAGAAGCTAGCAAATTGTTTTTCCAGTTCTGGTCAGACTTACCAATAAAGTAATACAATTAATTACCTGTATTAATTCCTTTCTGCTGGCTTTCTTCTAGTCTTTTTGTTGTATATTCCATCCTCCAGATAACAGATTAGAATTCCATTTGACTGGACTTCCTTCTTCACCCCTGCTTTTGATTTTCATGAAGACATAGTACTCTTTTTTTTTTCTGTAAAGTAAACATGGCCACAGGGAAAAAAATAGCTAAAATAAACAAATTACAAGAGAAAGGGTGAGGACCATAATTCTCGAAAAACCAGCAAATTGTTTTTCAAATATTAAGGCATTTGCACAGGTAATTTTCTAAACTAAAATAAATCAAAACTAAAACAACTGACAGTTTGGGGACTAGGGTAATACAGGTACTTAAGTTCCTGTCTTTGATCCTTTTGTGTTCTTCTGAAAATAAAAGCATTTGAAATACATTATTTCAATGTTTCTCTTGCTTAAAATGACTTCTACTTAAGTTACCATTCATATTTTCTGAGGTATAATTAATCTTTTCCTTGGGCTAAGTTCTTTTGGAACATTTTTTTTTCTTCTCGTAGATAAAATAGTTAAACATCTCATTAATTCTCTTATTAAAATATTATGGGTGATGTGTCAAGAAGCATATGCACTTGCTAATTTGAGCAGATCTAACATGGCAACTGAAAACCATGGCAAAAACATGCTTTAAAATTAAAATGAGTATAATTTAATGAATGTTAAATTCAATCTTAAAAATCATGAGTACTAGCATATGGGGATACAACTTCATTGGTTAAAAACATAACTGCATAAGCATGCCAGCCAATGTCCAGAATACAGCAATGGGGCAATGAAAACAGTTAGACTCTGGAGAATATCAAGCCAGCCATTTTAACAAAGTAGTACCTCATCTTAAAAATATAAATTGCAACGGAGGAAGACACAGATACTGACTTCTGACCTGCCAAAATACACAGATGGGGCAGTGGACCTCTCTAAACATTTTCATAGGTTTCACAGTCTATGTATATGTATACACTTATATTAAATGTTAATATCAAGACCTCTGAATAAATAACAATAATTCTTATTTGGGGTGACCTTCTCATCTCCAAGATTCTAATATTAAACACCTACCTAAAACATATGTTTTCAGCTATGTGAATTATCTACTGATCCCTGTTTTACAGACAAAGGGAGTCAAGCACAAGATATTCCTTTTCTTTGCAAAAGTCTGAAAAACAGTAAAAGTAAAAACATTTATTAAGTCAGGGTCTTCAGACTTCATAGTCTTAACTTTTAACTATTGCATGTTTGTTTATGAGATGAAAAATTACTGCTATTCTTGTTTCTATAGTGATATCTTAATGAGAAAATATTGCCTGAAAATTAGAGGCAAAGCTGAAGCCACTAGAGGTCAGGTAATGGTGACACAAATCTTTAATCCCAGGATTTAAGAGACAGAGGCAGATTGATCTCAATGAGTTCAAGGCTACTGTAAGCAAAGACTGCTTATTTGGTTCCCAGCTGCCCAAATAATCACGCGAAAATTATATTAATTACAACACAGTTTGGCCAATGGCTCAAGCATATTTCTAGCTAGTTTTTATATTTAAAATGAATCCATTTCTACTCATCTGTGTACTGCCACAGGCTGTGTCTTCCCAGGTAAACTTCTGGCTGTCTTTCTGTTTCAGCAGCGACATGGTGTCTAAGAGCTAGTCAGAAATATGCCTGAGATATCAGTCAAACTGTATATAATTAATA
>JAQHUG010000437.1:1095884-1106628 GCA_028555095.1 Dicrostonyx torquatus | reverse complement strand
TCGAGACAGGGTTTCTCTGTGGCTTTGGAGCCTGCACTGGAACTAGCTCTTGTAGACCAGGCTGGTCTCAAACTCACAGAGATCCACCTGCCTCTGCCTCCCTAGTGCTGGGATTAAAGGCGTATGCCACCACCGCCCAGCCTTTTGTGTGTGTTTATAAGCAATGTTTGATGCCCATTTCTTTTTTATTGTTACTTTATAAATAATACCAATCAAAATTTCCACTTCCTCCCTTCCTCCCACTTTCCTCCCACTCCCCCACTCACCCTCCCCTCTCCCCTTCCAGTCCTATGAGAGGGCAGGGTACCCTGCCCTTTGGGAAGTCCAAGGCCCTCCCCTCTCCATCCAGGCTTAGGAAGGTGTGTGATGCCCATTTCTTATGCACTTTTTTAGTCTTCAGCAGAGAATATGTTTGAACATATTGTTCCCTTTTTATGTAATTTGACATTTTAATGATTGTTTCTTTGCTACACAGAATATTTTAGGTTTAAAAGTCATATTTGTATAATTTTGTATTTGTTTCCTGTACTTTTATGTGTCCCACCACCATGTACACAGTCTCTCTCTTTCTCTCTCTCTCTCTCTCTCTCTCACACACACACACACACACACACACACACGCACGCACACACATACACACACATCCAGTGTCTTTTAATATTCTTTCTTTTATTTCCTCCATTGTTTCAGAGCTCATACTTAAGTTTTTAATTGATTTTGATTTTGGATTGATTTTTTTTTTATATACTGGTGACCTATTGAGGTAGGTTATTTTATGCTTTTATGGTAAATGCTTAATTCTCTTAGCAACATTTCATATGGATTATCTTTTTCCTACTGGATCAACACAGCATAATTATCTAAATCAAATTGTCTGTACATGTGTGGTTTTCTTTGGCACTGAATTCAGTAAAGTTGCTCTTTTCTTCATTTTTTACCTTCTTGTCATGAAACATTTCTGTATTTTTATTACTATTGCTTTGCAGTATATAATTTGAAATCAGAAACTGTGACAGTTCTAGCTTCATTTTTATTCTCAAGATTTCTTCAGTGATTTCATGTTCTGTCTTTTTATTTTTCCTGTCATGAAGTATGTACATTTTTAAATAATATTTTTCCAATCCATGAGCATAAAAAATACATTCTTTGATTCTTAATAAAGATATTTTTGTTTGCTTGTCCTCCGTCTGTCTTCATTCATAAAAGTGTAATTTTTATACTGTGAATTTCAAGAACTCTGAGGAATGAGCACATGTAATAAAATTCTTCAAATGGTTTATCTTATCTTTGGTAGAATTTTATGATCCAGAAGAGAAGGAATTATGCAGTTTGATAACCAAAATATCTTAGAATCTTAACCTCTTTAATAAATATTTAATTTCGATCTCTTGTGAACTGAATTTTTTAGGTAGGGGGTATACCTATGGTAAATATTGTACATTGTATATTGTACATCATAAAGTGCTAAAATCATTTATAGTGGAAGCTAAATTATTTATAGATTATTTTAGCCATTCCTCTATCACCTCAAAGTGTTACTGACTTATCATCCTTGTTCCTATGATTTCAATTCCTTTACAATGTAGAAACAGATGATTCGATCTTAGATGCTGACCCTAAGGAGAGGTGTAGCTACACTTTATATCTTATCTAGAACCTCTCTAAATTGTGAAGCTTATTAGATGGAGCAGCCTACAGGTAGGATGGGACAATAGAATTACTTTTTTGAGTTATAATCTTGTGTCCCATCTAGTAACTTCACTAACCTGGTAACTTTAGATACTCAATGACTCTGCTCAAAACGCTTTCATTAAAGCTAAAAAATTCCCTTTGTTCTCCAGTTGCATTTGGATCTCCTATCCCAAATTCTCCTGCTAGGGGTGACCGGCATTATTAAATGATACTTCTCCTGAAATCAGTCTTGGTGTATTTGTCTGTGAATGGAGAAATAATTATCAGATATGCTATGAGGCTTATAGCATATACCTCCTCATCTGCCGGCCTAGTATTCCCACCAATTTACTAAGAAATGTCTATATTCATAAGGCTTTATTATGTTAAAACTTTTTGAAGCTGTCAAAAGTTGAAAACTTGTAATAAGGACAAGCCTAATGGATGTGTTTCTATGCTATAGTCTTTCACGTTGGTTTCAGAATGAACTATCACTTAATACTGTTCAGATGAGAATTATCATATGTTGTGCAATACACTATCATCTGTTATCTACCTAGTATCCTTGTAACTATAGGTAACAACTCTCAGAATTCATGATTAAGCCTACATATCTGACCTTCATAAATGCTAAAGCTGAAAACATTAAGATAAGGTTTAGGACAAAGAAAAGGTTGCCATATTTAGTGACATCTCACTGGCCAAACAACCCATAAATTTATTTTGCAAAATATAGTACTTTATGACATTCTGCTTTGTGTGATTATCAAAGTTTATGTAAATTCTTTCATCTCAGAATATGTCATTTTGAGCAACCTGGGTTTGTACTAATGGACCATTATCACTCATGTTTGGCTCATAATAAATGTTCTTTTTCTTTGTTTTCCTTCCTTTCTTTTTCCCACTCCTTCTATGCCATATTCCTCTCCCTGTATCTTTGTCTTGAATTCATAGTTGCTTATTACTAGTTAGTGTGATATTAAGCCCCAATTCTAGCATCTTATTAACGATAAACAAGTGTTGTTTGCATTCTAAAACTAAGAAAGCACAGATTTTGTTGGTTTTACAATCAGTTCACTTACTTTATTGAATAAAATTTATTCCAAGATATTTTAATTATCTTGTTATCATTGTAAACATGAGTCTTTTTATGACTCATTACTTTTCATTCTCATAATTATGTAAAAATTTTACTAATTTTTTATGTTGAGCTTGTTTTCTGCAAATTTAGTGAATTAATTTACAAGTTTCAGTAAGTTTTTATGTGTGTAATCCTTAAGTTTTTCTACTAATAGGGTTAAGTTAATGGTAAACAAGATTCTTTGAATATATTAAATTCCTTCTCATTTCAGTAGGCTTAATTCAGAGGCAAGGAGGCCAAATGTTCACCCTTACCAGAGTATTCCCCAGTCAGTGCTGGGTTCTTTGCCCCATGAATTTTAAGAATAAGTTTTATAGACAATTAATCAGAACTTATAGTTTTTTATTGCATATAGAAAGCAAGCTGAGCTCTTTTATATCAGGAATGCTCCCAAGAGATATTTTCCAAAATGATTAAGACTCGAAGACATAAAAGAAATATTTTTGAGAGGGGGTAGTAGAACACAGAACATAGAAATTAAGGAGAAATTACTTATAGCTGAAGGTTTAAGTGGAGAGATGAGTTCTGCAAGGAAGGGAGAATAGGAGTGGGTTACTCAAAACTAAAGGTTCATGAAAAAATATTATGGAAACTCATTAACTTGTATGTAGGCTATCTATCTATTTAGCTATCTATCTACTATCTATCTGCTATCTATCTATCTATCATCTATATAAGGCAATAGCATAATGCAATAGTGGCATGACAGTTCTGGGGAGAACCAACCCCTTTCTGAATTGATGCAAGGCTGGTAATTTCATGACTAGTACTGTATCCTGTTCAATATCCTATTTTGCAGTTATCATAAGCCCTAAGGGGACACCACTATTGTTGTTTTGACAAATGGGCGTGCTGTCAAACTGAATTCCAAATACTTGCATTTATACTTATAAATAAGTGCTTCTCTCAACTTTTGAAAGAGAATCTTCTTTTCACAGTGGATAGTTGCAAATGTGAAGACTCACAACAAGTCAAAATGACCTGTATACATAACTCCCATGTTCATTTCTGGACACTTCATCTATATTAACCTTCTCAATTCATGGTTCACAGAATTTTACAGAAAAGGGGATAGAAAGAATATATAGGCCAGAAGACACATGTAATAACTATGAAATAATGGCTTCTGAATATGACAAGTACCAAATTATAGTAGGTATATTTGCTTTAACAACAACAGCTAAAATCAAGTAAGTCAAAAGTCAATAGTCCAGCTTTGTTAGAGGAAGGTCTCTTATTGCCTTATCCCCATTACAGAAACTATCACAACTGATGGCTTTTGAGTGTGGGAAAATCACTCTGCTTTGATGCAATGACCACTAGTAGGTTTCTCCTGAACCAATGAGATATGGATATGGACATTGCTAATTGGACTTAGGAAGTTAATGATAATAATAATTTTAGAAACAATAGATTGAAGTAGCAAGAGAAGTAGCATAGGAGCTACAAGAGGCTATTGTAGGAAGGCCACAACGCTATATTCAATATATATTATATGAGTGCATAGGAAACTTTAAAGACTAAATAATATTATTTAAATAAAGATTCCTAGGCTTTTGGGGCTGATACCTTAGGGAGGTTGTTGCAAAGGGTCTTTTAGCAAATTTATTTATTTTATTGATAAGTACTAAGTAATAGGGTTTTTGAAATGATGGCATGTGTTAGGAAAGGTGGACCGATTAGTGGTGTGGGACAATTGTCTGTATTCTGTCAATTATATTTTAAATAAAGGCTGATTGACCAGTAGCCAGGCAGGAAGTATAGGCGGGACAACAAGGCAGAAAGTAGAGGTAGGGTGACAAGAACTGAATGCTGGGAGGAAGAATGCAGAGTCAGAGAGAATCCATGGATCCTCCGCCTGAGATGGATGCCAGTTAGAATCTCTGATAAGTCACTGCCACATGGTGATACACAGATTAATGGAAATTGGTTAAACTAACATGTAAGAGTTAACCAATAAGAAGTTAGAGCTAATGACCAAGCAGTGTTTCAATTAATACAGTTTCTGTGTAGTTATTTCAGATTTAAGCTAGCCAGGTGGCAGGGACAAACAAGCACGCCCTCTTTTTGCAGATTAGTCTAACTGGCTCACCCATAGGTTGCTCACGATGTTGATGTGCTTTTCTATAGCCCTGATGAAACCGGGGTTTACGGCACTCTAGAGCTCATCTCTGAGGATCCATGATGTATCTTTGATCCTAAGCAACTTTGATCCTTGGGCTTTTTTTTCAAGAGACATGTTTTTTAAAGGAAGAACAGAAGAAGAGCCAGCTCCTTGACAAAATCATTTCTTCCATTTCACAATGCCCAGACTTGTAAAAGATCCAAGGGTATTCCTGACTTCTGGCAAGGCAGAATTGCCTGTTTTGGAAATCCTAAGTTCAATGTTTGTAAGGTTACTCGTCTTCTCATAAGGATAATGTTATATATAAAATATTTGAAATTATTTTCAAATTATAGGCATGTAACTTATGTGGAAAGCTTCACATTTTTAAATATTTTATATTTATGAAATTTCCTTGGTAACTTAAAATATCAGTAGCATTCTTAATGAGACTTTTGTCCAGTATTACTCTTTTTGATAATTTAAGGAATGAATTCCAAATGACTTATGCCATGAAGCAGTTAATATAAGATTGGGAAAGGTTATCACGCTAAATCAGGCAATTTTTGTACAGAAAACAAAATAGATAGATATGAGGGACTTTGAAGTCAGTAAAGAGGGATGTAACCTAAGACAAATTGAGTCAGGATTAATACACAAACTATTATTTCTCTAAAACTGAGTTTCATCTGTACAATGGGAACAACATGATTAAAATGAGATTATGGACAGCTGATATAGTTTGGCTTTATTGTATAGACACATTTCAAAATATACTATGTTATACAAGAACAGCGAGATGCATAGTTCTAGGAAACAAAAAATATAAACTAACTTTATCTGAGGAAATTAAAAAAAAAAGATTTTGTTATCTGGGTTGTGAAATAAACAGGCAAGAAAGGGACAAAAATAAACACATAAACAATATTATAAATATTTTTCAGAGAATCAAGAAGTATTGCAGTACTTGGAGATTTGAACAAGGCTGTAAAGACAGAGGTTTTCCAAAAGCAGGTGAAATAAGGGCATGAATAATCCACATCATCATGCCTAAGCTTACTGTATATAAAGCTGGAGTTTAACCTGCAAAGTATGGTATACACAAATACCTGCCCCCTAAATACTCATACATGTACACACGCACAAACACACACACACACACACACACACACACTTTTACTCCCAGAACTCCAGGAGACCCACAGGAGGAAGATTACCAGAAGTTAAATGCCAACCTGGTCTATATAGAAAGTCACAGGCCAGGAAAGCCCACAAAGCAAATATTTTAACAACCGGAAGAACAACAAAATCAAACAAATCAAATTCTAATTACATTTTCTTTCAATTTAATTCTGCATCATAAATACAAGTTCAAAAAAATCAAGTATAGTGGAGCAGAGAAAATTAAAATACATACTTGTGTAGAGATATATTGTAATTAATTGTCAATGCAATTAAGGTTAAGACTAAGCCAAGCAAATACAACTAGAAGTCAAGAAAATGAGAGTTCAGCCAGTATTTGATAAATAAATATGCATACCTAATGTTACTGCATTCAGGTGGGAGGGGGTAAGCCACTTATTTTGAGAGGCCTTTGAAACATCAAGATGAAGATTTCTTGTTTGTGCTCTGTGGCAAGTGAAAGCAAGATCTGCTGCCTGCTAGGCTACCAGAGAGAACTGATAATTAAAAATAACCCAAAACCTATACGCAGCATGCCATCCTTTAATGGCAGATCAAAGAAATAAAAAAATATTTTCTTTACAAAAATATACTTAAAAAACGAACACACGAAACAAAGTACATGTAGCTGGAGATATGGCTCAGCAGTTACAGCACTTGCTGCTCAGGCAAAGTCCAGTGTGTAGTTCGCAAAACTCACATGACAGGTTACGACCATTTCAGACTTCAATTCAAGAGGATTCAACACCCTTTGTGGACACAGCGAATTGTGTGCGTACATGCAAGTAAACTACTCATGCACATTAAATAAAAGAAGCAACCAAATAAAATCAATAAATCTTAAAAGAAACAAAACTTTTCATTCTTAGTCATATGGTTGATGAATATCTATAAATGGAATGTAAAATAATTGCATTGATAATGATTTGAATTCATATCATTCACCTTATTTTAGAAAAAAATATAAATTTCAGTATTTTAAGGGTCATAATTTGTCTTGAACAAAGACAAATGAAATTCTAAATTAGGCACATAATTCAAATTTAAACCTTTCTGATGGATTATTTTTCTTTTGAGGCAATGTGAACAGAATAAAGATTTGTGCTTCCGGTTTTTATGTTTAAGTGGACATTGAATTTGATTTTTCCCACTTTGCTTATGCAACCCTTTCTCATCAAAAAATAGTCATTTTTGTATGTCTAGAAACAATCTAAAAAATTACTAATGATGAGATGAGTCCAACGGGAAAACTAAAGCATGGAAAAAATATCAAAGAAATGCTTCTTTTTTTAGTCCAAACATGATTGATTTATTTATTACTGGAGAACATTGTTCAATAATAAAGCTTACTGATTGAAATTCCCTTTCTATTTTTTGGTTATAAAGAAAACATAAAATGACTATTAGCCTGAAAAAACTTTTTCAACATAATAAACTATAAATTTTAGCATAATAAACTATAAATATTTCAAGAATAAGCAAAAGTGATTGAATAAACAAAAAACCTGAATAGAAAAACACACTAAACTGATAATTGAAGAAATCATGGTGCCTAAATCGTACTTATTGTTCAATGTGAATAATATTTTAGATGGGCTGTTTTCGTTTCAAAGAGATTGATTTTAACAAAGTATATTATCATAAAATTAATGTTGGAATGACTTCTTAAATCATTTTGCTGAGCCAGAAGTATGCTGTCATCCAAATCAACATATATCTAGACTACAATTCACAATTTACCTTGAAAAGATTTCCATTTTCTTTAGAAATTTTTAATCACTTTTATTAGTACACATTTTCAACCACATATTGTGCTTAGCTGAGGCCAGAGGTCTGATGTATGAAAATGTAGGGTACCTACAGCAGAAAGATACTCTGGTGTAGGAGGGTTCTTCTATATTTTGTGTTACTTTCATTGGTTAATAAAGAAAGTTGCCTGGGCCTTTTGATAGGGCAGGACTTAGATAAGTGGGAAAAAGAGAACAGTATGCTGGGAAGAAGACTGGGTCAGGGAGAGAGCCGCCATGAAGCAACCAAGGTCAGACATGCTGAATCTTCCCAGTGACTTATAGACTATAAAGAATAGGTTGAAATAAGATGTGAGAGTTAGCCAAGAAGAGCCTAACGTTAATGGGCCAGGCAGTAATTTAAATGAATCCAGTTTGTGTGTAACTTGTGCATTCTGGGTATAGCCATGCGGACATGTGGCTGGGAGCCAGGTGGGACACAGCCCGCTGTTCCCACCTATTACAACAATACTCACTTTGTACTGTAGTTAGACTGACACAAACAAGAAGAGATTCAGTGTTTGTGACAAGATCAGTAAGCATTAGAATAGCCCCAAATTTATTTTTAACAATATATATTCTTCATTACGGTGATTTTTATTTGCCAAATATCATGATTTTCTAGTAAATTCGGATTTTGGAGAAGTTGGTAATGAAGATAGTTCTGTTGAGTTTATCATCATGCATAGGTTAGGAATAAAAATAATAGTCTGGGCAGATGATTCAATTTATAATTTTTTTGATAGGGTATCATAGTCTAGACTATTTTCAAATAACTTTTGATAACAATTTGCAATTTCTTTTAAGATAAATTGATCTCTATACACAGTTAATTTTGCTACAGAATTATATTTAGGGCAATATAAATCTTATAAAATATTACATAGGAAGCTTAACAGTTAATAAACTGTTATACATAGATGTATGATCATGTTTAATATATTTAACATTGATAATTTTATCAATTTTATTTTAACAAATTATGAATATTAAAGTAAATAGTTGTTAAAGTTACTTATGAAGTCCCAGGAATACAGTAATGGTTACAATATTAATTTTCATATAGATATATTTTGTATTTTTTGGGACATTCATCTGTTCTTTTTGTAGTATGCATGTCTTGTATGTAACTTATTTTATTAAGCACCTGTTGTATTAAATATGTTCAAATAAAGAATTGATGAAATTAATATCAAGCCTGCTATACACTTCAACTAATAAAATAACTTCTTTACAGATACTCTAAATCTTTAGTCTTAATTTTTTTTTAAAAAAAATTGTATCTTATGCAACCTACTTTGAACCAAGGAAGTGTGGTAAAGAGACACTCAGCATTATTTTTACAAGACTCACATCTATGAAGATTGTTTGTCAATGGGAAATAAAATTTGAAGTACAAGTTTGTAGTTCAAGGAGCTCTTTGCAAAACAATTGAGAAACAAAAGTTTCATCTACCTACAGGTATATTTATAAAATACTAAAATATTTTGTTTTATGTTCTTTCTCAGACCCACTTTGGTAGACTTTTAATATCTCTGTAGAGTATATATTCAGATCCATATTATTAGGTAAAAATTGCTGAGATAATATCTATAGCTTTATAATAACTTCACTCCATGTAAGAAATTAAGAATGTGCTTGCATTTGTCAAATGAATCAAAAGAAAAGGATTTTATTAAGTGTAGCAGGAAAGCCAGCATGTGGTTTCTTTGTATTAAAAAGCTTTATCTCTATGTATATTTTCCTAGGAACTTGATAATTATTTTTGTCTGTGTGTGTTTGTGCATACATGCCATGGGACACATCTCAAAGACTGGAAGCCAACTTGGGTGAGGCAACTCTTTTCCTCCGTTTACTATATGGGACCTGAGGATAAATCTCTGGTTGTTGGGCTTGGTGGCAAGCACGTGTACTTGCTGAGTCATCTGATCAGCCTGATGTACATACTTTCAATGATATCTTTCTTCCAGAGTGACAGTAATGCAACACAGTAAGATAGCAGTACTTACAGCCAATGTTTATATGTCTTGCATTGTAAAAGTTATTGATATGAACATAGACAATACAAACTTAAATACTGAGTAGTATTTTAAACTATAAACTTGACTACAGAAGAATAATTATGTTATTAAACATGTTTCTTTTTATTTCTGTAATTTGGGGGCTTAATGATACAGCTTATCTACTCTAAAGTGGAAAAATATTGTGGCAGACAAAAAGTAAAAGTGTTCTTTTAAAAAATGTTTTAAATTGGTATGCTCTGAGAACTGTAATAGAAAAACAGACCTATAAAGAGCTAATGAGATAGATCAGTGGGTAAATGTGTTTGCCCCATAAGTCTAATGATGAGTTCTATCTCCAGGGTAACCTTGAGGGAAAGAACTGTACACTGAAGACTGTTCTCTAATGACTATATATATGCATGTTCATGTGCCTACACTCATACCTCAAGCACTCATCACACACAAGCACACACACAGAGACTGAGAGAGAGAAAAATACACACTCCAACACACAATAATAATCAAAATTAAATAATATACAGTATTTATGTTAATATTCATGAAACAATCAAAAATGTTCTATTAGGTGTGAAGAAGAAAAACATTTAAAAATATGGGAAACACTATGGTAATACATTTCAGATAACACTCTATGACTGTTTTGTAAAATTTTACATAAAGTTATTTTCAAAAAATCTTTTTGGCTTTTAAAGAATAATATATATTTACTGTAGCAATTCTAGGTCATTTAAAAATTTTGCTTTCCACTAGATTTTGTTATTTTCAAAAATATAGTATTTTAAAAGTTTATTTATTTTTTAAAGATAATAGTAGAATTACATTATTTCCTCCTTCT
>JAQHUG010000437.1:1050815-1092639 GCA_028555095.1 Dicrostonyx torquatus | reverse complement strand
GCAGTGGCTCTGGATGCTGGCTCTGTCTCTCTGTACTTTCAAAATGGCAAAGGAACCATTGCCACCAGCTCTTGAACTGCCAGGTAGGAGCCACACTCACCACTTTAACTATGAGAAGGAGCATGAAACACATAAAACCTTCTTATCTGAGTAATGTATAAATCCGCCATGCAGTGCATTGCTCATCCTGGAAATATCTGTGTAGGGTGGCAGGAATCATTTTTCTCCACCTAGCTCTGTTCTTCCATGCTATAGGTCCAAAGCATCTTCATTATTCATTAACAGTAAAATCAACACATAGACAGAAGGACTTCCCACAGGACATAATGCTCTCTAAGACCACATTTGTGCTTTCAGTAGATACATCATATTTTATGCATGCATCTATTTTAATTTCTAAATTAATTTTTATCACATTTAATCTCTTAATATATAGCCAATTATAATATTCATCATAATATAACCTATTTTGAGTTTTTAATAGCTTGTTAAATAAAGTTTTGCACATTTCATTAGTCTGATTAAAATTGTCATTCAGAGATGGTAAAAAATGTGTTAATGTTTTTCTCCATTGTTGGAGACCGAGTCTTCTCAGAAACTGCTCCTCTTCATACCCTCGCTCATAAAAACTGAATAGAAGATGTCACTGAACAGAGTGGTTCCATTAAATTTCAGGAGTGTGATAGCATCTTGTAGCTAGATGAGAACTGAAATGCAGTTGGTTGGAAGACCCTCTTCATTTTTCAATTGTGGATAACACTTTTCTGAGTAAAAGATGATTATCTAGTTTGTGTTAGAAAATGTCCAGTGATTACTTCAATGGTCAGTATTAGTAGACTTTATTTTCTAGATATTTATAATTCTTCATGCCTCCTTTTGTTTGAATTATTTCTACAAATTATAAACATTTATCTCATAGAACGTACACCTCTGCTTCTTGACTCAAAATAGTGCATGTGTAATTCTTGTTTATGTTAAAAATTGCAATTGGTATTCTCTAAAGAGTTCTCATTAAGTCAGTACAGGAACTCATCAGTTGGTATGACCTATGAAAAATGAATGAAAAATTCATCAACATTTATCTAAACAGTGTCATTCTTCCAACAACATACATAAAATTTCACTTACATTTCTAATGTGGGCTTTGCATGAAGTAGAAATGCACTCTCTATTTTTTTTTTGAAGTGTCTTATTGGTTTTTCCCCTGTGTGAAAAACTATTTAGTACATCCATAGAGGACAGAGTATGTGCCCATGTCACTCCTTTATAGCCTCATAATGTATCTATCATGTGATTAACACAAGAAAATAAATTATAAAAGAGTAAAGTGGATAGTCAAAAAGGGCTCACAATCCTGAAAAATGAACTTGAAATAAAATGGACATGAAATACTGAGAGAAATAGATGAGATGACCATACAAACTTAGATATTGTTATTCTGAGAAATTCTACTTCCTATCAGAAAATATTAGTAATGGAAAACTTATGAACAATTTTTCCTGAAGTAATTGTGAGGTAAGGATGAAGATGACCTAGGATAGCAGGCACTACCCAGATGCAGCATGTAAGAGCTCCTAGAATTGATTCACAACATGAATGATTCATAGACGCCTTCTGAGGAGTGCTGATCTTCCTGGCAGTGTTGTACATGGCAACTAATGTGGAATTCGCCACATACTGTCAGAGCTTTCTGCAAGGTCAGCATTCCCAGTCAACACCCTAGTGTTATTTTTTTTTTCTCTAGCATTCAAGAATGACATCCATTTCCCTTTTATTTTTCTTCTTTCTGTTTTTTCTTGTCTTGGCACTTAGAAGGAAACTTGTACCCTCAGTGTCATTGCATTTTATCCAAGAGAATAGACAAAAGGCTGGTGCCACTGTATGGGGCTTTGTTCTTAGTGTACCCGCCAGAGTGTTGGTTCTGTCATGATTATCTATCTGTGGGAATGGGAAGATCACAGGCCACAAATTTCCTTCTCCTTGACCTCTCTGACTTTATGTTTCCTCAGCTTTTTTTTTTAATTTGTGAGATGCATTTTTGGTTCTTAAGAAATTTAATTTTATTTCTCTCCCACAATTATAGCTCATATATGTATTTTTTTCTGTTTATAGATTCTCATTTGAAAATTTGAGACAGAGCACCTGTGTATGCTAGGCAAGTCTAGTACTCACTTAATAGTTCAGCCCAGAGTAAAATGTTTTGTGATTTTCCTACACCAGCCTTATGAATGCTGGAATTGTGGGATTAAGATACACTGTCTGGTTTATTATTTTTAAGAAATTATTATATAGAAAGAATAATTAAAGAGGGAAAAATCTCAAAGAGACAAGCATTTAAAATAATCTTTTGTTTGATTACTGTTAAATATAATCCTTCATAGCTTTGTCTAGAAGCAGAACAGTCAAGATGACTATAGTTAGTTTTTTGTAGGTGCTTAGTATATCACAGTCACTATATTAAGCACTTTGCATATATTATCAAATCGTGGGACAAGCATGGAATTAAATTATTTCTTTCATTCTATACCCCTAGAATCCATGTTAAAAACTGAAATACACTCTATAAACCGAGCATAAGCAATTCTTTTGCTATGGGCAAAGAGATACCTTTATTTAATATAAAATATAGGGTAGAAATAGTTAGAATATGGAAGAATAATGATTACTAAAATAAAGCAATAAGATGATTGCAATAGAATCAGGATCTTACAACCATTTCAAATTATATATATTATAAATGTATAAATATATAAAATAAATACATATTTATATTGTCTTTTATCAGAATATGAAAATTGAATTACATGGAGTGGTGGTTTGAAAGAAATAACCCCGCAAAGGGAGTGGCATCATTATAATGTGTGGCCTCTTGGAGTAAAATGTCATTTTGTTGGAGGAACTATGATACTGGGGAAGCTGGCTTTGAGGTTTCATATATGCTGAAACCATGCCCAATGAGATCAGACCACTTCCTGTTGCCTGAGAATCAAGATGTAAGAACTCGCAGCTCCTTCTCCACCACCATGTCTGCCTGTATGTTGCTTTGCTTGCCATCATAATGATAATGGACTAAACCTCTGAACTGTGTGTCACCATAATATAACACCCTCCTTTATAAAAGTTGTTGTGGTCATGATCTCTCTTCAAAGCAAATGAAATCCTAACTCAGGCAGAATTTGGAAGCAGGGAGTGAGTTATTTTTGTGATATGTTTTGGTTTGGGACTTTGGATTAGAAAAGCAGTTGTATATTTTAAGTGTTGCTTAGTGGACCATCCTGTGGCAGCATGGAAGACAGTGGTTCTGGGAGTGATTTGAGTTGTTGAAATGTGGATCAAGAGGTTCTAGAGGAAAAAAAAATATTAGTTTGTGGCCTAGAGACTGGACTTGTGATATTTTAGCACAGAATGTGACTGTTTTTGCCATTCTGTGAAAAATCTAGCTGAGGCTAAAGTACAGAGTTTTGGATTAATTCTACTTGCAAATGAAATCTCACAAGAGCCTAGTATAGACTCTGTCATATAGTTATTAGTGGTAGCTCTGATAAAGCCTCATAAAGAAAAGGAACAAGCTGAATAAATAAAAAAACAAAATGAACAGATAGAAGAGGGTGCCAAGAAGTAGAATAGAACTAAATCTTATGTTTAAGGAGATAATGGATTAAGAAATGGAAGAAAAAGAATGATGACCTTGGGGCAAGATAACACCCAGATAAGTCTCCAACTTGTGAAAGGAACTAAAGAAAAAATAAAGGCC
This sequence comes from Dicrostonyx torquatus, assembly GCA_028555095.1. Lineage (NCBI taxonomy): Eukaryota > Metazoa > Chordata > Mammalia > Rodentia > Cricetidae > Dicrostonyx > Dicrostonyx torquatus. Next base: position 1,088,885 of record JAQHUG010000437.1, on the reverse strand, counting down.
TGATTTGATTGTGCATGCCTTTAATCCTTTTGTCCCTGCACTGCAAAGACAGAGGCTGGCACATCCCTGAGTTTGAGGCCAGCCTCATCTATAAGGTCCTCAACCGCCAAGCTTAGGCTGTGAAGGAAACTGTCAAAACAGAACACTAGTAAAGATGTAATTGAACAAGTGGGCCATATTCCAGTCCCAGCAAACAGTAGAATTTGGCTTTGTGCTTCTGTTTTACAATTAAGGACAGTAGAAAGTGTCTACAGAATTTTCCTCTGGGTCTAAGGAAAGGCACTGAGTCCAGAGTGTGTGTCAGGGGTGTCCCTGAATGGAGGCCTACGGAGGCCATTGTTTGAAGCTGTGAAGTTGAATTCTAGTTTGCTTTGGAGACCGCAAGATGATGTATATGACAGAGCTGTGGGATTCCTGCCAATTGAAAGCTGCCTACAGGGAGTGAGACCAGACCAAGAGAAAGATGTACGTTGCAGTCAATAAAGATGAAAGGGGTTGGTATAATGAAGGGCATTTTCACATCTGACATGGAGATGCAGAACTTGGAATTTGCGTTGGTTCAGCATTTCATCACTAAGCTCCCTTCCCTAGGTTTTGGAATGGTAATGTATAACCTGTGTCATTATATGTTGGAAGTATGTGATCTGCATTTTTATTTTGATTTGAAAAGGGATTGCACTTAGAGATTATATGACTCTCAGAAAAGGCTTTGGACTTTTGAAATAAGTTAGAGACTGTTATAGACTATGGGTGTTTTTGAAGTTTAGCTGAATGCCTTTTTGTATTTTGATATGACTGCAAGCCTTTGGAGGCCAAAGAGTGATATGAAGTCGTTTGAAAATGCACACTGCAGGGAATGGCACTATTAGGAAGTGTGGTCTTGTTGGAGTAGGTGTAATCTTGTTGGAGGAAATGTGTCACAAGAATGCAGATTGTGAGGTTGCATATATGCTCAAATCATGTCACGTGTGATAAGACTACTTTCTTTGCCTTTGAGTAAAGATACAAGAACTGTCAGGCTCTTATGTAACACCATGTCTTGCTTCCTGCCAAGACAATAATGGGCAAAACCTCTGAACTGTAAGTGAACATCATAATATCTCTCTCTCTCTGTGTGTATGTGTGTGTGTGTGTGTGTGTGTGTGTGTGTGTGTGTGTGTGTGTGTAAGGAATGACCTTTATTCTTTAGTAATGGGTGACACTATCAACAACCATATTCTATCACTAGCAATAATCACACATAATCATACATTATCACGTCCTCAGATTTATTTTTGCACATTTCAAAATAATGAGAAACACAGGATTTCTGCCTATATGGTCAGAAAACAAGTTCTTAAGATTTGAGGCAAGATTATAGTAATTAAGCCACCAAGTTAAGCATATTTTAAGAAGTAAATTTCCTAAAGAATGAGATGATCTAGTAAGAATGGCTGTTTATTTTCAGCCTTTGAATTTTGTGTGGAAAAAGAAAAAGAAATGCTTTCACTGATGCCATAGGATGTATTTAAAATATCATCTGGAAATTTTAAAATTATGAGGCAATTTTCTGGAAAGATTTCATGAATCAAGCAGCAGAGCCGCAATAACATGTAAAAGGGTAATGTTTTGGAGTTCTGTGGCTCTGCCTTATGCGAAGTATTTACAAGATTTCTTCCGTATCAGCCTTCCAAATAAGACTACATCTTCCCTGGTCCTCTGCCACAGACTTCATGCATTAGGATTTTTCTCATGACTCCCATAACCAAACAAACTTTTTATTCTAGGTATTTCAAGCAGAAAATAATTTGTACAGGGAGGCTGGCGAAATAGCACTTTAATTTAAAGGGACAAACTGTTTTTTGAAAAGAAAAGATTGTTACCCAGGTGTCAGCACATTAGGGAACTGATATCCAGTAGAGAGTAGAAATTTTCCTCCACTGATGATGTAGGAGACAAAGCCTGTATTTTATATCAAGTGCCTGCTTTTCTGTGGCCTGTTCTTGTCACCATCATTGGGCACATCGACCAGAAACATATACTTACACTGTTATAGCAATATCATTAGGAAATGCAAATGCTGCAGTCACTGCATCTGTGCTACAAAAAAATAACACTGAAGTGGGAAAGACTGTGCTAAATGTTGGGACATCATCTGATGGTAATTCGACCTCCTAACATCAATCATTGAGGATGGTGAACGCAGATATTGATTAAATTGCCTTGTGTCTTCAAAAATGCATTCTTTCATAGACAGAATCAATTATCATCATTTATTCTCTTTGTTTATCATCCTTACTTTGGGACAGGGTCTTTCCGTAGGTGTCCTGGAACATGCATTGTAGACCAGGGTAGCCTAGATCTCACAGAGATCAGCTTGCCTCTGCCTTCTGAGTACTGGATTTAAAGGTGATCCATTTATATTGTGAGATCCTTCTTATGTAAATTTCAGGTCAACATCACATATACTGTCATGGAGCTCATCTGGATTCTTTGTTCTTTCTTCTTCCCTCAGCCCCTCTCTGCCCTGTCTGTCTGTCTGTCTGTCTCTCTTTCCCTTCCTACTTCCATCCCTCTCCCTTTCCTTCCTCATTCTTTCTGTCTTCTTCCATTCTTTCATTTTGTTTCTCTTCCCAGAAATTATTCTCCTCAGGACTTTACTATCAATAATTTAGTGTTGCATAGATGATTATCACCATATGAATGAACTCTCTTATAACTTCCTGCCTTAACAGTATTACTTCAGACTACATTACCCTGCTCTTCTGCATTTTGTTGCATCTTTTGTGCTCCAGAATTAACTGCAATCATTCAAAAAGAGAAAAGAAAAGTTGACAATGGGTACATTCCTCTTTTGTCTTCCGTTATGCTAATCTTTTCTTTGGTGCTAGTCATCCTTCACTTCCTGCAGCAGTGACATCAAAGAATTGTTTTTCCAAACTCAAATTCTTTCTTTAATTTATTTTTATGTTTCAGGGCATTTTGCCTCCACAGACCTTGTCCCTCTGGAGTTCAGAAGAGAGCATCAGAAAGAAGCCTTGGACCAGGGTGTCCAGATGGTTGTGAGCTGCCATTTATGGTATCAGGAATCAAATACAGTTTTTCTGGAAGAGCACATCACACATCAGTGCCTTTAACCACTGAGTCACCTCTCCAGGCCCCAGTATTTCCAAATTTAGCTATTATTTTATCCTAAACATTGGAAATATTCAACCTTTATACAAAATCTTTACTTTCTTAACAGTAAATTCTCCATTTACTTTAACACAGCTTTTTTATTTGGATCTCATGTTGTTAGAAGGCCTTCTCTGTTAATCTTCAAATATTATTTTTATTATTCTGGGCACCTTGCCATTCTCTGTTTAAATGCGCTAAAATTTGATGTATTAGTGAGTATGGGAGGGGGGGGGAAGAGAGAGAGAGATGTTTGTGTGATGTTTATGTTAGTACAAATGGGCAAATACCAAGGTAGAAATCTAGAAGTCACAGGACAACTTTCTAGAGTTGATTCTATCTTTCCATTATAGGTTACAAAGACGAAACTAAGGCTGTCAGTCTTATGATTCAGCATCATCAAGTGTGTTCACCTGGTGAGCTATCTCTCTGCTTGCCATTTTCAATCTTATTATACATGTATGATTTTCTCATCCTTGCCCATACCTTCCAGTAGAGTGTCCAGATTTATCTGTAACTCTTAACTTTAGAGTAGATTATAGCAGATAATCTTTTGACTTTTCCACTAGGATGCCAAATGCAATTCTCTTCTCTTGCTGTTGTGAGAAAGTTTTGATTTCTCCCCATTTATTAAACCATTCATGTGTTTATTGTGTCTACCTTCACTTTACTCCATCAGCTGGTTTTGTCACTTCTACTTCCCAAAGTACAAATAAAATCCTGGTTTAAGTTTAAATTCCTCCATTACTATTACTTGATGCTGAGTCTATGGAACATGCAATTCTGGTCTTAGAAATTCCAGGAGGTACCTGAAACTTAGGGTCCCCCTAATCTACTACCCCTCCACTATGCAGTGAGTGAGAATCATTTCCAATGGAGTCAGACCACTTCACTTACGTTCTCTAAATAATTCAGCCACCTTCCATTTTAATTGAAATAAAGTTCAGGCTGCTTTTCTGATTTACAAATTGCTACATGAGTTGACGTTAATCTAGCTGACTAAACGCTTCTAAAGTTCCTCTCCCACTTGTCCTTTAATTCCAGGCAACAGACCGACTTTCTGTTTCTTGAATCTGCCAAGTTTGTTTTAGCATTAAAGCCTTTGTTCTAGCTAGAGTCTGCCTGAAATGAGCAGCAGCATACTGAAATTTCTTTACTTTCATCTCGTATCCTGGCCAGGTCTTTCAGAGACTCACCTTCCTGTGACTAGCTAGTCATTTATCCTTTGCACCACTTTGAATTAGAGTTTAGCATCAATTTGGTGCTGATATGTTATGTTGACTAAAATTTTTATTTTTCAACGAAAAAAATATAACTTGTTAACTGCAAACACTTCTTTTCTCTTGTTTACAATTAGCAATTTAGAATCTGGAAATGAGCCTAACATTCCATTTGGAGGTAAAGAAATAAGAAAGAAAGAGCTAATTGATTTGAAAATTTAATTCTGTCTCTAACGTAACTGTAAATTCATTCTCATTTCTTAAATTTTGACACATTTCAAGACCTATATTTTTCTTGATTTACAAAATATTAAATATTTTTGATTTTGGGCCAAATAATTGCTTTGTGACTATCTAAATATAGTTTTACAAAGGAAACTAGAGAAAATGTATGAATGGATAAACACTGATGTGTTATAGGAACATTATTTGTAAATAAGCGGCCAGATTCAGCCATGAACTTTAGTGTGTCAACCCCTGAACTAGAGTCAATAAAATTATGTGTGAAATAAAGGAGAGGCTCAAGAAATTCTCTGGCTTTACCTTCTATATGTGTAGTAATATTTTGTCCTAAAATTCTTTTAACATTAATAGCTACCAACTCAGTCTTTTGCCTCCATCATTTCTTCTCATGAAAGCTATTTCAATAGTGTTATTTTTGCTTGGATAATTTGTATTTCCGATAATCACAAGGTGTCTATCACCAGACTTAAGAAAAAAAAGAATTCTTTTGGCCTTGGAGGGATGCTTCTATTTATATTAGATGAGGCAACATGGCATCTGGTCTAAACATATGTGAATACACCCCAGCGCACACACACACATACACACTTCATCAATAGTTGACTTAGGATGCATAGAACGTTGTCATGACTACATTGATTCCTGAATATGTATGTTCACAGTGGAACAAATTATTGTTTATATTTATTGAATTTTCCTCATTTCCAATTAATTTTGTTCTTTTTCTTTGTTAAATTGTATGTTTTATGCTTTCATGCACATTACTGTCACTCAGTCCAGTCAGAAAACTGAGTTTTGCCACAAGTAAAGAAAAAAGACTTTTTGTTTGTTTGTTTGTTATTGGTTTTTTTTTGAGACAGGGTTTCTTTATGCAACCGTGGCTCTCCTGGAACTCACTCTGGTGACCAGACTCACCTCAAACTCAGAAGGAGATCTGCTGATCTACCGGCCTCTGTCTGCTGGGAGTAAAGATATGAGCCACCACAGTCCAACTTAAAAGAGAAGTTTGTAAAAGGTCTCTTGCTTAGCTTTCTTGACAACAACTTTAGAATTATTCATTCATTCATTCATTCATTCACTCATTTATTGGTTTTTCGAGACAGGGTTTCACTGTAACTTTGCTGCCTGTCCTGAAATTAGCTCTTGTAGACCAGGCTGGCCTCAAACTCATAGAGATCTGCCTGCCTCTGCCTCCCAAATACTGGGATTAAAGGTGTGAACCACCACTACCTGGCAATTTTAGAATTATTACTGTGTGATGGCTAACATTGATTGTCAAATTGATTCAATCTAAAATACTCTTGGAGAAAGGCCTCTGGATTTACCAGTGGGAAATTATTTAGTTAGGTTGAGGTGGAAATGTTGCTCACTTTGGTTAGCATTATTCCCTGGGATGGGATCCTGGACAGTGCAAACAAGGACTCAGTGAGCTGAACACAACATTCCTTGCTGACTGTTCCTTAGATTGCTACACTACGAATATTTTTTCACAGCCATGGAGAAACCATGTTCTTCCACAGTCTGGTTGCTTTATGTTTGTTTCTGATTCTGTTTCTTATTTTCTCTCTTCTGTGACTTTCCCACTTTAGTTCAGTTTCACACATTTTACATTATCACAGGAATCAATCAACTGACTTTTGCTTAGATCAACTCAATTAAGAACTGATAATAAATTCAATAAATGAATAAAGTAGATCAACCATTTTCATATATCCCCAATTCTTCGGTGCAAACCCATCACTACTTTTCTCTAAACTTTATTTAGAGTTAACTTCCAGAAGAGAGCTTTCCATTCTCCTAATACAACATTTTCTTTTACTAATTTCCGAACACATCCCTGTCTCATCCGTCCCATCTCTTATTCCACCGAAACCTACTAATATTTCTGACCATGATTTATATATTACATCTTGTCTGGACTTTCCTGTGTTCGGTTGAATCTCCTTTCTCTCATTATATTTTCTCTAGACGTATCCAAATCTAGTCTACCCTAAGCTGAAATGGAGACACTAGAGAAAACATACCTTTTTCTATCTTGATTGGTTGATTTTTTTTTCAAATCTGCTGCTGCTTCTCCTGAAAATATGCTTGTCACCTCACTGAATGCTGGAGAGTTTTTTTTTTTTTTTCCAGAATCAGAGACTTGCCCACAAGATGGCTCCTGCCAAAGTCCTCTAAATCCCCTTTCCTGGTTAATTTCTCTGAAGCCTTTCTTCAGAACCTGCCTCACTTTCTGTGTTTTGGCTCCTAAAGATAAAATATTGTTCTTTCCAATGGCCTAATTTATTTCCACTCAGCATTACAGTTTTAATGTTATTTTAAGTTTTAACATTCTCTTGTTGTCAGCTCACCATGCCAGATAATCTGTGTAAAGTCTTTTCTTTTGGAGATGTGGTAAGGACACTTTCGGGGCATCTGTCTTTCAGTTCTATGCTTCAAATCAACTTTCGGTTGATTTCCTTTCATTTGGTTCATATATGCTTAGTTTCTGTGAATCTATCTATAGGGTGATTTATTTTATTTTCGTCATTAAATAAAAACTAGATAAGATCAGTTTTTATGTATGGTGGGAATTGTGTCCAGAGCCTCGGGCACTGGCTAAGCAGTTACTGTAGTCTTGAGTTGCACTTCTTGCCTCAACTTTAATATTTTTATGTTGTCATAATGATTTCCATAATTTCAGTTATATTTATTTTTAGGTTAAATATAAAAAAGTGTATCCTGTGCACATTTTCATTTTGTCATTTAATCATACTCCGTTGTTCTGTTTGGCAAGTCATGAAACCTCAGTATGTCCAAAGTTGAACTTCCATTTCCCCATTAAAACCTGCCTTTCCAATTAATCTATTTTAGAGCTCTTTTATTATTATCATTATTTTACCTGAAGACCTAATTAGTAGCAAACTTGATCTTTCCTTCTGCTTGGTTCTGTTATTTTCACTCTGGGCAGTCCTTGCCCTTTATCCCTTCTGCAGCTTCTCCAGTGTGCTGTGTAGCTCACTGTGGAATAGTTTATTTTCCCCTGAATTCCTCACAGCTTCTCTGTTTCTTCTTATGCTAATTGTCTAGCATAGGATTAACGATCTCAGAATCCTACCAGGGTCTGGCACATTCTGTCCTGAAATACCCATGATACTTTCACATCAGCATTATTTATGTAGAATTTCTCCCTAAGAATGCAGGATATAGCTCAAAGAACAAACTTACAAGGGTAAAATAAATAAATAAAATAATTAATTAAAAACCCTGTTTATATTTAAGAACAAGCAACAGAATGAGTTTATGAGTTCTTGACAGTTTAGGAAAATTGACTATCCACATTTGAAAAAGGAATGTAGAATTATCAAACAAATATATTATGTTAACTAGTAATCACCTGCTGAAGTTATACAAAGCCAAGCTTTATTCAAAGAGGACAATTTGATTAAGAGTTTCAAAATAAAAATAGGGCAGGACAGCTTTAAGTTTCTGCAGATGCCTGGGAGTGACTTGGAGAATGAAAAGAAGCCATGCCATTTATCAGACACATGATGAAGAAAACATTAGAATGGTGGATATGGAACTTTAGGGAAAGAATCAGGAAACCCAAAGTACCAGAAAAGGCACATTTGGCTCTAGCCAGCAAAAGGAAGAAAGACAAAAGAAACAAAAGAAACAGCTACTTCTTTTTTTTTTTTTTTTTTTGAGACAGGGTTTCTCTGTAGCATTTGGAGCCTGTCCTGGAACTAGCTCTTGTAGACCAGGCTGGGCTCGAACTCACAGAGATCCGCCTGCCTCTGCCTCCCGAGTGCTGGGATTAAAGGCGTGCGCCACCACCGCCCAGCAAGAAACAACTACTTCTTAGGTAGGACTTGGAAAAACAAAGTCAGGCAAAGACAGCCTTGATGGAGATACATAGGGATTACAATGGTTTAAGAATTCTAGGAAGGATAAAGTCTATTTTCTCATTAAAAGAATAATGATTCCATCAAACTCTTTGGCCTAACTTAAAATGAACCCAACTTTCTAGGGATGAACCAACCTACCTCAGTGGTGTCTAGGCCAAGTTATTGGCCCACCAGACTGGACTGTTTATAATTTGGGATGTTAATGTCTCTACCTAGGCCAGAGACTTTATCCTTTTAAGCAGAAGGAGAAAGTTTTCTGTAATGGTCCATAATTGTGGCTGTGAAGAGCTAACATTACTATCAAAGAATGGGTACAATTTTACCATGAGGATCTAGACATCTAATGTAAAAGCTGTTCACTGGCAGGGATTATTTAAGTCTGAGCTGGAGGTTTAGGGTTCTCCCTCATATATAGCCTCCAGGAAACGGTGCTAGTGGAAGAGAAGATAGAGAAACCTGAGTTCCTTTTCAGCATTCATGGCTAAGAAACCAAGGCTGTTAATGCTAGTTTTGGGGGACCTGTCCTAACCTGCTTTACAGTTTCTGTCCTTTTTTCATCACTCCACCCCACCCCAATATAAGGAACTCTCATGTACATTCATTTAGGAAAAAAAAAATCTGTAAGTAAAAACTGATGTCTGTGATTTAAAGTGTTATTTGTTTATTTATTTATGATGTATGTAATGTGCCCATCCGTGTGTGTGTGTGTGTGTTTGTGTGCTAATGTGTGTACCTTTGATGTCAGAGGTTTTCATCAGGTATTTCAAATATTGCTCTATATCCCCTTTTGGAGACAGGTGTGTCACTGTTTGTGGAGTTCACCAATGAGCTAGCCTGAATGGCTCTCAAGCCCATGAGACACTCTTGCCTCAACCATAGTGGCATAATACCTCACTTTGCCAGAGTGGGTGGGTGACAGAATTTGAACTCGGGTCTTCACGAATTGACAGCGAGCACTTAATGCTCCAAGAATTTACCCTGGCTGTAAAATGTTGAAAAATCCTTTTATAAATGATTTGATTCATTATCTGTGCAACTGGGATATGATAACATACTGAAAAGAAAGCTAAGACGTTTAGTAAACTTTTCAATTTGCATCATTTTATTGCATGGTAAAGATGTTAACCATGGGACAATATTTGTTCCATCCACTTAAAGATCTCCTAGCATAGGATGCAGTGAATCATACACTGACACCGTTAAGCTCATGTTTAAACCTTTCAAAGAGCAGCAAGAGAAAATGCTGGGGGAGGTTTTGCTTATGAGGCGGATTCAAGTACATTGTGGTTACATGCGCCATTCATTTGATTCATGTTGAATTGGGCTCTTTCTTTGGGCAAAGGAGGGCTTGTCAGAATCTTGAGAAGTCAATAGCAGTAAAACAGTGCCCTGAATTTAATGCAGATCAAAATATATGTATTTTCTTTTCTTCTCATCACCCCCTCACCCCCTTTTTTTTTAATCAAGATATTTCTTCAGCAGCTCCTTTTGAAAAGCATGAGTGTCTCTAAGTAGGGATGAATCTCAAAAGTCTCTCAATTCAGATCAGAATGAATGAAACCTTACCAAGCCATGAGGGAGTGCTCTTCACATTTCTGTGGATGACATTGTATGGCTCAGTCTCTGCATTATCCATTAATGAATTCCCTCTTCTCTAAGTGAGATTTTACATTATTTGAACACCAAGTTGTTCTTATGCATAAATCTCCAGGAAGAGGAAGGAGGCAGAACAGTTTTGCCGTGAATGCTCTGAGCCACATAAGTGGCTGTCAGGTGTCCCTCAGTTAAAGAAAATCTTTTCTCAGTGTCCCCTGGGAAATCTTGAACATTCCTTTGGAAATGAAAATGTTTTTCTTCCCTCTCCTGCTACTGTGCTTTGAAGCCCACATAGAAGCCATTATTCAAAGAATGAATAATCCTGAAACCTCTCCTGGGAGATCATCCTGGTTCACACTGAATACAACTCAAGACTGAAGACAGAATGAAGTGCCTTTCTGTAAATAGCTAATGTAGTTTCTTTCTTCCTTTTTTCTAAGTTGAAATTAAAAAGAAAAAAAAGATTGTTTTACACTGTGTTCTGTGTGTTTATTTCTCTATTAGACTGGCCATTTTTAAAGATGTTTTGCTCTGCTAGAGTATTCTTTAAGTATCATTACAAACATATAACCTGTATCTCATTCCAATCTCACATTTTATCATTCTATGTCAATAAGCTATTTTAAGAAGTTTTATAAAAAATACATGAAATACTTAAAATTGAGAAGGTAACAGTGACTGAGATTGTGTTTAAAAGAAAAAAAGCAATGTTATCAAAACATATCTAAAATATGCTACATTAAAAAACATTGTCAGCAGTTCAATCATCCTATGAATTAGACTGGACTGTGAAGGAGGGCATCCGTGCTCCCAATTAGTCTTATATAGATCCTATTCCATTGAAGAGTGTACTTCTAAAGCAAACTATGATAAAAGGTAATCAATCACTAAAATATTTGAAAGTTTGTAGTAGTCACTAGTGTTTATTTATTTTATATATTTAAAATACACTAAGATTGCCAGAAAGTCTTTCACAAACAATATTTTACTATCAGTTCTTAGAATTACCCTTGTACTACATTCAACGGAAAGTCCACCCACACCCCCTTTCCACTCCATTCTTTGTAAATTTACAACACTTGGCTAAATGTGGTGCATTATGTATTAGTTGCTTTTCAGTGTTAGGCAGCTGTATCATCAGCCACTCAAACACAAAATGAGAAGAAGGAATTTGCAGAAGCTTTGCAAACTCAGGAGGCTTCCACAGAAAGCTATGATTGAAAAAATAATGAGTTAATTTATACTGAGTTGTTGAACACCTTTTTCTGTGGCAGTTACACGATTAACCTTTAAATGTTTGTAGCAACATCACAATGTGTACGGTTTTGTAAGATGCTGTATCTTCTGAAAGTAGTCCTAATAGAGTGATAGCCAGATATCAAGAGACACTCAAACATGATGTTTCTGTCAGCACCTGGGCAACAGATTTTAGTGGCCTAGGTCAGTGCAATGAATATATTTTCCTTCTTTTGTTCTTTCCCTGGAATAGTGTATTCATTAAACAAATATTTATTCAAAGGATGCTAATTGGTTAGCGCTTAAAAACAAAGTAGGATTTGATCTGTTAAACATCTGGTCTATATACAAAGAAAAGAGCAATTTAGTAAGTTTATAAGACAATGGTAATACAGGAAAAAACAATATAGTAGGCTAAACATTTAATACTGTATGGATGAAGAAGAAAATATTCAAAGATATAATATTTGATCTGTGTCTGAGATAAGGAGATGGCAAGGCATGTGAAACTTTTAGGACCATGTGCATATGTAGAGTTACATATATTTATGTGATATGTAAAAGTATATACTATACATATATATTTCATCAGTCTAAAAAAATCACAAATCATAATAGTCCAAAAGAGGAGTAAGATTAGATTATTCAAAGAACAGAAGGGAAATGTACACCATTGTGCCAGGAGTTATAATCAAGCCATGTTAGACACATATTAAGTAAGCTATTCAGAAGCCTCTGTAGGGCAAGTTCTGGGCCTAGGATAACCCTTATCTCCGTGAGAGTTAAGATACCCTGCAGACCTGCAGAACCCAGGTACCAGAAGTAATTAGCATTTCCCTTGTTAGTAAATATCTACAGACCCTCAGCACCTCCTTATCTCTTCCTATCAGCTAGGGGATGCCTCCAAACTTCAAATTCCAGCATCCTCCCCTCCCTCCTGCCTGTTTGTTATAGAATGTTCCTGAGAAAAAATAAAGTTGGCAGGTTGATCAGAATACAGACTTGCTGTCCATTTCTTGTGTCTCTTGCCCCTTTCATTCCTCCCCTCCAGAGCGAATCCGGTTCCTTTCCTGTCCCGTTGGTTGGGACACCACTGTAAGAGTTTAATAGTGAGGACTATGAAGCAATGACAGGATGACACTATATTGAAATATTTCTTCTGGAATAAAGAGTTGGAAATTTATTTTAAGTGCTGAAGAAAGTCACTGGACACACTTGATGGGTGCAAAGATATTTTTAAAAGAATTTTTTGTGAGAAGAACAACTTGTAATAAGGCAATAATATAAATAGATAATTATGTCAGTTTCAACATTGTTTAAGTTCAAAGCTTAAAGTCTCTTCTGAGATAAAATGCAATCTCTTTACGGTTACTCCCAGCAAATCGATTCAAGAAGCAGATCACATGACTACAATATATAATGGCACTGAATGCACAGCATCATTCCAAAACAGAAGGAAGGAGCCATAGTGAGGAAATACTGGGGAAAAAAAAGAGAGCAAAACCTGGACAAACTCCAAACTCTGCATCTCCAGTTGGATACTCAACTGTTCCTCAGAAGGTTCTCCAATTCCTTTCATCTTTGTTGACTGCAACCTGCTTCTTTCACTTGGCCTGGTTTCCACTTCCTGCTATCAGTTTGACTTGGTGAGTATCCCAGGGCACTGAAATATCAAATTCTTGAGGTTTCCAAAGCAATCCAGGCTTTATTTTCACCACTTCATGAAATGGTCTTCATGGACACCCCTGACATATGGCTTCTTTAGTCACCAAGGAAGGTTCCATAATGTTTTTCTTTCATCCTTTACTCTAAAGCCAATATCATGTGGTCAAAATTGCCAAGTTCTGCTGTTTTTTTTTTTTTGTGTGTGTGTGTGTGGCAGAACCATGAGCATCACAATCATTTATATCTTCACCCGCTTTCTGTTTTCAATGGCTTCCTTCACCCCAAAAACTTGGCTATCATGAAACTTGCTCTGTTAACCAGGATGATATAAGCTCAGAGCTCTACTAGCTTCTGCCTTCTGAGTGCTGGGAATAAAGGTGTCCTGCATGACACCTGTGCCTAAACTTTTTCTTAGTTTCTTTCCACAAACTTGGAAACTTAGGTGGGTGAAGTCTTGCTCTGAGGTCACCACTCCCTTTATTCCATGTCTTAATATTTTTATCTCCTTGAACACAGGATTTAGCTCCAGTCAACTTTCTGATATTCCTTTTCTCCCAAATTTTATATTTTGTATTTTTTCCCTGCTTGGTTGTTTTGAGAATTCTTTTGCCAACTGAATTAATCCAAAGCTCTTCACTTTAGTCTCAGGCAGACTCTTTGGACATGGTAAAAGTTATCAATATTCTTCACCAAAATATCACAAGACTGGTCTCTCAGTCTCTCGTACTAATATTGTCTCCTCTGAAAACTCTTGATCCCAGCACCTACAGTTCAAATAACCCTCAGTATTACTGTCATTCACATTCCTTCTTGTTTGGCCCATTTAGCCATACATAAACATTCTGCTGCTTTTTGAATCCATACTTCCAAGGTCTATATTTCTTAAAACAAAAGCTTGGTCATGTCTATCACAACAATCCTATAGTCCCTTACCAACTCATTTAGTTAGAGGATCTATTTGAAGAGACTCCATGACCTTGGCAACTGTTATAAAGGAAAACAAGTAACTTGGTGGTTTACAACTCAGAGGTATAGTTCTTTGTCTTTAAGTAAAACATGGTGAAATGGGAGCAGACAAGGTGCTAGAGAAGTCCTACATCTTGACTTTCTGGCAACAAGAAATGGTTTGAAAATATATAAGACTTCAAAACCCACCTTCACAGTGACTCATATACTCCAACAAGGTCATACCTTTTCCAACAAAGTCATACTTCCTATCAATGCCACTCCCTCAAAGCTTATGGCTGTAATTACATTAAACCTACCCCATATAGTATCCGTCTCTGATCCATAACTATAAGTAGTTGACTGTGAAGTCTGAGATTTTCTCTGAGCACTGAAATGCAATGAAATGAAGGCAATGTCTCAAAAATCTATTTTGTATGTATATGGCTGCCTCTATTAGACACTACATTAATCATTTGTGTGCCAAACTAATACTTTCTTCAAAGTCCAAATTCCTCAACCAAAAATAAGACATCTGCAAATAATTTTGCGTATACTTCTAAGTGTTGTTTCCATATGTGAGCTTTATATAAATGTTTGGGAAGAATATCCTTGAATCCATACTTGACATTTTTACTGGTTTTAGGCTGCATTCCTTCTTTTGATATAAATAGTGTTAGAACTCAAACCACGCACCTTATCTGAATAGCTAAATCAAATTATGAATCCTTAATGGTTAAATCTATTGATGAATTATCAACTTCCTTGATCCAGTCAACTCTGCAAGGCTGCACTTTTGAACATCCCTGCAGTGAGAAGCAAGTTTTCAACATGCGATCACTTACAACACCCTCACATTTCTACATCATAAACACAAACATATCAGGGTAAGTTCCCCTCTGTAAAAGCAGCCAATGACTTTCACTATACGCTGGACTTGTCTCACAGTCTAGCTGAGAACAATTGAATGTGAACTTCTTGCAAGATGGCATTCCCTAGACACTGGTGTCATTTAATGGAGCATATTTTGTTGTGCTTACATTTTTTTCTGATATATTGTCACATCTATAGAGCAATTTGTGCCATTTAGAACTTCTCTCTATCCATTGTGGTTATGCTTCTGAGAAAAAAATATCATTAATGACAATCATTGTGGAATGAAAAAAGCTACAGTTTAGCCCTTCTCTCAAATGCCCTCATTTTTAACTAAAAGGTATAAATGGGCAGTTGAATATCGTTATTGTATCTTCATGCACAAAATATATGGTATTCTGTGCATTTCCCCTAGCTAGAAAATAGGGATATCAAGTAATCAGGTGACCGTCATGTCTGAGACACCTTCCTTCAGGTTTTATACGGTCATTGATTTATCTTCCCAGTTAGACAATGACTTCATAGTGTGTTCTGCTTGCTGTTGTGAAGTGGTAACTTTTTAATGTCTTGGTTACTTATCTCATTTGGAAGAAAGTACATATTCATGGGTGTCTTCCAAAGACCAGATAGAGCAGGCCATGTGATGTGAGTGAATTAATAACACACACACACACACACACACACACACACACAAATAACGCATGTCTGTAAAACATACTTACTAAGACCTAGTTAGGACTTTTCATCTTCACTGTTAGAAGGTTTTGCAAAACCTTTTATGACTGTTACAGTTTGGTATCTGGCATTTGCAAGTTTCTACGGTCTTGGCTGGCTGTTTGAGAATGAGAGTCTGTGTTATAAACTGCAAAGACACAGGCATCACAGAGAGCTGTGTTTCAAGTCTTTTCTTCTCTATTTTTATTAGTAACCTTGCAGCTCAGTACAAGATCTCCTCCATGTGAATTGACAGTGTGCCAACACTGTGGTGTGAAATTGCAGTATGCAACTTTGCCCCAAGGAATTTTGCAGTCTGGAGTTGAACTTTGATAAAAATGAATGTATTCGTTCTTCCCAATGGGAAAAAGCCGAATGGCCTGGTGTGCAAGGCATTAGACCATGAGTCAGAAGTCATAGCCTTGTCACTTGCTTGCTGTGTGACCTTGGGCAAACCAATTAACTTCTCTGTGCCTCAGGTTCTCCATCTGTATAATGAGGATCATGATTCCTACCTTAAAAGGAACATGGAAGGATTAATGAGGCAACATCGGCAAAACACATTAAGCTCCATGGAAGAGAGGTACTCTATAATTACAGGCCATTACCACTGGATGTAAAAGACAGGAAAATGGAACCATTATTTTATCTTCTCTTGTAAGAGTCATTTCAACTGAAGCTGCAGTGTTTGGTGCAATCTTAAAGCTGAATGGCTTATTTTAAATGCTTTCAGTTTTGAAGGATTTCTCTGAATTACACAAAATACCATATTTTCAATGGACGAGATCTCTGAATTAAGCCAATTCTGTGGACTGGAAGAATGAAAATCACTAAATATCGAGCTTTGCATGGCCTCAAATTTATTCTACTGCTGAGACAGGGCAAAGTCTAATTTATCTCAGGGAGATGGTTATCTATTTGGTCCTTCAGTCTTAAAAGGAAATGTTTGCAAGACCTTCACTGTTAACGTGCTCTGTTTTTTATTTTTATTTTGTCTTTTATATTACTGAAATAGTTCTTACCTATTTATGTACAGTGTTTTCAGTCTAAGCAGAAAAAAAAAAACAACAAATGTTGCTTTCTAAATTACACAAACTTTTGCTTGTTTAAGAAGAATTACCCACATTTGTGTTTTATCGACTTACAATACTGGATAAAACTATTGTTTGTTGGTACCCTCTCTTGGTTCATAATCTATGACTTTTCCTCCTTAAATTTCATTAAGTCATTTCTTTTTTTCATTATGCTTATTAGTGAGAGATTTAAACTGTGAGATGGGCCTGAACATACCTGTTCTGTCCAACAAGGCATCTGGAGTCTTCATAAATCACTGAGCCGTCCAGATGTGGAGTTAATGGAAAACCTTAAAAAGAAGAGCTAAGTCAACGTTGATTCTGGCACACACTCATTGCCCTTCTATGAGGTTCTAATTGAAATATGAAATGTCCACCATAGGCTTGTGTATTCCATCACTTGGTTCCCTGGTAGTTTCAATGTGGGAACACTGGGGAACCATAGAATGTAGAGACACATTAGAGAAAGCTGTCTCTGATAGACGACTTTCACGATGTTAAGCTTGACAGTTTCTTTCCTCCATACATATTGACACCATGTCACAAGTGGGCATCCTTGCTGTCACTCATTTTGATCACCCTCATGGCAAAACTGTGACAAGTTTATCTAAAGCTGCTGGGATACACAGGTTTTCAAATTGTGACTTCTTTCTCCCCAGGTAAGACATTTTGGGTTTTGCTTGTTTGTTTGTTTTTGTTTTTGTATTTCAAGACAGGGTTTCTCTCTGCAACAGCCCTGGCTGTACTGAAACTCACGTTGTAGACAGGCGAGGCATTTTATAAGAAAAGTTTTATTTTTCTTTGACTTTTGTTTGACACCCTATTGGGTTAGTAAGTTCTAATTCTTGAGACTTTTCACAAGATTGTGAGCAAAATTCAATTTTGAGGAGCATATAACCAAGAGAGTGTATAGGTGTTGTTGCAAGGAGAGTGTCGCTTGTTGGTTCCCGGCCGCCCGGCTAAATTAGACTCATAATAATCACACAGATACTGTATTAATTAAATCACTGCTTAGTCCATTAGCTCTAGCTTCTTATTGGCTAACTTTTACATATTAATTTAATCCATCTCCATTAATCTGTGTATTGTCACGTGGCATTGGCTTACTAGCGAAAGTTTCAGAATGTCTGACTCTGGCGGCGGCTCCATGGCTTCTCTCTGACTCTGCCCTTCTTCTTCCCAGCATTCAGCTTAGTTTTCTCTGCCCACCTAAGTTCTACCTTGATATAGGTCCAAAGTAGTTCTTTATTTATTAATAAGAATCCCAGCATACCAAGGGGACTCCCATATGAGGTGTCATTCTGGTGTTAAAGCAAAGTAAAAATATTATAGATAACCACTCAATATACAAAGGAATGGCTTTCAGAATTCACCAAAGGTGTTCTTCACAGATAGAAGTAGTTTCAAGAGACATAATTAAAGATGGGTCATGTGATTCAGAAATGTAAGAGAATAACTGGTGCAAATGATGACAAAGGGGAGAGTCAAGGAAACAAAACCTGAGTGTTTTTGTCCTGATGAGCAGTGCATCTTTGACACATTCCCATACTGTTCTTAATCTACAACATGTCAGTCATTTGAAGGAGGAAAATGATATATAAGATAGTAATTTGAATCTGGATTTGTTACCACTCAGTTTGAATTTGCAACCCTGAACAACTTTTGATTGTTTTGTTTCTTAATCACTATTCTATTGCTGTGATAAAGCACCATGACCTAGGAAACTTACAAAAGAAAGCATTTATTGGGCTTATGTCACCAGTGTTAGAATCCATGATGGTAGAACACAGGTATGATGTCACAAACAGCTGAGAGCTCACATCTCTTGGAGCAGGAGGCAGAAGGCAGGGCTACACCGAGAATGCTCTAACTTCTCCTTTGAAAGCTTAGAAGGCTTCCAGTGACACACCCACTTTAAAATAGCCACATATCTTTCCCACACAGTTCCAACAATTAGGGATCAAGTATTCAAACACATGAATCTATGAAGGATATTTTCAGGTGTAGCATGTAGGGCCTGTTTCTTGGGGTTCCTATCCCGCCTTGTACCCCACAGCCGGCAAGCCCCAAAGAAAATCACACAGAGGTCTCCATAAGATTATAAACTGATTGGTCCATTAGTTCAGGCTTCTTACTAACTCTTGCAACTTATATAAACCTATTGTTCTTATCTATGTTAGCCACATGGCTTGGTACCTTTCTCAGCGGGGCAGCTCACATTCTGCTTCTTCAGTGATCTACACAGGAGTGCAGGAAGAGCTTCCTTCTTCCCTGAATACTCCTGTTCTCGTTGCCCGACCTCTACTTCCTGTCTGGTTTTCCCACCTATACTTCCTGCCTGGCCAATCAGCATTTTTTTAAAACATGATTGACAGAATACAGAATTGTCCCCCACCATTCAGGCAAGTCATCAAAGCTTAAAACATAAGATTCAGAAAATAATTGAGTTTTCTAAGAAAACATGCTCTGGTCTTTTTGGTCTTTATTCCTTCTTAAGAGCCCACCAGAAGCAAGACTTTTCTGTCAGATGGCATAGAGCCATCATACTTGCCTTGTACTTTTAAGTCTCAGTGCTTCCATAAATCAGTTACTGGTGAATATGTGAACTAGGGCATTTTTATTTTTATTTCTAAACTTCAGATTCTGTATATATGAGGTCTAATAGAGTTGTTTTTCTTTTTTTTTTCTAATGAAGATTAGAAATGAGAAAATTTAATCACCAATCTGGTTTGCAGATAAATTTGTTTTGTCCTATAATAATTTGTAAGATTCAAGTAGGTAGGTAAATGCTGACAATGCAAGTAGTACCATTATTGCATACAATACTATATAATACATATTCCCACATACATATGAAATTAATATCCAAATCATATATCTGTACCTATACATGGCTACATATGAAACTCTTTTGCATACAACCTGCCACATAATTGCTCCTTGAAAAACTCACATAGCACAGAGCTAAATGTCTAAGTATGAAACTATTTCATTTAGCCATCTTATTTTAATATAATAATCATATAAAATCCATTCAGGATTTCTACAAAGAGTCTCCAGAAAACAAATGAACCTCATAATTTTACCACACAGATGACTTGCAATTTGGGCGCAGTAAAGTAAAATTATCATATCAAATGTGCTAATTTAATTGAGATTTTTACTTAACATTTGTTAGAATTTAATTCTCTTCACACAAGTCTGTGAGATACAGCATATTGCCATCATTTAATTAAGAAACCATCTACTCTTCTGTTTTTTATTTTAAATTACAAATGGATTTTGACTCTTATTCCAAATTATGTCCTTTTAAGAAGAAACATTCCTATATCTAAAAAAGAAATTGCTATATTAATCGTTAAATGCATTTTAAAAACCTTTTGTACCAGAAATAAAAGTTTTTAGGAATAAAGATCTGCCTCTTGCTTTTATTTTCTCCCTTATCTGCAGTACTTGTAAAAGTCTATGCTTTTGTCCTTATTATCTTTTCCTTGCTGGCATCCATTCAGGATATTATGTTAATGATTCCACTGAATGGTGCACTCAGACGATCATGTGCTTAAGCTTCTGTGTACTATAGAACTTTCATATTTTCATAGTAGTAATATAGATTTATGTTCATTTATGTTATCTTAATTTTCAATATATGAACATTTAAAACTAAAAGGCCTACATTTATAGAACCAGAAGACACACATTTATTATTTCTGCACATATGTTAAAGATATTGATTTAATACACCAAATTTTATAAACTATACATCTATGCAAAATTACTTTCATTGAGAACACATTTGAAATCAATCTCTATATTAATATCAAAAGTTTAAATTACTAAAAGAAGACTATTTTAGGAGTTGGGATGCATGATGACCTATGCTCCATCCCATGGTATAAATGACAAAAATAAAAGCTGTGCATGGTGGTGCATACCTATAATAAAGGTAATGAAAAGCCATTATGGATCTAGGATCCATCATGGATCTAGGCACCTAGCCCACTCATTGCACCATTCTGTCTCAAAAGAAAGGCAGATAGTGCCTGAAGATGAACATTCAAGATTGATCTCTGATCTACACATACACACACACACACACACACACACACACACACACACAGAGAGAGAGAGAGAGAGAGAGACACAACTGTGCTTCAGAGATGGTCTCACCGCAGTGTAGCCTGGGCTATTAAATGATTTGTACTTTATTTCAGGGTCTATTTGAAATACTCAAATTTATTAAGTATGACTATACAAAAGCCAATAAGGCTGCTAAGGTTAGAGTTATATTTAAAGATCTCTTGTGTTCTGTGTTAGGATCACATACAATGGAAAAATGCCAGCACTCACAGAAACAATTCCTTTTTGTCTTCTGGATGATGGCGTGTTGTGTCCCACTTCATACTCCAGATCCTGTCAAACATGACTTAGGCCTCCCTCATTTCAGATAATCTATCATGGACTGCAGCTTCTAATGCCTAAGCCAGAATAAACTTTTAATATTCATTATTTTACTTTACCTATTCATTATTCTGTTTTTTTGTGTGTGTTGTTTAGGAGACAGAATCAAAGGTAGAGCAGAACTTTTGTAAATCACAATCCCAGAGAACCTAGATAACAATGAGGACCCTAAGAGAGACTTATATATATCTAATCTACATGGGTGGTAGAAAAAAACAAGATCTCTTGAGTAAATTGGGAGCATGGGGACCCTGGGAAAGGGTTGAAGGGGAGGGGAGAGGTGGGAAGAGGAGCAGAGAAAAAATGTAGAGCTCAATAAAAATCAATAAAAAGACAACCCAAAAAGTGTTGAATTTTCCATCCTTTCTTTAAATCTCTTAAATTCTGAGGTTATACGTGTGAAGTACTGGATATGGCTAAGGATCTACTCTCTTTTTGTTTTCTTTCTTCTTTCTTTCTTTCTTCTTTCTTTCTCTCTCTGTCTCTCTCTCTTTCTCTCTCTCTGTCTCTCTCTCTATTTCTCTTTTTCTTTTAAAAACAAAACAGGTATCTATTATGTGGCCTTAGTCATCTTAGGATTCAGAATGCAGATCAGGCTGGCCTACAGTTCTTAGAGTTTTGCCTCCCTCTACCTCCAAAATTCTAGAACTAAAGGTGTGGACCATCATATAATCTTATTCTCTTAAGTCAACTTTTTTTTTTTCAGATATTTTCACACTAATGAAAACTTTGACATACATATCATGTGTTCATGAATTTTAATGTTTCTTCTTTATACAAATCTTCTTTTGAGCATTTCAAATATATTTAAAAAGCAAAATTTTGCTTAAAAAGAAATAAAAGCTTTCTCTATCTATTTTATTTCTAAGAGTGTTTTCTCTATGTGTATGGATGTGTACCACTTGTATGCCATTGTCCTTAGAGGTCAAATAAAGGTACCAGAAATCATTAAACTGAAGTACAGTGCTTGATGTCAAACTCCACATTGGCGTTAAAAACCAAACCAGGATCTTCTTCAATGGTAAAATGTTAAAAAAATATAATATTAATTATTTCCTAAAGGTGGGTCCTCACCTGCACATTATTTTAATTATGACTCAACCCAGATATGTTCATTTCCACCTCTTGTCTGAAGGTTACTTTAACTAAACAGGAAGATTTTTGGCAGAGATGGTATTGTTATTGTTTTATTATTTTTATTAATTTTAAAACATATTTCTAACTTTAACTGTTTCAGTTTAGAAATTTGCTGTAAATAGCACTTGAACTCTCCCATATAGAACTTCTTACTGCTGGGGGCATGCTAGCTCTTGGGTATGTAGCTTCAGAAGTTGACTATGCTAGATCTTATGGAGATTGTATACCAATTAATAGCCTTGAGTTTTATTCATATTGTTGAATTTTTGGTTTTGTGTTTTATTAGTTATATGATTTTAATCAAATTGAAGTTGTTTTGCCCTCTCTCTGGATACAATTTTGTCTACTTACTTCTCTTTTACTGTGATAAAACTCCTTACCAAGGCAACTTATAAAAGAAAAAGTTTAATTTAAAGGCTCACATTCCCAGAGGCTAGATTCTATTGCAGTCGTGGTAGGGAACAATGGAACAGGCATGACACTCAAGCTATAGTTGAGAGAATATATCTTAATCCCCAAGCACAGCAAAGAGAGCTAATTAGGGAAGGCATGAGCTATTGAAAACTCAAAGCAAACCTGCAATGACATACCTCATCCAAAAAGGCCATAACTCCTAACTCTTTCCCAAAAGTTCCATCAAGTGGGTACTAAGTATTCAAACATTTGTGTCTAAGGGACCATTTTCATTCAAACTCCAGCACCATTCATAAAATTTGTCTTTTTTCATTATTTATTTGCAGTACAATTTTGTCTTCAGATTATGATATTCTGTTGATTAAATTCATTGATTTCCTTTTCTCTCAACCAGAAGAGATAAAATTCCAGTTAATGGATTTTTTTTCTAATTTTCATTAGGTCCTATATCTTCTATTTCTTTGCTGCTATTTTCTGATTCTTTATTGATTGACTGCTGAGACATTTTATGGCATCAGAGAATTCCAAGAATTACCAGAAACAGAACATGTATGTTAATTGGTAATCCTTTTTACCTAGTGTATTGCATTTTTTGTTCCTGGTGTAACAAATGATCTAATGGTCCCCCATCCTTTGTTTTAATGTGAGAAGACCCTAAGTTCTATTTGAATCTTTCTTAGAATGCAGTTACTATGTTTAGGACTACCATTTGGGACATAGATTTTTTTTTTTAGGTCATAATTTCAAAAAAAGGTTGGTATTTTTTCTCATTTTGTCAGCTATGTCTGTATGATGCTATCAGAATATCTTCATCCCTGCACATGGTGTGTGTGTGTGTGTGTGTGTGTGTGTGTGTGTGTGTTTGTGTGTGTGTGTCTGTATGTGGGGAGGAGTTCACTTTTCACTGCCTCTGTCTATTGAAGGGTTTTTATTCCTTCTTCCGAATAGATTCCTGATTATTGATGGGATGGAAGTGATAAAGATATGCCATTTAAGTCTGAGTGCACTAAAGTCTCTCACTCTCTGTTCACTGCCCATTTGTGAGCTTCAGTGTTAGGACTCTAGATACTGGAACAGCATACACAAGTCAGAAAACGAGTGGGTACAAATTCCCACCTTTAACCAACTGATGGGAATGAGAAAATCAGATTTTTTTTCAGGGGAGAGACATTTGCAATATCAACATTATTAATAAATAGGCATCCTTAGGAACACTTAGGCAACACAACATGTGTACAATTGTGAATGTGTATGTATGTATGTGTATGTGTTTTTTGGGGTTTGTTTTGACTTTTTTAAAAACTGAGAGAAAAAGAACATAAATTTGAGTGGTTGGAGGAGTATCTGGAGGAAGTTAGTGGAGGCATAAGAGTATGGTCAAATGCGTGAAAATTTTAAAAATAAATTAATTAAATGAAAAAAAAAGCAAATGCTTAGGATCTTTCAAGGCTGAACTTGCAAAAGTTTCTTGGATTTTTAAAGATGTTCTCATCTTGGTAAATGACAGATATTCTTCGATTAAAGTCTTCTTGTAATGAGACTCCCCTACAATGCCCAATGATTGGTAGCACAGGATCTTTAAGTTAAAACCTGAATATGATTATTAGAGACAGGCCACCATCTGGGCTGGGTCCCTACTGTCATATCTTCCTGCTCTTATAGTGCCACCCTTAGGGAAAGAGGAATATGAGTGCATGAGACCTTTCCTTGCAATTATATAAAGCGGCGTTCAGTTTTGATTACTGTTCTGGACTGGTTATTTGTAGAAGTCTTCCTGCCTAGAACAATGGCACTCTGGGAAGCATGAGGAGGGAATCTTTGAGCTTCATAGATCCCAGAAAGGATTTTGTGGTCCAATTGTTAGTGAACATACCTTGGTATTATTAACCAGGGTACCTGGTACATAAGTATAATGATCTTATATAGTTATTTGTTTTATGGGCATGGTTTTCCTCTGTTTTGAAAAGAATTCACTTTCCTGGTTAACTTACATGCCTAGTTTCTGGAAAAAACAATCAAGGTTGGATTCAGCTGTTGGGTTTGATGATTTATGATGTTCTTGGTTGCTTGTTAGCATTCCCTCTTAGAACTCCAAAGTTGCTAAATTTTATCTTACCAGTTTTAGATATTTCTTTGGAATGACTCTGTCATGATTTTAGAGATTAAAAATTGTAATTAGTGTAGGTGTAGAGAAATATGTCTGCACTCAACTGTTTGAACTTATAATCTCAAAAGCAATGTCGCAGATTTCTCTCATGTAACAGGAACCATCTTGATACAAATTTATTTCTCTCTCTATTTCTATTTCAATTTTTCTGTAGTGATTTCTAAATCTATAATAATCAATTGAAAGAAGAAAGAAGAAAAACATATTTATCTTTCTAATATATGCAAAAAGTCACTGGTTTTATCAGCATGACACTTCAAATTTTAATTGAAATTATAACTTAAAACTGCATGGCACAGAAATTACTCAAATTCATACATGTTTTAAAGGATAAAAATCTCTTTTTGGTGCTATTATGGTAGGTGTGTTTGTTAATTATTTAGGGAGACAAGGTGAAATATTGTTGGTCTCTCTTTTATATTTTAGACAGGAAAAAAATAAAAAGAATGAAAGTATTTCCCTTATTGAGCATATATTTTTGGAAAAGGAGCAAAGTTTAACTTCAGACTAAATAATATTACTGTATTTTATAATTATTTTAAACAAATAGAATAAGCTCATACATTTTACATTAAAAATTATATTCCAAATTCTTGACATATAGTCCTGTCTACTCATCTATATTTTAACTTTAAACCTTTTAAACAAAAAGCAATTTTATTTAAAATAAACTTTAATAACTTTCATTTACCTGTTTCAATTTCTGAAATGAAGGCTTTTAAGTATATTATCATATTAAGTCTAAAAATAATTAACTGTATTGTATGCCACACTTAAGCTTAAATAAGTACTTAAAGAGACACTCTCCTAGGATTATTTCTTTATAAGTACTCCAAAATCTTCTGCAACTCATCCACAAATAAAACAGTTTCTGCTCCACATTGTCAATGCGGCATATGCAAGTCAGATTTGCAGTGATGTAATTTATACCAATTAATAGTAGATGAGTAATCAGGGCAAAGTTAATTTTGTGGTAGGGCATTAAAACTGCTCAGCAAAGATGCAACTCAGACACTTTTAAATTAAAATAATAATAAAAGCTCCAGGAAATGTGATTCCTATTGGCATGTCCACCTGCTGCTGCCAGCTTATTCTAGGCTTTTACTGCTGTCTTCCACACAATTATTTAGTACTGGGACCTGACTCTTTCCTAATGACACCATCTTTTGAGCAATACACTAATAGATCATGGGCTGATGATGTTCATTAATGATGAATCACACTAATATATCATTTTCTCTGTCACACAGGTGTTTTATCAGATTAATTTCATCTGAGCAATGACCCGTGATGCAGATGCATGGCTTAAGGATAATGCAATTCAAAAAGAAATGGGATTTAAAATTAAACCTGTTTTCACATGCTTTGATGCTCTGTTGGAAAACTCTATAGAAACAAGAAGTACAAACGGAACATGTTTTAAAGTATAAGGCATATAGTCTTTTATTAATAGGCAACAGAGCAGAGCAACTCATATTTGTGCTTAAGTTTTGTTTTAAAAACCCACACATAAAATTAATAAAATTGTACCTTTTAGAATTTTGTAAATGTGTTTTTGACTAGTATAAAAAAATCAAACTTAAAATAATACATGTTTAAATTAGTACAGCTGACCTTTGTCCTTGTCTATACTTAAGCATAATTGATAAATTCAGTAATTGACATTTGGCTATTATTTCTTAGAGATTGATCAAATTATAGATCTCATTCTTTACATATTATAAATGAAAAGTGATTTGTGTCATTGATTTGTGTCAATATGAAGGAATTTTTGCAATTTTTATTCATTGAGTTACCAAAGATTTTGTAAAAAACTTATTTTGTCTAAGTATATGTGAAGAAAATCTTACAAATATCATTAGAATAGAAATTTAATTACAGTATTTCATGGTGATAATGAAAAATGTTAACCATATATTATTATTTCAATTATAATGTTGAATCTCAATTAGCATTCCATTGAATGACATTTGTGTGATTACTATATTCATAATATTAAAGGTATCATTAAGGGCATACTTAATCATGTATTTTGGAATTTTCCTTTATAAAATTTGTCTTTGTTTTCTCCACATTGTTACCAATTTCTTACCATATCAGAAAACCTTTTTCTTTACGTAGAGTTATGGTATTCGATGTTAGAACGTTAATATTTGCCACAAAATTTGTCTTGATCTTCATCTATGGCTAATATGCATTAAGTTTTCTAGCATTATTTTATAATATCAGTTTCATAATCACATTAAACATAAAAATTTATGATTGCTTAAATAGTAGAAGTAATTTATTCATTTGGTGAACCTATCAAATGTTTAGACAGAAACATGGAAATTATCTTATCCTTGGTTTATGGGAACTTGTTCCAACATAGAAGGTGTCTAAGTTCATACAATACTGAGAATTTCCTGATGCTGTCCTCTTGATATTTTATATCTAGCTCTTTATTACTAGATAAGTATCAGCATATAAATTTCTGTAACTACCTCACAATTTTTAAATGCTTTCAGGAGGCAAATCTTTCACATTCTTAAACTCCTGGCCATGGTGTTACATTGCATTACAGACAGCTATAAGATATTAATTAGTACTTTGTCTAAAGACAATATTTTCCTCAGTAATATTCAGATTTCTATTATGCTTAGCTTTAGAAAAAATAAAATTGTATTGAGATGATCGTGATACATTACCACAAGTCAAAGAAAATAATTCTCCTATTTGGAAATGCTTTGCGCTGCATAATGTGTGTGGTAGGACCGAACATAATCCTCACGACACAAAAATTTTAAGGGATATTATTTTCTCTTAAGTTGAAACAGTAATGAGAATCAAAAGCAATAGATATGTTGCTGAAACAATAGCACCTATTTCAAGTGTGGAACTAAAGGTATGTAAAAGAATATATTCCCAAAGATACTCACTTTTTGGCTTGGATTATTCATCCAAATCTGTGAACTGTCTACTTCTCTAATGAGTATAATTTATGGAAACCAAATTGACTGTTAGTGACATAAAATGTGTAGCCCAGTCATTAAATTCAAGGAAACTAAAGGCATAAGACAATTGTATTGTATATGTTGGTTTTCCCTAATTAGGTTAATTCTGTTATCTGTTTTAAAGAACCTGTGAGGGTCAAATTTTCACCATCCATTACTATCACTAATAATGAATATAATTAAATATTCTTTAACTGTGTTTCGCTCCTGTGAACCTTCAAAATCATCAACATATCTCACTGAAATTTTATATGAGGCAGGTATATTGTTTCTAACCGTCTTTACCACAGGATATTGGCAACCCATCTTTAAGAAAAGGAGTTTTTGTAGATTTCCCACAAGCTCTAGACAGACAGCTGTGGAGCCTGCATGGGACTAAACTAAGTCTTTTGCTCAGCCTTGGTTTAGGGGGGCGGGGCCTGGTACTGCCTCAACTTAATGTGCCAGATTTTGTTGACTCCCCACTGGGAGGCCTTAAAGAGTGGATAAGGAGTGTATTGGTGGAGGAGGCAGGAGGAGTGTAAAAGGACAGGTGGGAGGGAGAAATGTGGTTAGAGTGTAAAATGAAATTTAAAAGAATAAGAAGATATATAAAAGACATTTTTTAATTTTTATTTTATTTTTATCTTATGTGTGTGATTCTTTGGTTGCACATATGTATGTGCACTTTGTGTGTTCCTGATGCATATAAGTTAGAAGAGATTTCAAGTTCCCTTAAATTGGCATTTTGGACAGCTAGGACTGCTTGTGGGTTCTGCAAACCAAACAAGGTTCTCTTCAGGAGCAGTGCATGCTTGTATTAAAAAGCCATCTCTACATCTCTACCATAGTGATCTTTATCTAAAATCCTATTTTTTTAATGGTGAAGAACATAGCTAAGAAGTTCCTGAATAAATTAATTTACATTTTTTTTGAGAAATATTTCACAGGAACATATAAACAACCCAAAGATTTGAAGTTGAATGATACAACATAATGATTTTTCTTGTATACCACATACCATGGTACAATAATGACCCAGTATGTCACAATTCAACATAACAAATATGAATAATGAATATGACTATTTTTAAAAAGCGAATCAAATAAAGCCAATAATTATATATTTATCAAAATTGAGAAGAAAAATATTTAAAATGTATATAAAGATATGATAAATTTCAGTACATCTTGAAAGTCCCATTGTAAAAATTCTTGTACAAATGTTAAACTCAAATGGCAAGTGAAATAGTAGTTGCATGTTACTTTGTGTAAAAGATTTCTCTCTCACACGTGTGAGTCTGTTTCTGTGTCTGTGTGAAGTTGGATTTCAGGAAACCTTTTCCCTAAGTATGACATTTTGGCATCTTGAAGTAACAAAACTTTTTGACCTTTCCCATCAACAAGTGTCTGTACTTCCTATGGTCTCATGTCTGTATAAAGGACCATCCTAAAAATGAACACAAGGAGGGTATCATTTGGCACCATTACTAAAGACCATGTAAATACGGTCTCAGGCCATTGTCTGTTCTTTTGTACCAATACTTTTCCTGTAAATGAATTCTCTTCCTTTTACAAGTACCAAAACCACTGTAGATATCTTCCCAAAGACAGTGTCTAATACTCAGTTTATATGACACCCAGGCATTTAACATAAAAAATATTGTGTGTCTTAGCTCTTAATCCTTCTTTTGATATTTTATGTTAGTTTATTGCAGCAGACAGAGTAGCAAATGTTTTGGTGAAGTTGGAACACACAATGGATACAATATTATTTATGGTAAAGTTGTTTTAAGGGAGAACTAGACTTCAGAGCGCTTGTCTATGTGAGCAGGTTTTGGGTCTCCAGTTGCCTGAATTAAGGTGGGACAAGTTTTCAATATGGAGTTAATGACAATCCACGAGTTATAAAAGGTCATAAGTGAGTTCCCACTATATATACCTCCAGTAAATAAACTGGAAGCAATACTCAGTATGGATTCCAAATGTGTGAGCACACTGTTATGCTAGGAGAGGATTATACCCTAATACTTTGATAAAGACCATAAAGGATCTGCATCACAGACTTTCCAACCTTTAGCCTGTGAGCATTCTTTATAATAAAACTTCAATCCCAAATATATTGCTTTTATGGGTCTGGAGACTTGCTTTATCAATTTATCACACCCTTATAGTGTTATGTGAATTCTTGGAATTAAGGGAGTCAGCAAGAACTGTGGGTGACTAGAGTCAAAATTATATTGCAGCTCCCAGATACATTTTGAAATAAATTAATTGCTGAGTACATTAGATCTATCACTGATTAATGCACATACTCCTACTTTCTTGGTGGATACACAAATTTGGAAGCATCCATGTACCATAGATGGAGTCACTAGGCAACCAGTAAATACATACATCAGTCAATCTTTTATTATTAGCAATAAACACTGTAGTCTTCTACTACTCACAAGATTTTAAGATATCTGCCTCAACATCAGGTTTAAAGTACAATAAATAGTAAGAAAAAAGTATATTGTAAGTAACTTTTCATTGAATACTTGATGTGGGAGTCCCCTCTGTGTGTTGCTTGTATTGGTTAATGAATAAAGAAACTGCCTTGGCCTGATAGAGCAGAACTTAGGTAAGCAGAAAAGACAGAACTGAATTCTGGGAGGAAGAAAACAGAGTCAGAGAGATGCCATGGATCTGCCAGAGACAGACATGCCGAATCATTCCCAGTAAGCCACTCCCACATGGCGATATACAGATTAATAGAAATGGGTTAAATCAAGATGTGAAAATTAGCCAATAAGAGGCTAGAACTAATGGGCCAAGCAGTGGTTTAATTAATACAATTTCTGGGTGGTTATTTCAGGGCTAAGCTAGTCAGGCAGCCAGGACGAGCAAGCAGCCTAGACCTCCTCCTATAAATACTTTAACAGAATTCTATGGAGTTGAGGAGAAACAAGGAGTTTCTTTTCTATTGCATAATGTTAAGCAAAAGACAAGTAATATCACAAAATACAAAATCATATTATCAATACAATTAAATTTGATTTATATTGCTTATGTTTAATAGACTATTCATGACATATTAATAGAAATAATGTCTCCAAAAGAAGTGGTTTAACTGGCAGAACAGAAAAAGATAGAAACAGTGCACACTTTCTTTAGGTCATATGGACTTAACCACTAGTTTCCCAATTGTCAGTTCATCTATTGGGAGGGATGTCCATCGAATGATAAGTTACTCAAAAGCATGTTTTGAAAATTACGTTGATTTAATGACATAATAACATTATGCTACTATGTAATCACTGACATACAGTATGTTTGTTATTTTGCACAAGAACGAGGATGATGCATAGGCAAAAGAAAATAGATTGCATAAACATAAAAAAAATGTAGTTTTCTCTGCCAATCCAGGCAGAATAGCCAGTCGTTCTGAACTAGGCATTACACTGAAAATCTAGAACACTAAGCCTGGATGAAGAATACATCAAATTGGTGTTTACACGTCATAGCTTCTTTCAATGCAGTAATTTTATAGTATTAAGTACCTTAGTATTTGACTTTAAATTAATCACTGATGAATGTTACAATGAAGTATTGAAGTAGTTCTAGTTAGTAACAATTTTGAGTCTCTGTTAGATTTCTAAACATACGATTTCTTTATATTTAATTTTTATTTCAGACTTATAATTATATCTTAATTTTCATGTATTTGTTTTGCTGTTATATTGTATTTAGACACATGACCAAACTATTCTTGATCTCATTATGTAATTTGGGGTGCCCTCGAATTTGGGTCATCCCCCTTGCTTCTAATTCCAGTTCAGCTAGAATTATAGGTATGAACCAGTGAGCCTGTCTTGATTTTATGAACATTGCTCATTGTTCTTTATAAAGCAATTAAAATATATAGATATGCAAACTAGAGGAATCAAGAAAATCACACAATGAAGTAATGCTGTCCATAAAATGTACTGTTTGTTATTCAAGTATGGTGCTTGAAAATGGAAAACAACAATAACTGTTCTAGTCCTTAATCAGTTTCTACTGCTTTATCTCATGAAAATATCATGCTCCTATATTTTGGTCTAATTCCATGTCACAAAGCAAAGAAATTACTCATATTTTTTAGTTTTTTTCATGTCTATGACTTATACTTACAGCAGCTGCATGGATTTTCATATCATTTATATAGCCTGAAAGAACCATACAGCAGGGAATAATTGTTAACTGTCACATCACTCTGTATTCCTAATCATATGGCATCAACGACAAGTGTTTTACATTGTTAGGACATCCTGTCTGAAAAACAAAACCCTAAAATGCAATGGAAAATGCCCATTCTTTTGGATGTGTGAATTATGCATGAGCAGAGCACCTTGTCTGCACTTAGAATGTAATCAGAGTATAAATGATGCATGTTCGTGTCGCTTCTAAACACCGCACCGGTTGTTTGTAAGTTGTGCTTGAAGCTCAGTGTCACATAAAATGCAAAGAATGTTCACTGTGTCAAATAGTTCTCTTATTTTATTAAAGTATTTTTAGTTTTGAATTCATCTGTCAAAACATTTAATAGGAGCTCCTCTCTATATCTCAAATATAATTTATCATGCTACTTAGCGTAATTGACTGTTATGTATTCTTTCTACTCACATCCTGCTAAAGTAAATTCAAAATATACAAAAAGTATGACTTCGTTTGCTGTAGTGAAATCACAAAGATCAACAATGTAACCTCAAGCTTCTGTGTTGAGAAAATTTTATTTTGGGTATATTCTTTTTAATTTCGAGGTTCTCATGAGGTGTCTTGAAATTTCAATTTAAATCAATGTTCACCCAAATGAAAATGCTTTTTCCACTTTAGTATACCCTGAGAGTAAAAGAGAGAGAGGGATACATTGCTTTCATCTCATTAATCAAGATGTAATTATTGTGAATTAAGCCAGCAACTTGTAAGTTGGATATGTCATGTATGCAGGCCATTTACATAGTAAAACTAAAGTAAATTTGTAAATACGAGTGAATAGAAAGGTTATTCACGTTTTCAATCTAAAATTCAATGATTAAAGATAGATTTGAAACAGGTAATGTGGAAAAGGCATATTCACATGCAAAAAGACAGTTTGGAATATCTTTGTTTGGACACATATATATGTTCAAATGTATGGATGCACATATAAAGAAGGAGGTAGTTTCTGAACTCAGTATAATGTAAATATTTAAATGGATGGCAAAATAGGTCTCATCAAAAAGTATTGAGGAAACAACTGCATCTTTATTATTTTAATAGTGTTTGTTATATACGTACCTGGTAGCATAGATCTCTCATGAAAGATATACTGTTCTAATCTTAGAGTGAATATTTAAAACTATATTTTTATTGAACAAGTAGTTATCTCATCATACACACATTTTGTGATATATATTTATATATATATACACACATTTTGTGATATATATATTTATATATATATATATTATATATATATCCAGACCAATGGCAAATATGGAGATGGAGAAAACAAATGCATCACAATTTCTAGCCTTGTAACCTCCTGCTTTAACAGCATAGCAGGTATAAATAACGTCAAATGCAATTAAGGAAGAAATTTATCTTAAACAGGCGTTTCAGTATTTCTCTATGGAGATGTACTTATTAAATACCTAAAAATACACAATTACTCAGTATAGAAAAGTCGAACACATTATCCAGCAATTCCAATTAGCATACATTGAGGAATATATCAAATTCATAAGAAATATGCAATATTTTCATGTGCACATACACTTTTTTGCCCAATTTTCTGTATATGTTTAACAGCTTATATTATGTAGAAATAGATCCCTCAACATGTTGGTGATAAATAAGAAGAATCTTACTAGAAATGTTTAAAACTTTAAAAAAGTCTATTTTCCCAAATCTTATGATTCTCTCTTTCCCTATGCGGAAAGAGAGGTGAGGTGGGATGGAGATGTTCTGTGGTGTTGTGTAGCTTTCACAGCACGTGGAGGTAATAAGACAGCTATCAGAAGCTTTTTTCTCCTACCGTATGAGTGATAGGGAATTAACTCAGGTCTTCTTGCTTGATAGTACATGTCTTTACATTCTGAGCTATCTCTTGCTGATCCCTGAAATAACACCATTGACACCAACTTATGGTAATATTAAGAAGAAATACCATATGGGAATTTGCTTAGGAATTAACTATTTTTATCCATTTATTCGATTTATGTAGAGTTTGCCACATTAGATCTCACACGTCTGTCCCATTATTTCTACTGCCCTAATTTTATCTATCCTAGGATGTTTCACCAAATACTGAAAAGACATTTCTCCTAGTTTTGATTTCCCCTAAATAAATGCTACCAACAATTCTTCTAAATAATTGTATCTGTGTGGTGTCCTTATTGCTCCATAGAAGTTAATTCAACCTTCTCTTCATGGTTAGGTAGTCTTAGAGAAAATATCTCAAAATCACTGTTCAACAGTGGTATGATATTTTGCTGACATAACATTGTTGGTCTTAGCATCCATTTGCCATGTGTGTTCTCCTCACACTCTTCTAGTAATGCCTGTTCTTATAATAACATACCATGTTGCACTTCTAATTCTATTTACATATTTCCTCCCCATGAAAACTTGACAACTTACTTCTAAGCTTTTCTGATCTTCCAAGTTTTTCATTGTATTGCCTAAAGGTACAAGCATAAAAATAAATTTCATATTTTCTCTGATGTAACTTGTACACTGTCACAAATGTATTTAATTTGCCCCAACTTATATTTGTTTTTGATTGAATAAAATTATGACTCCTTTCTCATTAAATTCTAGCCATGGTAAGATACAAAAATAAATGAACATGTGTAAATACAAACTCTGTTAATATTTATTCTGTATTATTTTGATACATTATATTAATTTGATAGTATTTATGCTGCATGTAATAAAATTATTCCCTAAGGATAGATGTATAAAAAGAAAATATTTTGGAATAACAGATTGCTATCATTTAGCTTGAAATTGAATTTATTGTTCAAGGCAAAATATTTTATTAACTGCTTTTGTCTATACACTAATATTTGTAGACCATATTTATTTTAAAGTAATATTTTGAAATTAATATTTATATTTGTTTAATAAAATAAGTACATTCCTGATATATAGCTTAATGAATTTAATCTTGTACCAGAAAATATTAAATGTATTTTTGAATACAGCATTGCTTTTATCTTTAGATTCCAATAAATTAGTAAATTTTGTGAAGTGTCTCATATAAGACATATAGCCTATTGTCCTAAAATCTTAAGCTAATATACTGTAGTTGGATATTAAAAGTCAAAATAGATTAAAAACCACACACTTCTGGTGATTCAAAACTATATCTAAGTGGTGTGAATGAATAATAACTTCATTATAAATCAGACATACTTCAAACATCGAACAATTCCCTAGTCTGTATGTTATGGAATAGAGGCAAATTTTAGTTTTAAATCCCAAGGCATTCAAACTGTCATTTATAGAAGAACATTTACAATAAAAATATTTCTTAATTCCAGTAAAAACTATGAACTCATTTATTACTTTCTCAAAGAGAAATTTTGGAACTAGACGCCTAAAAGTATTATTAAAAAATATAAAGCAATAGAATAATATAATGCATTGTTTTGAGTAACTGAAAATATAGACTATAGCATTGAGTGGTTAATTTATTTTTCTCCCTTATTAACTTTTTAAATTTAAAAATTTACATGCAATGGTTGTAGAATTATTAGAAAATATAGTTAGACAATTAACATCCAAATTGTAAGACTTGGGGTTGTGTCTTGGATACTGATAACATTTAGTGGCAACTCTAGTTTTTTTATCAACCAGTATATACTTATTTTAGACACACACTGAACACACATACACAGACACAGAAACATTATATATTTCCTGTATATTTTTTTTTTACTTACAAGGTTCTGAGACCAAACTTATAAGTTCAAAAACAGTCTAGGCTTTTTTTTTTTTTGAGGAGAGATATATGATTATATTTTGATTGTGATGATAGAAATATGCATATCTAGATTCATCTAGATATTCACATTAAAATTGATTGGTTTCATGTATTAATTATACTTCAATAACACTATTTAAAATAAAAGACACACCATACCCAGAAAGAAGACCACATGAGGACCCAAGAACTGGACATCCAGGATTCAAAAAGAGACACCTCAGAAGAAAGTCCCCTGAAAGTGTACTCTACTGCATTTTCTAGATTGTAGACATGATCTAGAATAAATTTCTGCCGCAGGAAATCAATCTGTTTCTTTCTTATAGAAGGACTAAGAATTTAACAAAATACCAAAGTGTTGATGTTTCCATTTTCTTCTCTTCTTTTTTTTTAATTGAAATTTTTTTCTTTTATAACATATCCTAGCTACCTTTCATTCCCTCACTCTTTATTCCTTCCAGTTCATCTCCACCTCTAAGTCCAAACTGGCCCTTGCATTTCTGTCTCTCATTAGAAAAAAAGGCTCATACAAGTTAATAATAAAAAAATACATGGTACTGTGGAGAATTCTGGTAAACTCTACTGCCAATATAGAAACAAACCGCTAGAGGTAAGAAGCAAATTTGTTACATCATAACTTATATATCCTATGTATCCAGAGCTGGTTCAAAATTCCTTTTTGTTCTTGTAAACAGGGTTTTTCTGTGTAACTGTCCTGTATGTCCTGGATCTTGCTCTGTAGACCAAGATAGCATATACTTTATTCTGCCTCCTGAGTGCTGGGATTAAAGGCATGTGTCATCACCACCTGGCCACTTGGCCAAAATTCTTAAATCTGGCACCAATCTAGTTTATTTGAGATGCTTAAGTACAGTACAGTTTTGGAAAAAAGTTTCCTGGTAGCAATTATCTCAATCCCATGTGATGCTTAAGGCATGACTTCATCATTAACTATGCAAAGCACACACAACACCTACCACTAAACTGGACTCTATAGTTTCAGAACCTAGGATCTGGTGTGGTCTCTCATTAGGACACCACAGAGTTGACCAGGCTACAAAGTACAAGTGGCATCTCCCAAGTAATTGTTCAATTGACTGAGATGCAAATATAAATACAAAGTTTGGGGAGGGAAACTCTAGGAAAAACATTCTGGGCAATTGGGTTGAGGACTGGCCCTACAAATAGCAAAGGTCACTATTTTAGTAACAGCATCCACTCCCATTTTTCATGGTGGATGAACGATATTTACATCCTTTCCTCTGAAAACCTAAGTCTGTATGCCAAGCATTCCTGGTGTTCCTAGTGACTGTTTGTGAGGACAAGGACATTGTGATCTTCACAGTAATATAATGAATTATAATAAAATAAAGCAGAAACTAATAAAAATCTGTGATAAAAATCACAGAGTTGATTATCATCTATCCTCAAGTAACAATCAACAATCTCTACTATCACACTAAAGTCACTTAAAATATACATTTAGCCAGTGTTTTTTTTAGTTAAGTAAAAATAGATATTCTTACTTCCTAATTTATATTTCCATCTTGATCAATTTTGATATCACTTGGAAATGGGAAAAATAAGCAAAAGAAGAAGAGTCCAAGGAAAGGCACACAGACAAGGAAACTTTAAAGATACCATTGACTAAATTAACTCTTGGCCATCTACTGCTGGGAACACAGACTATTCTAAGAGTGGTTTGTTACCCCAAGGAGGCGCTCTTAGAGAAAACTAAATTTTCATTAGCAAGTCATTCCCAGTTGTAGAGGTTCTGGGCAAGGAAGGGGACTTGTGTCAGATTTCTCCTTTCAGTACTGTGTACCTATTTGGTTCAGATCTTTTCAGACCCTGTCTATGTTACCTCAGTCTCTGGGAATTCATATAAACCTTGATTATGTTGAGTTAGAGGACTTTGTTTCCTCGGTGTCCTCCATTCTCTCTGACTGTTTCACTCTTTCTGTCTCCCCTTCTACAGAGTTCTCTGAGCCCTTAAGGGAAGTGATTTGTTGCAGATATTCATTTCAGAATAAGAGCTTCAAGTTCTCACTCTCTTTATAATGTCTGGCTGTGTTACTCTGTATTTGTTTCCATCTGTACTAGTAGGAAGCTTCTTTAATGGTGCTTATGAGTATAGCAGAATATCTTTGGTTTGTTGCTGTTATTGTTATTTTCTTTGAGTAGAAGAGTAGTATTTGATTTTGCACTACATCCCTGTCTATCTAGTCTCAGGTTTTCAGTTACCCAAGCAGCATAAGGTGTGGACTCCGTTTCAAAGAATGGGCCTAAAGTCAAATCAGGTGTTGATTGGTTACTCCCAAATG
>JAQHUG010000437.1:1031909-1049006 GCA_028555095.1 Dicrostonyx torquatus | reverse complement strand
ATGAGAAAATGCATTAACAGATAAAATAGTGATAAGAGTAAATGTAACAATCAATATGTATGATAACAACAGAAATTGAAGACAAATAATTCAATTGTGAAGTATTCACATCTAAAGCATCAAAGTGAGCATCCATTTATGAGAGGGAGATACAGAATTTGGATCTAGCTTGTATCACAAAATGAGTTTTCTCAATTTCTTTTTTGCTATGAAATTCATAACATTATTTAGTCTTGATTGCTGAATTACATTTCATTGTGTAAATGTATACATTCTCATTATCTATTAATTAATTTATAAACATCCATGTCATTTCCAATTCCTTGGTGCTATGAATAGAGCAACAAAGTGTGTATTACAAATTAGTAAAATAGCGTGATGAGGAGCTTTTGAGGTGATGGGAGATTGACATAGTGGTGAAGGAGTAGAGGAGAATAATGAAACAGGAAGGGTTAAATGAGGTGGGGGTTAATATGAAGGATAGAGGTAGAATGTGAGGAGGAATAAGTTAATACTAAAGGCCTTTTGAAAAGTCATATAGAAGTCCTACTATATGTTTTATATAGTAATATATGTGTTTCATATATATATTTATGATTTTTTATGGATTTAATCTATATTTGGTATATAATGCCCATCTGATACCAAACAGGCTACAAAATTAGAAGTCAGGATCAGATATTGGTTACTTATCTTGGAGCTGTTGGCAAGTAAAGTACCATCGTGTTCTAAAAATGACAAACTATTGTTTTGTCTTTTAGATATCCTGTAGAGCTTGATTTTAAACTTCTTTTGCCCAACATGCTCATGGAACGTTGGTAAATTTAGATAATTCTGGCTTAGCAATTTGTGTTGGAAGATGCTATGTAATCTACCAAAGATATATATAAAGTAACTATCAATTATACCTATTTGTGAACCCTCTAAACTACAATAATGACTGGCATGAAAATATGTACACATTGATGCAATAAAGATGAGCATGTTATGGGAATAACCACACAGTCTCTGATTTGATCTGGGGCTTACTTCAGAAGATAAAATGTACAACTCCCTGTGCTATGAAACAAAAACCTGTGACTAGGTAGGTCATAAGCCCTCTGGAGAAGCCTGCTAAGTGGACAACATTAAACCGATACCTAGTGCCTTATTATGTGCATAGATTAGTACATATTCCACCTCTCATTAAGAAAGCTTCTTTTTGTAGATGTGATTAACATAGATACACAAAATTGGTAAAAACGAAGTGAATAAGAAGCTTATTCCCTAATGGAACATGTATTCTGTAGCTCTCCTCTCTTGGCTTAGAGATTATCTCAGGGTGGACGGAAAGATTGTAAGATAGAGAAGTGGTGGATGACTAAAAAAAAAAAAAAAACAAAAAAAACAAAAAAAAAC
Organism: Dicrostonyx torquatus; assembly: GCA_028555095.1. NCBI lineage: Eukaryota > Metazoa > Chordata > Mammalia > Rodentia > Cricetidae > Dicrostonyx > Dicrostonyx torquatus. The sequence goes on along the minus strand of JAQHUG010000437.1, from coordinate 1,047,608 downwards.
AATGTTTTCCAACAGAAAAGGTTACAGTAGTAAAGACATGATACAAAAGAAATGCACAAACTCAGGACAGACAAATTCCAAGTATGGAAAAGAGAGTTGGGCATGATATCTCACCACTAGCTGTGTAGTTACTCAAATTGATAACTTCTGGGAAAGTAAGAGCATTTTCTTTAAGGGTGTGATCCAAATTGGGTGGAGCATGGTCACATTTCCAAGGATGCAGTGGCAGCAAAAACCGGATTCGATAGATTCAAAAAAAGAAAAGAAAGGAAGGAAGGAAGGAAGGAAGGAAGGAAAGAAAGAAAGAAAGAAAGAAAGAAAGAAAGAAAGAAAGAAAGAAAGAAAGAAAGAAAGAAAGAAGAGACTAATTTTAATAGGTTGGAGGTGGTGTGATTCAGCTGAGTTTTAATGAATAAAGAACTCCACAGTATTTTAAAAGTGAAGAAAGAAGAGGAACATAAGATTTTGTCTTTTTCCTTGAGCACAGCCATGAAGGAATTTATATTTCTGGTGCACCTAGGTTTCATGACTTTCAAGTTTAGCTTAAGGGAAAGGACCTTATGCAGTTGTTTTGCTATATATGTATTATCTATAATAGTGTAGTCCTGGAGACAAAACTGAGTGGTAATATTCTTCATTTCTAGCTCAGGAATTATTGGTTGTGGAAACAGTAAAAGATAGTATATGGTGGGGATATTAAAGTTTCTAACTTGATGGTAATCAATAGTGAAAGGTATTGGATATTTGCACCATTATACAAATCCAAATCCAAATCTAAAAAAAAAAACACAAAATAAAATATAGAATCATTCATCTTAAATGATCCCATCATGAAACAATTTCAATTGGTCTCAGTGACTAATGGCAAAACAAAATTTATAAAATGAAAAAAGTTTTGTATGTTGTACTCATACAAAAAATGAATTTATGAATATACTCATGTGTGACTTTACAAGAAAGGAAAGAAGAAATTTTCTTCACAGCATACAAATTTTTAACATGATTTCATGGTTCTCTCTTGAATTGAAGTAGCTATTCCTGAATGTAAGGCTTTTCAAATAACCTTATAATAGAAACTTTTCCCAGGACCCCTCCAAAAAGGTCAGTTTTCTTTTATGTATTTAATATTACCTATGTTTAATATTTTCCATAAAAATATTTGCATGAGGATTACTGAACCTGTTTCTACAATTATTTCTTCATATCTTGATTGTAGTTGTGTTAACTGCAGAGTTGTATGTATGTGTTTGTGTGTTTTCTATTTTTATCAGAGTAATGTATCACAGTCTGAATTTGAATGCTGTACCTTGCTGCAAAATCATTATACTTATTATTCACATACTTTATAACACCCAGTTTGTGGGATAATAGATTTCAAACTCAAGGCTTCTTGTATAGCCAAGTACTCAGCCAACGTGCTGTATCCTCATGCCAACATATATGTTTTTAGATTACTTTTCATTGAAGTAACCTGAAATATGTATACATCCAACTTTCCTGATTGTTTTAAGTCTGTATTCAATTTTGAAATACAAAATTGCCAATGATTCTCATTCTTTTATAAAATAATATAATTTATTAGATTCATTGAAATACTGAAAACAAAATCCTATTTCTTGTATGTGTGTCTGTGTGTGTGTGTGTGTGTGTTTATACACTTTTCTCTGCTTCCCTCCCTGCCACCCTTCTCCCCTTAAAACCTCTCCCAAGGTCCCAATGCTCCCAATTTCCTCAAGAGATCATGTCTTTTTTTTATTGCCCAAGTAGGTTAGATCGATGTATGTCTCTCTTCGGGTCCTCATTGTTGCCTAGGTTCTCTGGGATCATGATTTCTAGGCTGGATTTCTTTGCTTTATGTTTAAAAACCACTTATGTGTGACTATATGGGATAATTGTCTTTCTATGTCTAGATTACCTCACTCAAAATGATGTTTTCTGGCTCCATCCTTTTGCCTGCAGAATTCGAAGTGTCATTATTTTTTTTTCTGCTGTGTAAATACCACATTCTCTTTATTCATTTTTCAGTCAAAGGGGATTTAGGTTGTTTCCAGGTTCTGACAAACAAGGGTGCTATGAACATAGTTAAGCACATGTTCGTGTGTCACAGTTGAGCATTCTTTGGATATATAACCAATTGTGGTTTTACTGGGTCTTGACGAAGCTTATTTCCATATTTTCTGAGAAATCACCACACTGACATCCAAAGGGGCTGTACCAGCTTGCGTTCCCACCAGCGATAAAGGTGTGTTCCCTTTACCCCACAAACCTCTCCAGCATAAGTTGTCATCAATGTTTTTGATCTTGGTCATTCCGACAGGTATAAGATGGAATCTCATAGTTGCTTTGATTTGCATTTCTCTGATGACTAAAGATGTTGAACATTTTCTTAAGTGTCTTTCAGCAATTTTAGATTATTCTGTGGAGAGTTCTCTGTTTAAGTCTGTACTCCACTTTTTATTGGATTATTTGTCCAATTCTTAAGTTCTGTGTATATTTTTGAGGTCAGATCTCTTTCTGATGTGGGGTTAGTGAAGATCTTTTCCCATACTGTAGGCTGTTTTTTTATTCTCTTTGCATATCCACAATTAATTTGGTTTCCTTTTTAATATGATTACAGATTCCTGGGAAATTGCAATATATCCAATGTCTTCCATTTAAGAATTAATAATTGAAAAAGTAAATAATTATGAAACATTTTCTTATATACTTAATCCTATAACAAATGCATATATTATCCTTCTATGAATATATACTATAGGTGCAAATAGACACATACTTCACACATAATAACCTTCATAATAATTCATTTTAACACAAAACTTTCTTAGTGTTCTTACTGATCTGTGTTAGGTTGTGTGGTGATTTGAATAGGAAGGTGCCACATAGTGGCATAGATTTGAGTGCTTGGATCAGCACTAATAGGAGGTGTTGTCTTATTAGGAGAAGTATGCAAATCGAGGTGGGCTCTGAGGTTTAAAACAGGCCCCCTGTCTCTCTTTCTCTCCTCTTTGGATTCATATGTAGAACTTCCAGCTCTTCTCTATCACAGAGTCTCTATGCTCAACACCATGCTTCCTGCCATGCTGATAATGGATTAAAATTCTGAAACCCCAGTTTTCTGTCCTTTATAAGAGTTGTTGTCACAATAATAGAACACTAGTTAAGACAGGTTGGTAGGTCTACCTGTTAATCATTATTTCCTTTAATCATCAGATTCCTCAATTGCTCTAACCAAAAGAATTCAGAGATCTTGACAGTTTAGTCGAATGTCTCCTTCACAACCATCAAAAATGCCAGTAAAGACTACAGGTGATCGTCGGACTTATTATATTTTCTTGCAGTTAAAATTTCATCAGAAATGGAGTTAGAACTGATCACCAATTCAAAATGTTGAAGAAAGTGTGAGCTGTGCCCAGCAACTGAACAGTATCATCGACCAACATGCAATCTACACGAGGCCATTCTCATTTGAGAAAAAGAAAAGCAAATTCCAATTATACATTTTCCACTAACTTATAGGAAACTTTTTACTTGTATGTTTCTGTTTTGCAAATGTATGGTAGTAAATGTAAAGAAGCAATTTTTACATCCAAATGAGATGTATCCAAAAATCCAGTTCGATATCTGCGGCATTACATGAATCCTTATTAAAATTTATGGAAACTGTATACAGGACAACTCAAAAATAAATTGAATTCACATGTGAACTGTGTCTTTCAAGTACGACTGAATGCAATTTTATAGTTTCTCCCTCCCTGACCCTGTATCAAAGATCAGCCCAAATCATTTGTGAAGTATCCCAGAAGTGTAAATGGAGACAGATTCTCAGCGCTTTACTCAGAACAGAGACCAACATCTATAATTAAATTATGGATTATGATAACTTTGTTACCCGTCAACTTGGCATTAAGCAGTGTGAATCACTGCGGGTGGTCTCTGTCAGCTTGCACTCCTGGGATGAGTATTCAGATGAGACCATTAAAACTGAAAATGAAAGTTGACTTCCAGATCTCTGCCAAGGAGAAAATGTCCTTCTGCTTTGCTTAAACGAGACAAGAAGACCCAGAATAGGAAATTATGTTTTCAAGGGGCATTTTTAAAAATATTTTTCTAATGTTCTTAATGAGTACTAAGAAAATAGGTAATAGTTTAATATCTAAATGTGAAATGTCTTATAATATTAGACATGGCCAAGGTTAAGGTGTCCCCTGAAGAATATTGGAGAAGGAAATAAGATATTTACATTAAAGGAGTCATTTTAGGATTTGCAAGAGACTTTTCTCTAGAGGGGATCCCAGGTGTCCATAGGGATGTCCCCAGCTAGGTATTTGAGCAGCAGAGGAGAGGGTGCCTGAACTGGCCTTGGCACATTGGTACATTGATGAATATCTTGATCATCACCATAGAAATTTCACCCGATAGATGGAGATAGAGTCAGAAACCCACATCCACATAAGAACAAAAAACTGGGCTCCCAAGGTGCAGTCGAGGAGCAGAGGGTTATGATTGGCAAGAGACTTGTCTCTAGAGGGGATCCCAGATGTTCACAGGGATGTCCCCAGCTAGGTACTTGGGCAGCAGAGGAGAGGGTGCCTGAACTGACCTTGTCCCATAGTTACATTGATGAATATCTTGATCGCCACCATAGAAATTTCGCATGATGGATGGAGATAGAGCCAGAGACCCACATTCACATCAAGAGCAAGGGATTGAGCTACCAAGGTCCAGTGGAAGAGCAGAAGGAGGGAGAAGAGGAGCAAGGAAGTCAGGACTGTGAGGACTGGCCCACCAACTGAGATAGTGTGCTTGATCTATTGGGAGCTCATCAAATCCAGCTGGACCAAGACTGAATGGGCATATGACCAAACCAGACTGTCTGAATGTGGCTGCCAATGGGGAGTGACTGATAAGCCAATGATAATGGCACAGGGACCTATCTCTTCTGCATGTATTGGCCTTTGGGGAACTTATTCTATATGGATGCACATCTTCTTAGGCCGAGATAGAGGGGGGAGGGCCTTGGGCTTTCCACAGGGCAGGGTATCTTGCCCCATCTCAAGGAAGCAGGAGGAGGGCGGTGGGGTAATGGGGGAGCGGGAGGGCCTGGGACAAGGGGAGTAAATGAAAATTTTTCTTTTAACAATAAAAAAAATACAATATTTGATGAGGGTGAGAATAGGTGTTCTCAGGTCTTGCCACTAAAACATGTTTACAATGCTTAAAAAAATTTAATAACACACACACCAATCTTTCGGTTATCAAACTGCTAGTTTATTTAGTTCGTTAAACTTTTATTAGTCTGTACACTATGGTTTAGATCTTAAATGCCCTCAACCCCCAAAACCCACGTATAAATGTCATGGCATCTTCATTGTTACTGACAGGAAGTAGTAGAACCTTTAAGAGTTAAGGCACTATAGCAGGTCTTCAACTCATTGGTGCTTGGAAATATAATGGGACCCTAGCAAGTTCATCTTTTTGCTTCCTGGCCAGAGCTGAGGGGTGTCCCTCTATAACCCACTCCCAGCCTGATATACTGCAGGGCTTAAATGAAATAAATCCAAATAATTATAACCTGAACTCTATAAAACTGAGATACAAAACAAACATTTCTTTTTTACAGGAAGAATTCTGATAAATTTTTCTTCATTGAAGAAAAGCTGGTCAATACCAAGATGTTAGTAAATCATAGGCTTTCCTATAATCATGAGCATATAAAATACAAATTATTTCTTGAAACATCTGCTGGCAGATAAATTTATCTCAATATTTCAAACTTTAGGTAATAATTTTTATGTTAAATAAGACAGTTTAAGGAGTTTTTGTTTCTGTATATTTATCATCTATCTATCTATCTATCTATCTATCTATCTATCTATCCATCCATCATCTATATATATATCTGTATGTAGCTATATATGTAGTTTTATATATAAATTGCTGCTTATATATATTCATATATGTATTAATGTTTCTTATATATAGCATTATATGAGTACATGTTTAATTTATATATAGCTATTTATTTGTGTTTATGTGTTTAATGTAGTTATATATACATATATACAGTTATATAGATATATGACTTCTAAGTTACTTTTTTGACTAAATTTAGTAATTGCTCAATTTTAAGGATAAAAAGTAGAATTGGGGAAATTTAGACTATAAACAAACATTATTACAAAGCTATTTAAGTAAGTTGCTCTAAAGGCTACTCATGGTATCTATATGGTATTGACTTTGAATTGTTATTTTGGTGCTGAATTTTAAAATTTTGACCAATTTTGAATACTCAGAGATTAAAAAATAACTTGTAGATTATAATCTATTTTTGTTTGTCAATATTTTGTTATTGTTCTTACCAAATACTTCTATGTATATTTTTGTTTATAAATCTGCAAAAGTGAGGGACACAAATTTTTGAGAAGACAAAATTCAATCATAGCGTTTGCTTGAGTTTTCACCAGAAGAACAATACAAACTTTACTTATCTCAGTTGAGAGGAAGAGATAATATTGGGCATAGGGGCCCAATATAGCACCATATGTGAGTGAATGGCAAAAAGGACCAGGTAAATGCATTAACATGAATAATTGTTGTATATTAATAAATATAATAAAATGCTCTTTGTTTTATAAGAACATGTTTAAAATTAATGTCAGCTATCTGTCACCTGAAACACTTGACAAGCTCTCAGTAGATAGAGAACAAGCAAGATTCACATTCCTCCAAACTTTTGACCTATTTCATTCATAATTTCAGATCCTGAGAACTTATCCACGATGATTAAGACATCTCATTATCTTAAGTAGGACATACTCCAAAAAAGGAAGTTGTAAGAAATCAAGTGAGAATTAGAACTTTCTAAGATTTATTATAACCAATAGTCACATGAATGCAAATTGCCTACTATCCAGAACTCCCACTGATATTCTTTGCCACACAGCAAGGAACCAAAGAGCTCTAATAGCCAATTGATATTAATAATTAATTCAAACATTGCTCTATGCCTGGCCTTTATCCTGTGATTGGCAGGTGAGCCTGCAGTTTATTGAAATGTACCATAGACAATTAGGAAGTGTCACTCTGGTGCACATTCCACTGCTCACTCACCCCTTTAATAAAACTCCTTTAATACCTCTAGTACCTAAAGTCTACGTAAATTATGCAAAGTCTCAAGTCCTATTTTTGAAGAAGAGAGGTGCAATAATGTATCAAGAGGTATTCAGCTCCTTTTAACTGCAAACACCCAAACCATTAATGTGAGTTTGAAAATGGAAGTAGGAAAGTGAAGCTGAAGTCCATTTCTAGAGCAGAATCATTAAGTTTTAAAGAGCTTGGAACAGGTGTGGTGTACTGCACTTTCCTTTTATCCTCAGTGACTCAAGCTTTAAAATTACCTCAAGTAGAGTGATTTCATTCACCTCAGAATTTTGCAAGACATGATGAGACTTGTATCCTTAGAGAAGGAAAGTTTGCTTTCTCCAGAAAGTAAACTGTAGTGATAAAAATAAATAAAATATGGTTATGTGAAATTTCTCTGTATATAAAGCTGAATATATTTAAAATTTTAAGTTACATTTCTATTAATTTATTTATTGTGTGTGTGTGTGTGTGTGTGTGTGTTTGCTCATATGTGTGCGACAACAAGCCTATGGAAGTCAGCGGACACATTGCTGGGATCAGTGCTACCCTTTTACTGTGTGGTTCCCCCAAGATTGACTTCAGGTCACCAGGCACCTTTAACAGTTGAGCTATTTTTTTCTCAAGAATTTTTTTCTTGAATAGTTTACTATTTAAATTAAAAATAATGAATTGCTTTATATTTGTAAGGCACTGAATTGTTGCATTCAATAAAACAGAACACATATCAGACTTTTATCTGTCTTGTTCCTGAGAAGAAATCTCAGGTTACAATAAGTAACTTAAGCAAACATTAAAATAATCATTTATGTAACAATTCTTTTCCTTATCATCGCTTATTTTTATTGATTCGTTCTCTGAAGGGTATCATGATAACTCACATAATACAACATAAAAAAGGAATGCTAGAGGAAGATCAAATGTGAAAATCTGAACAAAAATAGCATGAGGTCATTCATATTTCATGATTTTATATTATTTAAATTGCAGTTGCACTCAGGTAGATTTCATTTGTTCTCTAATCTTATAGGGTTGTGGCTAGTGATTTTGATTATATAATAGAAGCTGGAAAACTACTTGTATTATTATATACCACAATTATAAAAATAGCAAAATATTTACTATAAAACCATACAAATATAGGATATATATAGTTTTTGGATAAACACAGGGTTTTCCAGTTGTCCTTCAGGTCAAACTTCCTAGGACAGTTCATTTTGATGAAGGTGAGTTACTCTACATCATCTGGACAGAAGCCTGTGCTATTCTTAGTTGCTATAACCAGCTGCATTACTGAGAACAGGCTCTGTCCTTACACATTATAGATGGATAGCTTCAGATAAGAAAAAGCCATCTTGGTGAATGGTGGGTAGAATTTTGATGTTTCTGTCTCACGGGTGATAGGGTTATCATTCACATCTCCAGGTGATTTGAGAAGATGGCTGTCTGGAGCAATAGATAAAGACTCATTGGACTGTTACAGAGGAAAAGAAATTCAAGGGAGGTGCAGGAATTTGTTATTAGGAAGCAAGAATCATGACTCTCATGGGAAAAGGATAAAAGGAAAGAAAATGTGTAAAACTCCCCATGCCTTTTCTTTATAACAGTGTATTCTCCTCTGTTGGCGTATTTGAAATAGCTTAGAAGATTAGTGCTGTATCAACTTTCCTGGCATTTTTTTTAATCAAACAGAGTGGTGATATTTCTGGATTAAGCTAGCACAATTCCAATGACAGTATTAGTCATAATTACATAATATAAGTAATCTGCTCTTCCATGGACTGGAGTGTGTGACAATTGTGAGGGTTTATTTTAAGTTGAAATGACTCCTTACTTGTTCAATTTTATTTTGTTTAATTATTTTAACTAAACCAATGACTTCTGAGAATTTGTAAATTTTATAGGCAACAGAGGTAATGGTAAATTTTGTTTTCTCTTTTTACTAAGTATATCCCAAAAGATCAAGACAGGAGTTCAGTGAATGAATAAAACATTCAAACTGTGTTAAGATTCATAACGAAAAGAAAATATCTAGGAATGTAATGGAATGGAAGTTTATAAAGTTTGAATCAGCAAAATTAAGGACTTGCCTAGGGATAGTTAATAATCAAATATATTTAATGTTTCCTTGACTAAGCATACTCAACCTTTACAGTGAATAAATATAGCAATCACAAAGAAATACAGGAATAATTAACATGTTAGTATCCATTTAGAAGGCTGAAGTATCAGATCTTTATGATATTTATTTAACCCTCCCAAAGAATTTGCATGATTTCTTTTTCCTCAAATCACTACTAAAGTATGTAGCCAGATGATGTTTATAGGCCTGACTTTGGAGGTAGATGGACGTTGATTACAATGGAATATAAATTCAAGGGATCATACACAATTGTAAACATTTTGCCTTCAACAATTCTACTTCTGATATGTCTTCCCTTGAGACTGTTTTGCTTTGAATTTCTGTCTCTCTATATATATTCCTCTGTCTCTCTTCCTCCCCCCCCCTCTCTCTCTCTGTGTGTGTGTGTGTGTGTGTGTGTGTGTGTGTATGTGAATGCTTCCCACCCCAAGTGTGGAGGTTAGAAAACAACTTCCAGAAGTCTCTTGTCTTCTTCTGTGTGCAGGCAGGGGCCTCTGGTTTCTACTGTTCTTCATAATGGAGTCAATCTAACCTGAGTCTTCTGGCAATATCAGTATCTGTCTCCCAGGATTTCTAATGTGCATCGATGCAGCCAGTTGTTTTTGTTTTTGTTTTTGTTTTTTGTTGTTGGATCAAGGGATCATAATTTTTGGGGGGAGGAGGGGTGGATCATCAGGCATGTAGATCTAACTAGACCTTAAATTTATCTGAATTGCCTAATAAGATCGAATTTTATAATGCTGGTAGTTTCAGGCATGTACTATGATATAGCTATTTCAAAATCGTGAAATATTACTTAGCAATATTTTGATTATTCTATTGTTTTAATAATTTGCATGTTTGTCCTAGTGGAACTGAACCAAATAATTGAGACTTTTTGAAAACTGAGATATTGGCTCATACTTGATTAAGTGACATTCTTCCTTTTTAATATCAAAATATTTGCTGTGTACTTTTATTAGCAGTGAATTTCATTAAGGAATGTAAATCTTTGTGCAGTTGCAACTGCCAAACATTCTATGTTCACTTATGTAGATTGTGGTCAAAGAAAAGTATGGATTTCCCCAATAAGTTAATCATTAATATTTATTAATTGTGAATTATCATTTATGATATTCAAGGGAAAATTGTATCAAAATTAACTATAATATTGAACTAAAAATATTTTGTTATATTCTTTACTACTGCCAATTTTTGAGAATATAGTGATAATCAGTCATATCTATATATTTAATTTCCTTACATAACAACTATCATTTCTTAATAGCTCTGAAATTTCTTAAGATTATACTACCTAATCCCAGGATACTGACCCATGCCAGTCGTCCCAGAACTCATGTGAATGAAGTAGACAGTATCATATACTCAAGGTAAGCGTAGATTACATCATGGAATCATGTCTCAATAACATTAAAATTATTTAATATAATTTTTAATTATAATAATAATCATTAATATAATTTAATATAAAATAATTCACCTATTCAAAGATTTTTCATATTTGAAAATAAACATTTAACCTGAAAAAAAGATAAAATATATTGTTTTTCACATAAAATCTCTCTTAAGGCCTCAAAAATTTGAACTATTTGTTCCAACTGGTAGTAATTAATACGGATATTGTGGGAATATTAAGGGTTAAGGAGGAGTGATATTTTCTGTTTGCTTAGTGGCTAGATGTAAATATACTTATATTTTAATTACTATCTGATGCCCCCTGGCCCCTCAGTCAGCAATCCCCAGGTCACTCTGGCTACAGCCTGGCAGGGCTTCTGGCCACGAGATCCTGGCTCTGCCATGGCTAAAATATATGGGTTTAAATTAAGTCTCTATCATTTCTATTTATCAATAAGGCTCAGAAGTTAAAGTCTGTAATGAAAAACATCTAGCTCTGAGGGACTGAGTAACACAAAGCTAATCTTGCTTTTTAGACATAAGCATTGCAGGAAACACATCCCTTCCCTCATCTTAGAACCACAAGAGATCAAATTATAGTCCCCAACCTTTTCTTCCTGTGCATATTCTTCATCCAAATTGTAGTCTTCTCTATGGTCAATTCCAGTCAACTAGCCACAGAATCTGCCTCCTAATTCAATGTATGAGTTTACTGTGTAGACTCAGGATTATTAGAATGTGACCAAAATATCCCACAACATTTCCCCATTTTTTTCCTAAATAAAAAGGAATGGTTTTAACTCTAACAGATTAAAACTATATACAATAAGAACAATTATCAGGTAAGATACGCAATCAATTTGTTTTTGGGAATTTCAGGTAAAATACTATATTATCTTAGTGAGTATAAAGTTTCATACCTAAACCATTTTCCATCTTAAATTGTATTACCATCCCCCAAAAAATCTTTTAAGACCTTAAAGCATCTTAAATTAAAGACCCATATGCGATCTGATATGTATTATATACAGAGGATGATTTCTATTTTGAGTACTTGTTTTAGTAGGATAAATAACATTAATTCTCAATAATCTAGAATACATTCCACAGTTTCAATATGTAAAACACTTCTTACACTATCTTGAGAATCAGTAACTATAGTAAAAGGTTTTGGAAAATCTAATAAGATCATGAGAATGGCCTATAATTTTGATTACTGACCTAAATCATGTGTGTTTACAGTCATTAACTTAATTTTTTGACTTGTACCCTGCCATTCCTGATTTATTTGCATCAGTATGGAATGTAGAGGTTCCAGAAATTGATATTCTCTTTAATATATGAGTTAGAATCCAATTAGTTCTTTTAAAACTGAAATTTTTTGCTTTGTGGTTAAATGCTGCTAGTATCTCACAAGAAGTTACTGTAAGCTCTTTGCTAATGTTTATTTTCTGCGCATAATGAGACAATTTCAGATTCAGTAAAAACGTACCACAATTTCAGCTAGACCCAATCATGCTAATTGATGTAGTCCCAACTTTCCTTTCTGAATCAATTCAGAAATCTTTTCTACATGGATAATTAATTTTTTATTCTGTTTGTATGGTAAAAAAAATATCCATTCTCTGTGATTATTTTTCCCTCAGTATGAAAAATTCATGTAGCAGACTAAGTAGAAGGTAAAATAATCAGAATACAATCAAGGTCTGGATATATGTGTTCCACATTTTCATCCTGTAATTTCTGTTCTATGAAAGCCAATTCTTTCTGAGCCACAGGTCATAATTTTCTTGGATATTTGTTCCCATCACCTTGTAAGGTTTGAAATAAAAAACTTAGTTTTTGAATTGTTAACTGATGGCCATAGTTACTTAAATTCTCCTAGCGATTTTTGAAAATCATTAAGAGCAATTGATCTCTCCTGGTTTATACTCTCTGTGGTTGATTTTCTGCAGACCTATCTTATATCCTAAATAATTAATAGAATCCCCTCTTTGGGATTTTGTAATCTCAAACAAGACAAAATTCTATATATTTCATTAAACTTTTTTTTCAAAAGTATCTGTAATGAATCAGCCAGTAATTTATCATCTAGATTGTGGGAAATTATATATTGAGTAAACTGTTTAAAAATAATTCCAATGGATGGTGTACAAAATATTGACATAAGACGAGGCTTGTTAATGTTCTCTGTGGTACAATTTTCCAATGGTAACTTTTAACAGGCTTGGGATTATTATAAGTGGGCACTGGGAAGGAAATTTCCTTCTATCGTTTTCTTGCAAATGTAAAAAACAGTCCTCAATCACTTTAATACACTGTCTCTTAGGTATAAAGAAAGCAAGGGAATTCCAAGTTGTAAAAAGTCCATTGGCTGAATACCCCTATTTATGACCCTTAAATCTGTGAACATTGCCCATTTCCAGTTGTATTTTTAATGACAAATATAGAAGAATTTGATAGATTGTTTGATTCTTTAATATATTGAGCACTTAGCTGCTCCTGAGCAAGATATTCTAGTTTCTATAATTTTCTGTTGTCAAAGGCTCTTTTACCACTCATATGGATTTGTCAGTTAACCATTTTAAAGCTAGGACTGTTGGTACCTTTGAAAGACCAATAGCTCTTGTGCCCTGCTTATCTACAACTTGAGCAGTCAATGGCTACATTTGATAATACCTCTTAATATTTCTTCCAGAAGCATTCTTTTTTTTTTTCTGGTTTTTCGAGACAGGGTTTCTCTGTAGCTTTGGAGCCTGTACTGGAACTAGCTCTTGTAGCCCAGGCTGGTCTTGAACTCACAGAGATCCACCTGCCTCTGCCTCCCGAGTGCTGGGATTAAAGGTGTGTGCCACCACCGCCTGGCTAGCATTCTTTATTTTATGTTTTTTTTCTGAGATTTATTAATCTTTGTTTTCCACTGCATCAACATAACTTGTCCCCATGGTAGCCCATATAATTTTAATTTTACTGTCTGTCTTTCTAGTCTTATAGACTAGACACATATTTCATTTTGTTTTAAATGAGAAAACGTTTTAATCCCTAGACGCTGAATATTTACCTCCTGAAGAGTCCAATTTGTATACCCAGATTTTGGTGAAATTTTTGTTTCATCTGGCCCCATGTCTACAAAATCACAATTTCAATGTCATTTATTTGCATTCTTAGCTTTGGTATCTGATCATTTATAGCTTCTTGATAAAATACTTGTGATCTTTCCTGAATATTTTGTTGTATCTATGAAAGCTGTTCTGTATCTGATTTTATCCAGAAGAGTATAGTTTTTAAAAACAGGTATTAAGTCTTTTAATTGCTATGTATATCAGTTTCTTTGATGCTGACAGGGAATTAATAAATCAGATTTGTTATTGGGGCTCATGGGAAGAACCTCAGCACATTTGCCAGTGGTAAACTGTTATCTTGCCTGACCTTTGTTGATCTGTTTCCAGTAGTCCAATGCCAGACTTTGACACACCTTCAGCAGGAGCCTTCTCTTTGGATTATCTCTAGAAAAAGAAAAACAATATTTCTAGGAACACCTTGCATATGATCCTGTCTCAAATGACCTTGTTTACCACAAATAAAATATCTGAAATTCTGATTTTTCTTGAAAATTTTAGATATCACTTTTCCTATCTAAGAATCATTATAACTGTGAGATCTAATATCAGCTGTATTTTGGATCAGTTAATCTATGGGTGCTGATTTTGCTTTAAAGTCCTGATCACACTTTGCATTTTGAATTAACATTTTAAAAGCTAAAGATGCAATTAATATTTATCTATCTTTTAGGTCTGATATTCTATTTAGAGTTGAAGTCAATCTTTGTTTAAAAAAATAGTTAAGGTTTTTTTGGGGGCCTTGGATAACTTTAGTAAATTACATAGTCCTTTCCATATTCTTCAACCCTGTCCCAAACTTTCAAAGCTGCTATATGGCAAAGAACCAAGGCGTGATCTTCAAATGTAGGACGTCTTGCAAATCAGCATAATGGCCTCAAGCAAGAAGCTGATCTCAGGAAAATTAAATACTTCTAAGATGTACTTCAATTTTCTACAAACCTAGCTTCTTCTCTGCACCATGTTTTTCATTTTAACAGCAGACTAGCTTCCAATATTGCTGTAGCTAAATCTTTCTTATCTTGTGGAATAATTCTTTTCCAAGTCACCCATTAACTTAACATCTGTTTCACAAAAAAGTGAATGCACACCATATGAAATGACTTCTTCCTTATTTCACTTCAAATTTAACATTTCTACAGAATCCAAATTAGCTTCTGCATAGCTTTGGGGGTGCCTATCACCTGGTGGTTATTTTAGTATTATAACTGAATAAATTAAAATTGGTTTTCTATTAACTTTAGGTCACTCCTATTCAAGTTCTCAAAGCAATAGTACATAGGTTCTGCTTTAAAATCCTCTGTTTGTATACAAATATTTTAAATTTTCATTAGTAGGACTTTCTAATATTGTATCCTTTTAATAGCAAGTCTTTCTAAGACTTGACTCTTATTAGTCAAATATTTCTTATTTTCATTACTAAGTCTTCCTACGGTTTGTATCTAATCTGTCAAATTTTTATTATTTTCTTTAGTTAGTCTTTTCAAGGCTTATAACTTATTAGTCAAATTTTAATTTTTGGCATAGATACCAAACCACTTTTTAAGGACAAAATATGAATTACCAAACTAATTCTAATATAGTTGGCATTATGTCAATCCAAGCTAAGTGGTATATTCCTTCATTCCTTTTTTTCATTTTCAAGTCATTCATAGGAACACTGTACAATACTCCCTGCATTATGATATTTTTAATTTTTAACCTGGAAAAGATTTTTAAAAAATAATATTTATTTCTCCTTTATGACTTCCCAAGTGTTTCACTAAATCTGTTTAATTCTCAGTTCTCCCACAATAACAGTGCCTTCATTGAGCCTCTTCCATGATTTCTAAGCCCAACACCACTTTCTAGAGTCCCATGAGAGGCACTCTGAGAAGTCCAGGAAGTGTCTGAAGTGCT